>CM066229.1:21343812-21896319 GCA_033675125.1 Athetis lepigone | reverse complement strand
GAGCTCACATACCTTGCGCAGTAGTAGGGTGAGACGTGTATGTGCGGCGCGGCAGTGCGCGGCGAGCGCGGCGAGTGCGGCGCTAGTGGCGCGCAGGGCGTCGGCGCCGCTGTAGGAGCTCACATACCTTGCGCAGTAGTAGGGTGAGAGTGTATGTGCGGCGCGGCAGTGCGCGGCGAGCGCGGGCGAGTGCGGCGCTAGTGGCGCGCAGGGCGTCGCCGCCGCTGTAGGAGCTCACATACCTTGCGCAGTAGTAGGTGTGGACGTGTATGTGGGCGCGGCAGTGCGCGGCGAGCGCGGCGAGATTGCGGCGCTAGTGGCGCGCAGGGCGTCGGCGCCGCTGTAGGAGCTCAATACCTTGCGCAGTAGTAGGTGGTGAGACGTGTATGTGCGGCGCGGCAGTGCGCGGCTGCGAGCGCGGCGAGTGCGGCGCTAGTGGCGCGCAGGGCGTCGGCGCCGCTGTAGGAGCTCACATACCTTGCGCAGTAGTAGGTGTGAGACGTGTATGTGCGGCGCGGCAGTGCGCGGCGAGCGCGGCGAGTGCGGCGCTAGTGGCGCGCAGGGCGTCGGCGCCGCCGCACGCGCCGCAGCGCCGCGCGGCCGCCGCGGTGCCCCAGGCCGCGCGCCAGCCCGAGCCGCAGCACGTGAAGATCGTACGGTGACGGGTTCTGAGAAACGACACGTTTATTAGGTGTATTTTTGTCTTGCACCAACCATTAATAATAATAATTCATTTATTTGACATCTTAGATTATTAACCTCTAGATGTAGCCACCGCGTGGCCGCACATGAGACAGCACTATAAAATTTCAATGTTGTCATTACGTAAAATTTTCCCGAAATATGACCAAAACCGTGAGATGTTCCGTTGCAACAACTACTTATTACATTCATGTACTGAGTTGCGTATCATAATCCTTATTAAGAGTGCAAAATTATTCATATCGTAAGAATTATTTAAGTTACGAGTCCAGGTTTTCTCACGATGTTTTCCTTCACTGATGTCTATGATATCCAACCATAAAAATTATATAAAATTCCTTTTAAAAGGGAGAGGATACCTCACAGGGCATCAAAGAACTAATTAATCATCTGATTAATTTTATTTATTTAACTAGTTGCAATTTTATTATCAAATTATGGGGAAAATAGAACTGAGGTATGGTAACACTTTGAAAAACAAGTAATAGGTTATGTAGATAAAAATATAAACGATATCGCTAGAAAATGTCCTTAATTTTGCTCGAAAGCCATGTAATTACATACACACAAATGTATTTATTCAATCAATGCACAATAACTTGTAATATTTGCATCCTTACGAGTGAAAAGTACCATTCTTATCTTGATTTCTTTCTGTGCGGCTTTTGCAGCCTAAAATAGTGCATCCTCCCATTTTATAGCACAGAAAAAGCACTAAACACTTAACTACTGGAGTCAATTTCTCAAATATACATTAAAACTATTGGTTTAATTACCGAAATTGTTATAAAATTGTAAAAATTAATACGAGCCGACCATTCAATGTCAGTGACATCCCTTTGTTTGGCTAACTTTTCAATGTTCGCCAAGCGAAAACCGGCCACGCCGAACGAGACAGAGCATGTTATGCTTTGTCTCAATTTTCTTACGAAATTCGTATATATGCTTCTCACTTTCACACTTCTTTACAACCTCATGGCTACATCTAGAGGTTAATAATCTAAGTTTGACATAAAACAAGGTTACAATTAAATCAGATATACATGACATATTACAAAGATCTTAGGTGTACTGAAAACATCTGTGTCTGAACTAGATAAAATAAATATCTGTATTTCAGACATCAGTGCTCTTCCTTAAAATGACTCTTACATTCTTTGCTAAATTGAACATAAAGAATAAAATAAAGAAAAGGATGAGTGTTGCCGGTGAGTAGCGTGAAAGTGTATGGAAGTGTGTGAGAGGGTGAATAAAAGAATTTCTTATATGAACCACCACCCATTAAATTGAACCAGCACCTTCCGAACCCGCGCCGCTACGAGTGGCGGAACTGATCGGTCATATTGCTCGACCTCCTCTGCATTCTTTCTGGTCATTTGGGCCAGATCAGCTTTAAAATTTAAACTTTGAATAATGGCTATTTGTGTAATACTCGGTGTATTTTTGATCTTGCACAACCCTCAAGGGGATGATTCTACTCATGAAAATAAACAACTTTTATTATGAAACCAACTCTAACATCGCGAAAAAATATCAGCTCTTCTAACAAAAATTCAATGCCCTACCGACAATAATGTATGACACTTTTTTCAAGATTTCGAAGAATGCACACTAACCTGGTTACCTGGTTGGCTGGTTCGGGCGTGTTTCTGTCGGCAGCGCTTGTCCGGGCTCCAAAGGTGTTCAGACACTTCATTAGACACTAAGAGTTACAAGAGAGTTCAGCGGTGAAGACCACGTGGCGAGGCGTGGTCACTAGCGGTGGTTTCGAGTATTTCGCGACGACCAGGTCTTTCACGAGCGGTGCGGTGCGGAAAGCGGTATATAGACAATAAGAGCGGCATATAGATAATATAATTGTCCATAATATGCGGGTTTAGCAGTGCGGTGGGCCACAACGACGCAGTACGTCCAAGTATGAAGCAATAGCCTTAGCCCAGCTAGTAAAGGAGCGAGGATATTAGGATTGCGGTAGTTGGAAAGAGATGGATATATGGCGCAATCCATGTTCTTAATACAAAGCGCGAACAAAAGCCTTTATTTCACTAATAGCCAAATACTCAAACGTCACTTAATTTTAAGACGCTCTCAAATTTGTGACTGTCTTTGTAATAGGGAAGATGCAAACATAGTATTTATTGAAAATTTATTAATAAAATGTTGAAAAAATGTAAATGAAGGGCCTCTGCAACTTTTTTTTTGCATAATGTTTATTTTTATCAATAAAATATGAATTTAAAATTACATGAAATGAAACGTAATTTAAAACACCAATCAGCGTTAAGCGACTGGAATGACGTCACTGGCACGTTCCAAAACGTGCGAGGAATTCACTCGAAAATTAAAAAGAGGTTTTAGTACCTACGATTTTTAATTCGAGTCAGAAAAATGACATTTCCAGTGTTGCAGGTTTTTAGTTCTAAATAAATAGTGATGTGATACAATAGGCGAGATGACAAAAAAAAAGTAATTAGTCCGTCAGTTAGATAATCAAAAAATTTGGGACACGTATTTTTTCTTTGTTTTTCGTAAACAGAAAATGACAACAATACAGTGCGTTGAAGTTTCGTGAAACGTCACACCTTTGTATAATTTTCACTGAGGAGTGACGTCACAAGCGCCCTCTCCGGAACCACAGTTTTACGATCCATACAGTTGTAAAACGAATGTACTTGCATAGAGCAACGGCGGGGATCTCGAGGGGAAGCGGGCGGCGCGGATCGCTGCCCGCGAGTGCGCGTAGTTGGCGGGCCAAACTCTGGGGCTAACAAATCCGTGTAAATCGCGAGCGAGTTTTCAAGAATCATTGAATAAACTAATTATAATGGTGCACACTTCTTGTTCTGTGTACGGATGTACCTCGACAACGAGACACAATAAGGATTTAAGATTTCATAGATTTCCCTGTGACGCGAGGTAAGTTTATTCTTATAAATTCGTATTAAACAGGTGGGTATCTACTAATATTTATTTTGTATAATCTCGTCGTGTTTATAGTTACGTATATAATAATTATAGTAGGTACGAGTAAAGTTAAGTTATACACGTATTCGTATACGTTATATTATTACAATCAGAAAAACATTTCAATCGGCATCATTTATATTTCGTATTGTAGGTATATACGCTTTGCGAACGGGCTATCTCAGGCACTTGGACCACAGATTAATAAATAGTTACTACGTAACAGATACTTCACTCCGATACAAAAACCAAAATACCTACGCTTTATTAGCCTACAAAATCATAATAATAATACCAGTTGTTTGCAGCAAGGAGAAATGTTCCTTAAGTACGCACAAAGAGAGTTGAGATTCTTTTGCCCGCCGCGCGACTTACGTGTGTGCGTGTCGTCCAGCAAATCTGCTAGGGTTATACGTATGATGATAATGGTAATAAAACGAATGTTTTAGAAAAACAATTATTTTTTTATTAATTTATCAAATATTTTTTAGTTTGATAAAATGACTGATGCATATTTTTCGTTCCTTGGATTCCTGACTAATATATTTTAGTGTCGAAAATATCCAAAACCGCGTGAATAATTTTAATAAATAATCAAAAGGGAAACAGGAGAATTGGGAAACAGGGAAATTGGACAATAATCACGCAATAATTACGTGGTTTCGGCATTTTGATAGTCAGCGCTGTACCCGTGACGCGCGAGCACTCAGCCGGGCGCGCGACAGCCCGGTGTTCGTTGTATCGTCGACGATACGCGAAGCGGTAGGCATAAAACGCGTGGCCTTGAGCGAGTGACGGACGCCTGCTTGGACACTGTTCACGCAATGTTAGGTTATTTATTCAAATATACAAAAGTTAAAAAAACTAAAACCTGACTACGAAAAACCCGGATAAAACAATAAGCAAAGGTACTTAGGTACCTTCTGTCCTGTGTACCAGTCTGTTTCCAGGTTATGACCGCAGTCGCATGCCGCTGTGACCTGTCTTTTTTGACGTGACAACGTCTTAAATTAGGTTGCGGCTGGGAGTCACTTATGAAAAAGTGTAACGCTCGGTAACGTTACGATGAGTCACCGAACGAGAGAGAGGCCCGCCGAATGCCTTGCGTCTCTCTCCCACTCAACTATGATCGGTAAAAGACGTTGTCACGTAAAATCTTCGCCCGTAAAACCGACTTTACAGGCAACCATTTTTTTTCTTCTAAAGCTTGTATCTCGAAAACGGTGTGTCCTATCGCAAAAATAATGAAAATTGCCCCCCTTTATAAACCCCACAGCCGCGTAATTCTCGCATGTAGGTAATATTCAATTATGAAAAAAATAAAGTTTGTCTTTTTTGACAACCCTTGCACATTTGCACGCGGTAGCGTAAATACCTACACGGGCGGCGGCGGCGGTGTCGTCCGACATCAAAGGCGTTTACCAACTGTATGGATCGTTAAACTGTGCCGGAACTTTGATGCTCTTTATCTTTGTATTTTGTTATTAATTTGATCAAGCAAAAAATATGTGTCCAGTATTTTTGGACTGTCTAACAGACGGACTAAACAGAATGTCATTCTTTTGATGTAGTCAACATCCCTATCGAGTTTTTACAATGAAATCTTAATCAAGATTTTTTTTTATTCAATATTATTTATGGGTGTTATTTATCTATAATATGTATGTATTTAAAAATTATATAAGTATGTATATCAGTTGTCTGATTACCATAACACAAGTTCTGCTTAGCTTGGGATCAGATGGCCGTGTGTAAGATGTCCCAGGATATTTATTTATTTATTAATATCAAATTGCCTTTGATTATATAAAAAAATATTACATGTAATTTACGGTTGTTAAATAGAAGACATACACGGTAAGTAATTTAATATTACTTACATAAAACACTGTTATATTATTTGTTTTTGGTAAGGTCCATATTTCTAAAATTGTTTTATTTAAGATGGTATGTATTCAATATTTACAATAATAAAACGCTTTGGTACCTAATAAAACAAAGCATGACTAAATGTCTAAATGTCTGCGATTGCTACTTTATCGTCATCGTAGCAATAAGTGCATTAGAACAATTAGCGAGCGATTAGCAATCGATTCATACATAATACGATTTTTTTTGACGTTAAACGATTAATCGCGCGATCACTGCGCAAATATTGCTGATTGCTGTTTCATAGGTAATAAGCCAGCGGAACGCTTTAGAGTAACTTTCGCGCTACTCCGTGTAACTCTTACCCTTTTTGGAACGCACCCCCGCTGTTAGTTGTCAAAGTAAACAGAAATAGTTTTGTAGGAATAAAATTAGCTTTAGAAAAGCAAATTCGCGCAGTCTTCTAATGACTCTTTGGTATGATTTCGAAGGCATGCAATTTTCTTCGACTGTAGTGTCTGTAGTACTTCATTTTTTGAACTTATCTTAGTGTTGTTCACTAATGGTCTAATAAGCAGAAATAACACACCTTCGATATGCTTGAAGCCTCTGTCTGCCATGAATCCATGATACAAGGTCCAGGAGGTAAAGATTCCATAAATCCAGATTCTTCAAATATTTAAAATCAGAAGTTCAGCCACCAAAACTATCTGATACAAAGTTTGTAACCCCGTCTGGTGTTGGAGATATCAATATGAGTCAACATGCTTTTTTGCATAAAAAAGCATTGCATACATGCTTTCATGCGGTATTATTATGACCACGAGATGTTGATTGATAGTTTATTTTCAAATTTTAGCAATAAAAGTATCTGGAATGGCGAAAAATAATAAAAAGTTGTAAAAATTAGAGAAGAACAATACAACCAGAGATACAGTGTCACTGCAGTGACGTCATCGGAACTATTGGTCCGTTTTCGCGCGGACGTTTAAACTGTCAATTTAAAACCGCTTTTTTTACAATAAATTACAACATTTTAACTTTTTAATATATTAGTGGTCTATTTTATATGGAATTCTTTAAAATCAAAACAAAAATAAAAATATTGCATCTTCCCTATTGTAAAGGATAAAATAGGTACAAAAACAGATTTAAGAGCGTCTTATAGTTAAGTGACGTTTGAGTATTCGGTCATAAACCATTTGCGGGAATTTATAAATCGTCAAAAAGTCGGTCGGTTAGTCAGAAAGTAGAAGCTAGCTTTTAAGCTAGTATTCCAAAGCGTAGGTTGGTCTCTATGAAAAAAACAAAAAAAAAAACTAGTAAGAAACTCCATGGACACTTTTCAATCATCAAGTTTTAGAATATTGTTGCGGTTGCTTTGCCTCCATACATACACAGATATAACGCTGGTAGCGGGCAGCGCGCGCATGACGTGCATCGTCATGATTCAAACACGTACTCACTCGCAGTACACGCCTCTATACCTATACATACCCACACTTGACGCTGGTAGCGGCGCGCGCGCGCAGACGTCATCGTGTATATACAACACGTCACACGCACTCACTACACTCTACATACCCACACTTGACGCTGGTAGCGGGCGGCGCGCGCATGACGTCATCGATGTATATACAAACACGTCACACGCACTCAGTACACTATACATACCCACACTTGACGCTGGTAGCGGGCGGCGCGCGCATGACGTCATCGATGTATATACAAACACGTCACACGCACTCACTACACTATACATACCCACGCGAGTCGCGGGTAGCGGGAGGCTCGCGCATGACGTCATCGATGTATATACAAACACGTCACACGCACTCACTACACTATACATACCCACACTTGACGCTGGTAGCGGGCGGGCGCGCATGACGTCATCGATGTATATACAAACACGTCACACGCACTCACTACACTATTACATACCACACTTGACGCTGGTAGCGGGCGGCGCGCGCATGACGTCATCGATGTATATACAAACACGTCACACGCACTCACTACACTATACATACCCACACTTGACGCTGGTAGCGGGCGGCGCGCGCATGACGTCATCGATGTATATACAAACACGTCACACGCACTCACTACACTATACATACCCACACTTGACGCTGGTAGCGGGCGGCGCGCGCATGACGTCATCGATGTATATACAAACACGTCACACGCACTCACTACACTATACATACCCACACTTGACGCTGGTAGCGGGCGGCGCGCGCATGACGTCATCGATGTATATACAAACACGTCACACGCACTCACTACACTATACATACCCACACTTGACGCTGGTAGCGGGCGGCGCGCGCATGACGTCATCGATGTATATACAAACACGTCACACGCACTCACTACACTATACATACCCACAGTTCAAGCTGGTAGGGGGCGGAGAGCGCATGACGTCATCGATGTATATACAAACACGTCACACGCACTCTCTTGAATATTCTTTCCCTAACTTGACGGGTGTAGAGTGGGGCGCGCGTATGACGTCATCGATGTATATACAAACACGTCACACGCACTCACTACACTATACATACCCACACTTGACGCTGGTAGCGGGCGGCGCGCGCATGACGTCATCGATGTATATACAAAACACGTCACACGCACTCACTACACTATACATACCCACACTTGACGCTGGTAGCGGGGGCGCGCGCGCATGACGTCATCGATGTATATACAAAACACGTCACACGCACTCACTACACTATACATACCCACACTTGACGCTGTGGTAGCGGGCGGCGCGCGCAGGACGTCATCTATGTATATCCAACCACGTCACACTCACTCACTACCCTCCTCTGTCCCACACTTGACGCTGGTAGCGGGCGGGCGCGCGCATGACGTCATCGATGTATATACAAACACGTCACACGCACTCACTACACTATACATACCCACACTTGACGCTGGTAGCGGGCGGCGGCGCGCTCATGACGTCATCGATGTATATACAAACACGTCACACGCACTCACTACACTATACATACCCACACTTGACGCTGGTAGCGGGCGGCGCGCGCATGACGTCATCGATGTATATACAAACACGTCACACGCACTCACTACACTATACATACCCACACTTGACGCTGGTAGCGGGCGGCGCGCGCATGACGTCATCGATGTATATACAAACACGTCACACGCACTCACTACACTATACATACCCACACTTGACGCTGGTAGCGGGCGGCGCGCGCATGACGTCATCGATGTATTACAAAACACGTCACACGCACTCACTACACTATACATACCCACACTTGACGCTGGTAGCGGGCGGCGCGCGCATGACGTCATCGATGTATATACAAACACGTCACACGCACTCACTACACTATACATACCCACACTTGACGCTGGTAGCGGGCGGCGCGCGCATGACGTCATCGATGTATATACAAACACGTCACACGCACTCACTACACTATACATACCCACACTTGACGCTGGTAGCGGGCGGCGGGCCGCGCTCGCGCCAGGCGGGCGGCGCGCGCATGACGTCATCGATGGTGTGTCGCGCGTGCGCCGCGAGCCGCTCGCTCTCTCCACAGCGCACGTAGTCTGTGATGAACGCGCGGAGAGAGCACTCGCCACCGCTGTGAGGGCGGGAATGGGTTTAAATATGGAACGTTTTTGAATAAAAATGGTGACGTCATCGACAATGGTGTTGGCTTTATGTTTTGTTGTATTTTATTATTATTTCTTGTTACATTATTCCATTTATAGCAATGTGCAAATAACAAAAAAATTACTTCAAAATACTATTTATATTCATAACTTTGTTTTATTTATTTTTTCTGACAGCGTCTAAATTGAGACTATGCACATTTATTCAGCAACTCCATTCGTGTTATGTCCATTGGAAACAACGATTTTGTACAAAAACTGAATAGACGCAGAGAGCTGAAATGAATAAAGCTAGAAAGTTCAATGGAATTGCAAAGCATAATGGAATTGCATAGTTAGAAAATCACACAGCTTATCTTCACAGCTGAATACAACGAATAAATATCCGTAGTCCCTTAACCTTCCAAATCTGATGATATGGTGATCAACGATAATAAACATAAAACAGGTCAGTACAAAGCAAACTCACCCAGTAACAGGCTCGATATGAGCGCACAACGGATGCAGAGCGGGTAACACAGCGTGTAGATGTGCCGGGTCAGGTCGACACACTAGCGGGTAGTTGTGACGACGAGCCGTTAGGCTTGGAGAAACGGCTGGAGGACCTGGGGTATGTAGAATAACATAGTTACAGATAGGATTGACGTACGGTGCGTTTTACGAAAGAATTCCCTTCGTCGTTGGGTTGGCTACCCTGATTGTCTGACAGGTTAATAAGATAGGATTGCAAGTTTAAAGTTTCGAAAACAACGTTAATATTATTATTTTTTCTACAATATGGAGTGAGACAGAGTCTGTCATCCCCACTTTTGTACATTAATGCGCTGATCGTTGAGCTCAGCAGCATGCACGTCGGCTGCTATATAGATAACATTAGTGTGAATAATCTCAGCTATGCGGACGACATGGTGCTGCTGAGCCCAACGATCGGAGGTCTTAGGAAACTGGTTAACGTATGTGAAAGGTACGCCACTAGACATGGCCTCAAATATAATGTGTTGAAAAGTGAGCTCATGATATTTAAGGCGGGTACTAAGTCACCGGAGCAGGTCCCTCCCGTTACTCTAAACGGAATACCGATGAAAGTAGTCACCCGCTTTAAATATCTTGGGCACATGGTCACGGAACACCTACGTGATGACGAGGACATGGATAGAGAGCGTAGGGCGCTGTCGATCAGAGGCAATATGGTAGCTCACAGGTTCAAGCGTTTTGCGGCGAATGTTAAAATAACTCTCTTTAGTGTACGTCGTTTTCCACTTGCAGCCTGTGGGCTCGTTATACGCAACGTTCGTTCAGCGCACTACGAGTTCAGTACAATAACGCGTTCAGGGCGTTGTTGGGGCTGCCGCGCTGGTGTAGTGCGTCGGGCATGTTGGGGCTGCCGCGCTGGTGTAGTGCGTCGGGCATGTTGGGGCTGCCGCGCTGGTGTAGTGCGTCGGGCATGTTGGGGCTGCCGCGCTGGTGTAGTGCGTCGGGCATGTTGGGGCTGCCGCGCTGGTGTAGTGCGTCGGGCATGTTGGGGCTGCCGCGCTGGTGTAGTGCGTCGGGCATGTTGGGGCTGCCGCGCTGGTGTAGTGCGTCGGGCATGTTGGGGCTGCCGCGCTGGTGTAGTGCGTCGGGCATGTTGGGGCTGCCGCGCTGGTGTAGTGCGTCGGGCATGTTGGGGCTGCCGCGCTGGTGTAGTGCGTCGGGCATGTTGGGGCTGCCGCGCTGGTGTAGTGCGTCGGGCATGTTGGGGCTGCCGCGCTGGTGTAGTGCGCCGGGCCTGCCGGGGGAGCCGCGCCTGTGTAGCGCGTCGGGCCTGATGGGGCTGCCGCGCTGGTGTAGTGCGTCGGGCATGTTGGGGCTGCCGCGCTGGTGTAGTGCGTCGGGCATGTTGGGGCTGCCGCGCTGGTGTAGTGCGTCGGGCATGTTGGGGCTGCCGCGCTGGTGTAGTGCGTCGGGCATGATGGCGAAGCCGCGCTGGTGACGTGCGTCGGGGCTGTTGGGGCTTACGCGGTGGTGTAGTGCGTCGGGCATGTTGGGGCTGCCGCGCTGGTTGTAGTGCGTCGGGCATGTTGGGCTGCCGCGCTGGTGTTAGTGCGTCGGCATGTTGGGGCTGCCGCGCTGGTGTAGTGCGTCGGGCATGTTGGGGCTGCCGCGCTGGTGTAGTGCGTCGGGCATGTTGGGGCTGCCGCGCTGGTGTAGTGCGTCGGGCATGTTGGGGCTGCCGCGCTGGTGTAGTGCGTCGGGCATGTTGGGGCTGCCGCGCTGGTGTAGTGCGTCGGGCATGTTGGGGCTGCCGCGCTGGTGTAGTGCTGGTGTCGAGCGCATTCACGCCGTGCTCCGCAAGCGATACGCCGCGGCGCTCTGCAGGCTGCGCGACGCGACAGCGCAAACAGCTCCCTGGCCGTTATAGCGGATAGGTTGTCTCGTGTTACGTCCAACCCCGGGTCAGAACCCTTATGATTAAATAGTTGTTTTTTAAGTATGTTTTTATTGTTTATTCTTTTATCAGTTGTTACTAACACTATTTTTTAAATTTTCATGCTGTAATACTAACATTCTATGGACTCTCGTGGGTCTGAAATAAATCGTTTTTATTTTATTTGTTTTTATTTAATTTTCATTTATTAATTAATAACGTATCGCCACTAAATGCTGCCAGTGCGTTCGACAATCTGTGATTTCGTTCTATGAGTAGGCTTCTTTTTTGTATTACAATAAAGCTATGAATTGTTCTGAATTCCTCATAAACAAAATTATAATTTTTAATAATATAATATGATTTTTAATGTAACGAAATGTCTATAAATCTTCCTAGTATTGGGTATATTCATGAAAAAATAAATTGCCATACTGATTTTCCGTGCTACCAACATTACTGCGAAGGGAATTCTTCCGTGAAACGCACTGTACAGAGTGTGACGTTGAAGCTGAACTTTGTATTTGTGTGAGTGTGCATTTAGATAGTGTTGGTGTGAGGTCGGTAAAATTTCGGAAGTCGGTGGCTTATCTTTTCTGCCAGTCAATTTGTGTTGCCACCGACTTCCGAAATTTTAGTTATTTTTATGTTTTTAGTTTTGAAGGCGGTTAATATTTTTTTGTAAAAAGTTTTTTATTTATTACTTTTTAGTGTCGATTCCCAATGTCTAACTAAAGTATCCAGGCTGCCAATGTCCATACCAAGTTTCATACCAATAGTTTCATCCAAGCGTAAAAAAGCATCAAACGTTTAACAACGCAGACAATATACAATGATTTTCAGAAGAAGAAACTTCTTCTTCTGAATGTGCTCCATTTAATAAATCATCGATTTAAAACGACAAATCATAACCAATTTCAGTTTTAAGTTCACTTCAGTGAAGCTGGAACACGAACACGCCCTATAGTGTGGACGCTTGGACGCTGTACCAAGTGCAACAAGCGAGCGGTCCGCGTGGTGTTGACTGTTGAAACTCTATCGTACCAATACCACTTGACATCTTATATGCCCTATAGCGTGGAAGCTGTATCACGTGCAACCAGCGTGCGGTCCACATTGTACTGGAACGCACACCGTACCAATACCGCTAAGACCGCTCGCCAGCATCACATCCGCCAAAAAAAAAAAACACGTAAAACCTATAACAATCACGTACCAGATAACTTAAACAGCTTAGTCCGTCGCCGCTGCGGCTTCTTCTTGGCGAAGTAGTCGGCGATGCGCAGTTCAGTGGAGTCAGTGTTGACGACGCCAGCCGAGCGCTGCGCCGCTAGGTTCACGCTCTCTATCTCTAGGTATTCTGTTAGGAGGAGTTGTAGCTGGGGAGGAAAAAAATTAAAGGTGTTTTTTTTTGTCAGTTGGTTAAATGACTTGAGTATTGTTTTTGTGAAAGGTTTTTTTTAATGATGGGTGTTTTTTGTGGGTTGGTTAAATATAACACTTTATTAACAAGTGAGTATTGTGTTTTGCTTACTATCGAAAGATAGGGCCCGGCCGGTGTTTCCTAGCTGACAAATAAATGAAGAAAAATTAAAAATAATAGAGGTATACAAAAAAGGTCGCAATCAGTAATAAGTAATAAGCCCAATTAATTTACATGTTTTAGTTATAATATAAATATTTGACGATTTTGTAGTCACAAAATTGTCAAATTATTGAAATGTTTAATGATCGAATAATTCAATGAAAAGCATTTTCATTTTAACCATTTCTTTAGACTAGCATTAAAGTTAGCCTATAGTTAAAATTGCCTAGACAAGTTATTACATAAAAAATACAATATGAGCAAGACAACGCAGTGAAATTTCTTGTTCTTACCACTTGCTGCACGGCGCTCCAATAATGCTGTTCAGTATGAAGGCATGAATCGGACAAGTGATACTTTTGTAATGAGGCACGCCATAGTTGCAGCAATCTGTAATAAAAAAACATTAGTTGCAAATCACCGAGACAGAAATGCATTTAGAAAGAACTAATATATTTATACTGATGTTACACAACCCTACTGAAAGGATAATCACCGGAGATACGGTGCTTATCAACAATATGGATAAGTTACCCAGGGCCTTTAGATAGAATAGAAATTTTCTTAAAAAACCGAAATTTCTAATTAAATTTAATTTTATATTAAAAAGCTATGCAACGGTTTCTGAGGATATTTTTGGGATGATTTATTAAAAAGTCGGTAGCAGTATTGACATCATTTTTACACACAGTTTATCGGTGACGCCCCCAACCAAGTCGCATCCAATTTTTGAATTTTGAACCAAGGGTTTCGAAGGATATTTTTGATATAAAACTTCATTCCATACTAAGCAACATCAGTATGTAAATATCTAAACACCATTTAACACCAACCTCTTATTCCTTGTCGCGCAAGTTCGGAACTCTTCCCCAAGATTCGTGATGAGCCTGGCGAGCGGTCGCCCCGTCTCTGTCACACTCTCGCTGTCCTGTATCTCCCCGTCCTCGTCTACGTCCGCGTCGGCCTCTACCTCTCCCTCTTCGATAATACGACGGGAGACTGAATCTATTACTTCGAGCAGCTCGTTTTGGATTTGGACTTTGAATTTCTAGAAGAAGATAATTATAATATAGGGTTAGATCGATATGTATGGACATGTTTGTATTGAAAATGATAAACCACTTTCTTAAGGATATTTTTTTATTCTTATTTTAATGTGTCTACTGGATTGTGCTAAGATTTATTAGCATTGCAAGTTTGTATGAAAAATAAGTTAATTATTTATAATAAAAAATATTATTGGGTTTGATTAAAATATTTAGTACAGGATAAAAATAATATATCCGTTAGCAAGTGATTTCCGGTTTCAAGTATTGTATTATGTGTCTTATTGGACATCAATAAGACACAGAATACAATATCACTGATATCTCGTGCCTCAGAAAGCACGTTAAGCAGTTGGTCCCGGTTGTCATTCGGAGAACTTTGACAGTACCAAGGGGTATCGTGTCGCCCAGTTACTGGGTGTGGGCGGTCTCATAGGTAGTCGCTCCACGTGAAACACAAGTATCCAGCTGAATCCGGATAGGCTGGAAGCCGACCCCAACATAGTTGGGAAAGGGCTAGGGGGATGATGATGACATAAAACAAAGCACAACAACAAAAAATCCTCTATATTACCTCAGTAGCCTCGTTGAGTTGGCCGAGTACGCCGAGCGCCTCGAGTGAGATCATGACGGTGGTCTCGAACGTCTTGTCCTCCTCCGAGAGGGACGCCTCGAACTCCGGAGTCACTTCTTGTAGGTACGCGTCTGTTACCTCCTCGCTTTTTGTTAGTTCTGGACAGTCAATCGTCAAATCATTTATTTTCATTAGACCAATAAACGCACTTTGAAACGTCATTTACAAAACAAAATTGAATCTAGTTGCCCATTCCAAAATGTAGAAAACAGAAGACAATTTATCATGAAGATATACATTCGGCTTTCCACAGCTGAAACGATTGAATCCAGTAACATAAAATTTGTACAGTATGTAGTTCTGTATTACTAAGATTTTTGGAAATTCTACCCCAAATGGGGTAAAATAGAGAGTGAATTTTTTTTGGGAATCTGTGGGAGAAGACGTAGAAAACAGTTAGTTCTAAAATATTAACGCTGGATTACATTTATTATTACCCTTACTACTACATATTAAGAAAACACGACTGCCATTGTAAAATATAAATCAAATTGTAGCCTGACTTTAAGGAACGAATGATGAAGAATTCTAAAGATACGTTATACGTCTATTTCCTAGTTATATTAATTACAAAGAACCACACACATATACATACAAGACATTTGAACACAATAATTCACTTTTTACTGTTTAAAAATAATTAAATAGTTAAAGCCTGTGTCCTCACCCGCCAATAGCAGTGCAGTCCGCCTTCTCGCCGACACTCGGCGCGTGAGAGGCGCGCGGTCATCGCGGTACACCACCTCGCTCAGGCGACGGACTATCACTTCCACTAGCTCGCCTTTCTTTAGCTGGAATTAACGAGGAGATATTGGATTTTGACGATAAAGGTAACGATTAGGTATAAACTTAATAAAAAAAACTTTGACCAAGCGCATGTAGGACTCGCAAGCAAAAGGTTTCGTATAATAAGATCGAGCCAATCCATTTTACTTATCAAATATTATGGTACGGCCCGCAATTCGATTATAGACTTATTAGTCCTCAATCCATTCATCATTTATCGCCTACAGGGGGTCAGAATCCCGTGGCGAACATGCTGGATCTGCCTTGAAGCTCGCTATAAGCTCGACTTTTCATAGCTCAAAGGGATTACTGACTCTGAGACTCTGATGAGTCAATAGTTGTAAATAATAGTTGTAATTTGATGAGTCATGGGCGAGGCTTACGCCCAGCGGCAGACTGATTCAGACTGATGGTGCAGTCTGAATCAGTCTGCCGCTGGACATAAGCCTCTCCTAAGGCGCACCATTTACCCCGATGGATGCCTATGCCATTCTATTACTGCCCTTTACAAATCGTCTAACTTTATCAGTTCGGAGATCTTTTATATAAAGCCAGCAAACATAAAAATTGTGACCATTTTCAGCTGCAAATGTTGCCTAGTACCGTTGAGAGCGTCGACATGTGACAGCGTGGTGTCGGCGGTGTCTAGAGCTGCCTTCAGTGTGTGAGCGACCTCTAACACTACCATTCTAGGTAGATTTAAAGCTCAGGCCCAGTACCCGTACGACTTAACTATGCACCTCGCGCTGCGACGTAACGCTGGACTAAAATCAACTATTTTCAAATGTATTGACTTACCAAAGTGCCTCCATGATCGAAAGTAAATATACAATCTGAAGCTGTCGGGATACTATCGCTACTAAACAAACGAGGCGAACACGGGGCAAGCGCGGAGAAGCGGGAGATGAGTCACATTCCAGCGAGGTGCACAGATAAGACATATGGATTGTACCAACATTAGATATATCTTATGTGTTTATATTCACCTGCAGATGTTGCCTAGTACCGTTGAGAGCGTCGACATGCGAGAGCGTGGTGTCGGCGGTGTCGAGAGCTGCCTTCAGTGTGTGTGCGGCCGCTAGCACTCGACCGGCTGCCAGTGACTCGCGAGTTTCTCGCTCTGATACTACTACGCGTTCACTGAGGACAATTAGTAACGGGATCATGGATTAATAATCTTTATTAATTAATAAATCTAACCTTCGAACACATGTGATTCGAGACACAATAAAAAGACAATAGCAGCCCGACAGCCGGCTGTGGTTTGGTTGTTGAAAGGTTAATTTATCTTATTTAATAAATGTTTATTGAAAACCGGAAAAGGACAAAATCAGAAAAAAAAAGGTAGATGCACAATTATTTTGTAGCTTAATCTTATTGCCTGCAACTACATAAATTATGTTCGTGTGTTTTTACAGCCTATAGCACGCAAGAATAATGTAGCTTTCTAAGAATATTATTTTTTAAACTGGATTTTAAATATTTTGAAAAATCAGGGTGAAGTCTTTATTTAATATTCGAACACACGTGATTCGAGACACAATAGAAAAACAATAGCAGCCCGACAGCGGGCTGTCACTTGGTCGTCGAGAGTTTAAGGTTCTAAGTGTTACCAGTCATCAAATTAATTCATCTCGAGGTATTAAACTTATTTACATTCATCACCAGTTTATTCCATTTTCTAAAACACCAATATCAAAATTACACTCAGCCAATAACTCACATATCGGTCAGCATCTGCAGCGCATAATGATGCGTGCGCGCGTCCGCCCACAGTCTGCGCAGATCGTCGCGGCGCAGACGCAGCAGACCGCGACACGCGCCGAGACGCGCGACTACTGCGTCGCAGTGCTGACCCCACACTGAGAGCGCTGTTGTGACGCTGCCGAATTTCTGGTGGAAACGGTTAAAAGAAATTAGTATAGTGACAAGCTTCAAAAACTAGTGTTGTGAGAGCCCAGTAGTTAAGTGCCCTTTCACCTTTTTAACGACATTGAGGGTTTTAAAAAAGAGCAAGTAATTCATATGTACTTTCTGGGTTTAGAACAAGACTGACATCCAGTCTCTTAACCCCAATATACTGGTGATATGGCTAGGGAGATGAAGAGATGATGTTGACAAGTTATACCAGAATAAATTAATGTTATAAATATTATTTAATGTTTAGATGTAAGAAATAATGTAACATCTACTGGTTGTCCATAATTACATCAATAAAGTTTTAAGTGATTAAGCAACCACCTTTTGGCACTCTTCATTGTGATAAGTATAAACTTAGGATTTGTTACTATTAGTAGTCATTTACAAAGATGCAGTAAATTCAGTTACAAAGAAAATTTCTATTTGATATTATTTATTTATCACCAATTTTAACATATCAATGTTGGTTATCGCTCTAGCTAATTCAGTTCAACTGTCAATGAGTAAAAGAGAAACAAATGTTTATCGATCCTTACACTCTTTCAAATTTACAATAGATAGGCAAAAGTAAGCCTTGCGTACCTGTATAACCTCCATAATTTCTTGCGCATGTTGTTCCACCAGCTCATCAAGTCTTGCATCACTCTTTTTGTACTCCTTCTCTAGTTTCGCTCTCTCTTTCTCGCGCTGTTCATTTGTTTCACTTGCAGAGAGTGTGCGAATCACTGACATAAGCAAACCACTCTGAAAAGTTGAATTTGTTTATTTATTTTGTATTGAACATTATATGGTCTGTTTTAATAGTCATATAAGATAATAGGAATGTTTTTAATATAGAGTAGTGGGTGTGGGCCGAATTTGTTGGCATCCGCTATCGCCAACTTAATAATTAAAAGGATATTAACACCTAGAGGTATTTTGCTAATTAACGGGGGAAAACATTACTTTTACATACATTTTTGTGCATTGCAAACGCAATGAATAATTTTCTTCTAATTATAGTATAAATAATAAGGCTAAAACTGATAAAAACTTAGAAATTCCTTACTTTATCTCGCAAATACTGTAGAGACATGGTTGATGCTGAAATAATGTTATACTCACTGTTTCTTTTCCTTGTTTAACCCCCCGAGGGGGCTTTGTAGGAGGAGGAGAGGACATTGTGTTTGTTTAATTATTATAATACGGTGTTTTTCCTTAATTTAGCGATAAAACTAAATAAAATAAACACTCCGCCCCTTGTGTTGTAACTAAACTGTCAACTGTCAATCAGTCAATGAAGTGTCAAAATATGACGCAGACTGACAATATGTCAAATGCAACTCGTTTATAAATCGTTGAAAACTCCAAAAATACTGCTTTATTGGGGTATTGCTATGTTTGAAAAGCTGTCGATTTTGTTTTCAACATTTATATTATTTATGTAGAAGCCTAGATAATTCATCTTCAAATATTCCCGTTACTTTATTTTTAATGTAATATTTGATCGATATAATTAATGATCGATGAATTAATAATCGAAATGTAACAAAGTATTGGTTTTAGGACGAACGAAATGATGTCTACAATTAATGTCATGTCATATTTGAATTCAAAAAGTCCGTTTTGTTTACATCATTACATGGTGGTGATGGTGGAAAACCAGTTTACTTATAATAATCGTACGAAATAAAAGTTATAGCAAAGAACTTAGTTAATCCCATTGAAGTAAGTATTAATGTGCCTATAAAATGGATTACTCCACTATCAGCAACAAGACCAATTGTACGGAAGCTGAAGATTTAACAAATGGTGAGCTAAGCGAACGGTATTATTTACTCAAGAAACAATACGACAACCTTTCGAGCAGCTATGAATCGACTAAACAAGAGCTACACGAAGCAAGACGAAGCTATCAGACCGCTTTGGATGTACAGAGGCATTTAAATGCAGAGTTAGAAAGTTATCAAGCAGACGAAGCTCGTAGAAAGAACGACTTAACATCCCGAATAACAACGCTTCAAGAAGAAATATCCGAGCTGCGGGAAGAACGCACTGAAATAACTGAGAAGCATGCGGCAGAAGTAAAAAAGTTCGAAATTCAAATAAAAACATTGAAGGAGGAACAGTCTTTGAAAGTGCGAGAAAGTCCAGTGCGCGATAATTCGGAATTGGAAGAAGCACGAAAAGCTGTAAACAGTGCATTGTCAGATGCGGCTACAGCGAAAGAAGCGCTTGAGGAAGCGAAGATGGAAATTGCTTCCTGGCGCATAAAGGCTGAAGAGTTAATTTCAGCAATGGCTGAGATGCGTGCAGCGGCTGACTTGCGTAGAGAAGAACTGAGGGCGGCTAATGAGCGGGAAGCGACAGCACTCGCTGAACTAGCAGAAGCCAAAGCTATGCTGCATCAGTGTACAGACACACAGCAGGATCTGCAACCTCATGGTAATAATTCCTAATCTTAAACCCAGACTTAGATCACTATATTACTTTATTAAGGCTTTTCTAGCGCTGCCGTTCGTCTGGGAATCACTGTTTTAATTTAGAGGGTGGCCAAGGGATGACCTTTTGCCTTGAAGATGTTTTTGAAGTCTGTGTACAGGTTACCAATTTATTATTAAAAGATAAGCAACTATTAACCATTTTTCGTCAATTGGGAATTAAAACATACCCAAATAAATGAAATAGAAATGAAAAGCTCTAACTAGGTACATTAAGCTACCTAGGTTATTCCTGTGACTTTGTCCATGTGAAAGTCTAGCATAAAATATACTCTACGCCATTGCATAGTCCAACTTTGTATCAGTAAAAGATGTAATAAGTATGTACCATAGTAACATGGCTTCAACTCAAGTGGCATGCATTATAACTCACTTATTTTTAAGTACTAATAAAAAAAATATTCTTTGTTTTACAGCTGCTAAAGGTAACTCCATATTTGCTGAAGTTGAAGACAAAAGACAAGAAATGGCAAAGAATCTTATTCAAATGAAGCAAACTAATTCCAGGGTGAATATTATTGCAATATTTTATTATTAGTGAGTAATTTACAGAATTTTTTGAGGAACTAGGGGGGGTAAGTCAGACGTACGGTGTACAGTTTAGACCAAAAATTTAAGCAAATCTGACAGATTTTTGTAATTTAGAAGAACCATTAATTAAGTCACGGATGGGGCGAGGTATACTCAAATGTCACTTAATTTTAAACACTCACAAACACAGGCTGATGTTATTTATCATCTTGTTGGTGCAGGCCTGGCTTTTTGACTGGTATGAAGGATTCATCACTGCTCTTAAGTCAAACAAAACACAGTCATGGTCATAGCCCTCAAAATGCGGTAATCATAAACTTTGAATTATCATAAAAATATCTCAATAAGGAAATTATTCACATCAGTTTAATTCTGATGGTTGAAATTTTTTATGATGTATGAAATGACTGTGATGACAAGTACATTTAAAGTTTATGTCTAGAAAAAGAAATACAAAAGTAAAGTTTAAGAGTTATTGCCCATAAATAGTTATTAAGTAAAGAAAAGAAACAGTATATCAAGACCAGGATTTTCAACTATTAGTACTGTTGTGAATATTGAAGCTTGCCTGTTTTCACTCTTTTGGCGTTAGTAACAAGGTTGATGAATGGTCAACTACCATTCACAACATTAATTTAGATTAACACTGCTACATTACACTATTCAACGGCTAACAGTTAATTTACTGCTGTGGAAATTGGAGCTAGTCTGTTTACACTCTTATGTGCTTAGTAATAAGGTTAAATAAACACTATGCTACACAATTCAAAGCGACCACTTGTTTGTTGATTGGTTAATCACACAGAATAATAAAATATTTTACTATAATTCCAGTTGAGAAGAGAACTAGCCAACAAGCAAGCGGAAGTGGATGCTCTGCTGCATGAGAAACAAACGGTCTGGGAGCAGCAGGCAGGGGCCGCTGCCCATTATGATAGAGAACTTATTGGTAAGTCACAGTTTGTTGACTTTGAACCGAAGTAGCAAGTTTGTTCTAAACACGCGCGGAACGAAATTGTCTAGATTTGATTGGTTGGCAGTTATAACATTTATTTTCTCTAGCCTATACCATCCCACTACTGGCAAAAGCCTTTTGTGTCCAGGGTAAAAATGCTCAAGTATTCAAGTATCATCGATGTCTTCCGCCTTAGGGGGATCTGCCAGGCTGTTGACTGACTAAAATCCACCCTGTGTTCCTTCTCCCGTCCACGCTGAGGATCGCGGAAACTAATGCATTTGCCACAGTCTCTTCTCCTCGATACTGACAAAGGCCTTTCCCCAGGCCTTATAGACTCCCTTTTCTTTCGCCTCCTCCAACTAGACCTTGAGAGGGTGGATCACCCTCGATGACGGTATCCATCTTCTGGCTTAAAATTAATTTTAATTCCAAACCAACTCAATGGACAAGTGGAATCAGGATTGAATTTCCAATCTCTTGAAATTACTTTCAATAGTAAGCCTTATGTTCTATTCTTCTATGTAGATCTAAAGGTTCTAAATCCTCTAAATCTGCGATTACAGAAGCTTACGAAGAGCGCATCACACAGCTAGAAGGCGCGTGTGAGAAGCAACGTCGGGAACTGTCGCGTTGGTTCGGCAAGCTGTGCGAGCCTACTGCCAACGGCTGGCTTCCTGGTGTGCTGGACCATTTGAAGTATGTAGTACCTTACTATTCAGGTTTAAATGCTTATTTTTAGTAACAGTAGGTGACATCTAAATATGGGTAGTTTTTTTGTTTGCTATTTTGTAACGTTTAGACCACCAGGGTCTAGATGACAAACCAAAATTTGACCACCACACCATGGTCATCCCCCATGGAGATGTCAAATTGTTTAGCGAAAGTTTATATCAATTCCATACATTTGATAATCTATTCGTTTTCGTTATCTATTCTACAATGCCACTTGTCTAGGCCCTCTCCGTGAATTCGGAATTTGCGACGTATGCAATGAGCTGACAATTCAAAAGTACCTGTAAATGGTTAATTTGAATAAAATACTTTCGTGTTTATGGAGCCAGCTTTAAATATAGGCCCATTAAATATGTGCGTGTGGATTGAGAGATCCTTTCGAAAAACACTTCCAATCCCAACCAAATTGTAAGAGCATTTAGGAAATAATTGTGCAAACTTCATGGTAAGGTATAAAATTTGTGAAACCTAAACAAAGAAAGTTAGAACTCATTAACTGGATCTCTCAATCTGGACAACTGAAGAAAAAGCCATAACGCGTATCCAAGAATATACTGCCTAAGTGTTTATAATTTGCATTTTAAATAATTGAGAAGGAATTGTGCAAGCTGCTAAATAAAATTTCGATTCGTTTCAAAGCCACGTATAAGACTTATAACGGTTTAAATGGATCTCTCAGAGTGGACAATTTTCAATTGAGTGATCTTGTAAAACACGACCTAATACTGAAAAAGTATGAATAATTAACATGTTTATTGCAAATTATGCTTCTGGGAAAATTTGTGAAACAAAAATCGTGATGGAAATCTTACTGGTTCAAGAGAAAATGAAAATTTTGTTTTTTGTCGATCATCCCAACTGAGAGATCTTTATTTTGAAATATATTTAATAAACCAAAACTTATAGGTAGAATATAAAGACATCAGAAATTGTGAAAAATGTTTTCCTAAAATTTGACGAATCAGTCGTCCCTGTAAGTGTTATACTTAAAAAGTTAAATCATTATTTACAATCCTTAAGGAAAACGTTGAGTAGGGTAGACATACTTTTTTATTTTGTCGGTTTTTTTTCAACTACCCTATATGAATAGTCAACATTGTCTACATAGTATAAATATAATAAATAAATAACAAAGTATAAAACAAAGTCGCTATCCTCTGTCTGTCCCTATTGGCGTTGACAGTGGCGACAACTGGGAATAACCCCTATGTATGCTTAGATCTTTAAAACTCTTTTAATAGATATAGTGATTCGTAAGGAAGATTTATATGTATAATACATGCTTATTATAGTAGAGAAAAGCCGGGATTTTTAAAGATTTGTAACACCCGTGCGAAGCTGGGGCGGGTCGCTAGTTGTATATATTTTATTGCAATTCGCGAAGCTGGCGTTGTGCAGTGCATTTAATGTTACAACCAGTTATTTTACATACTTTGTCCTACGGACTTATTGATTAAATACAGAAAAAAAAACAGTTTAAATTAAAAAGTTTTTTTTTTGGTTACCTTAAAATTTCTGAACTTTATATGTGTAAGAATTAGAATTATGAACTTAGAATTCCTTATTAAGAGCACTACACATACAGTACCTAACTTTGCCGAAACTTGTCATTTAAAAATGTAATTCAAAGTAATTTTATATTATTTAAATTGAAACCAGAACACCAGAAACAGAAACCAGACACAAATTACTTGTATAATAACGTTTAAAGTGCATCATAATTTGAATTGTACCGGTAATGATTCCAACCGTCGCGGCGATATGGTCACCCTACTCAACGTTTTCCTCAAGGATTGTAAAAAATGATTTATCTTTTTAAGTATAACACTTACAGGGACGACTGATTCGTCAAATTTTAGGAAAACATTTTTCACAATTTCTGATGCCTTTATATTCTACCTATAAGTTTTGGTTTATTAAATATATTTCAAAATAAAGATCTCTCAGTTGGGACGATCGACAAAAAACAAAATTTTCATTTTCTCTTGAACCAGTAAGATTTCAATCACGATTTTTGTTTCACAAATTTTCCCAGAAGCATAATTTGCAATAAACATGTTAATTATTCATACTTTTTCAGTATTAGGTCATGTTTTACAAGATCACTCAATTGAAAATTGTCCACTCTGAGAGATCCATTTAAACCGTTATAAGTCTTATACGTGGCTTTGGAACGAATCGAAATTTTATTTAGCAGCTTGCACAAATCCTTCTCAATTATTTAAAATGCAAATAATAAACACATAGGCAGTATATTCTTGGATACGTGTTATGGCTTTTTCTTCAGTTGTCCAGATTGAGAGATCCAGTTAATGAGTTCTAACTTTCTTTGTTTAGGTTTCACAAATTTTATACCTTACCATGAAGTTTGCACAATTATTTCCTAAATGCTCTTACAATTTGGTTGGGATTGGAAGTGTTTTTCGAAAGGATCTCTCAATCCACACGCACATCCATTAAATTACTCCCACACCCTTAACTCATTTCTACCACGTATAATATTTCTCAGGTCAGAATGCGAACAACTGCGAGCCGAAGTCCTCTCCCGTGGCGCGGCACAGCTCGCCAACGCCGCGAATGCGCGCGAACTGCGGCGGAAGCTCGCGCAGCTCAGCGCCGGCGCACGCGCGTCTCCTACAAGCAAACCTGACACTAACGACCTACACAATAACACCGATATTGGCGTGCCCAAAGTTCCCGTACAAGTCAGAAGTAAACTAACCCCTGATGATGTTAAGAAGAAAGTGTCTTTTAATTGATGAGAGGAGTAATAAGGTGGTGATATATGAATTTAGGGTTAAGGAAAAATGGTACTACGAAAATCGACCTTACTGAAACGGAATAGAGATACTGTCAGTGTCGAATTGCGTGTGCGATTGACAGTACGTTTCCCACACTTGGTAATAATGTGTTTGGGTCATATTTGCAGCCTAGAACACAATTATCTATAACTTAAAATAATCAAAATAAAATAAACAGTGAGGAAAGTTATATTTTGTTTTATTAACAACTGCAGTCTATATTATTTACATCCTTCATTACAAAAGTATTTAAATCTATTGCAGTTCAAGAGATTTTAAAGCACACGATTAGAAGCGGCCCTAAGCGCCTCTCCGTGATCAATGAGAAATCACTAAATATAACATAGATACCCTTAACAGGCCTTTTTCTGATTGCTTCATTTATAAATACCTAAAAGCAGAATCGATTTCCCTGACGTCATGACGATAACCTCATGATTAATAATATATTTAAAGCTTAATTTTTTCAAAATTGTTTTTCCATTAAACAAAGCTCATATAGCGTTAAATTATTATTTAAGTGTAAGGACCTATTGCAGTTGCGGAATGTTTATAATAGTTACCGTGACCTCGGAACATAAAGGGCAATCGAAGGAACATGAGTGGGTTTTAGTCAGTAAGAGTCTGACACGCCCTCCCGTCGCACCCAGGACGGGAGCAGTCATTGGATGATTTCCCACTCACCAAAAAAAAAAAAAGACCTATTGCAGTGAAATATGTTTACAAAATTTTCTACAGCTGTTTACGATGTCTAAATTCCGTCAAATTAGCTCTTAAAATTCAAATTTTTAACGGTTTTTTTTAAATGCGCTACTCTATCACTGCATTTTGATGAATATAACGTATCAGTGACGCTTACGATTCCCATCGGCTTTCTTTCGCGAAATCGGAGTACCTACATTATTTAGTACATTTATCTATCTTATACCTATTCATAAAAAATCTATAGAGTATGCTAAAATATCCCTTTAAAAAATATCAACGCCTAGCCACTGCTAAGTATAATATCGTTGCATTAAAAAAAAACCGTTATAAATTTTTAATTTCGTGACCTACATTTTAAGGTGGCCATTGGTGCCGATTCTCTTGTGCACAAACTATCGTAAATTTAAGTTAAGTCCATCTTTCTCTTTCCATTTCTTAAAGAAAAGGACAGAAGATACATTTTAGTTTAATCCTGTCAAATTAGACAGCGCCTGATGAAAATTGACGTATATTTAGACGCCATGTTTTTAAATTGCGTCTAAATTATCTATGGAGTGTCTAAATTTGACAGGACTTAACTAATATTTGATCTTCTGTCCTTTTCTTAATTAAAAGGAAAGAGAAAGATGCACTTAACTTAAATTTACGATAGTTTGTGCACAAGAGAATCGGCACCTATGACGGTCATTTTGGCGCGTGTCCAGTCTAGTCCTAAAACTGTGGCGTCACTCCAAATGGTTTAGGCGGCCAACCAACTCTGGAGTGACGATTCGACACTCACGATCAAATTTTGAAGGTCAGTTCAACTGACGCGCCAAAATAACCCTCAATGGCCACCTTAAGGAATCTACTTCAAGTGTTAGACCGTATACAGAAAGAAAGCTGGAAACTTATAAGCGCTTGTCAGCGCTTGTCAGCGCTGGTAATCCGCGCAGGAAAATATAATATGAACACCAGCGCGTATTGAAGCTTGTCGGCACCGTTCAGTGCTTATCGGCGCCGACAAGCTTCAACACGCGCTGGTCAGCGCTGGGCGTTGCCATAACAACTGCAAACAAATCATTCCGACATTTTGCTTAGACTGCTTCAACCTGCTTTCTTTGTGTAGAACGGACCAGCGCTGAGAAGCGCTGGTAAGCGCTTATAAGTTTCCAGCTTTCTTTCTGTATACGGCCTTAGAAAGCCGGCACGCGGGTCAGTTGGAGGTGAGGTCTTTGAGCGCGTGTTCGCGCGCGTGCAGCACGTGTCGCGAGCGCCGCGCTCGCTCGCGCGCGTCGCGCTGCGTGCGCGCGCGCAGGCGGTGAGTGCCCGCGTCTTGTACGCACTTCTTGAATGCTCCTGGAGATTACACTTACAGTTATTGATAGATAGATAGATAATACATTTATTTGGTACATTCTCACAAGACATACACAACACTAAAAAAAGAAACAATGAATAAAAACAATTAACAAACTACGTACAAAAACCCAAATACCACAGTGAAATAATAACAAAAAATAAAAATAAAGAAGAAACTAAAGATACAAAATGAAAATGATTAAAAAAAAAAACGGTGTGCGTCTCATGGTTGCACCAAATGGGAGCCCAGCTCAGCATGTGTCAGGCAAATACACCTGACGCTGATCTTCCGCTGAATCCTATAGTGACATACGGACATCGAGCAGGCGACATAAATATGCTGGTGTAATTTAATACGACAAATCATTGTTGGAGCAAATTCAAATTCGCATTTATTTCACTACGGAACATAAAGGGCAACCGAAGGAACATGGCTGGGGTCTGTTAGTCTGGCACGCTTCGAAGTCGTTTGATGATTTGATTTTCCATCCATGAAAAAAAATACCATTTTCAGGCACTTATGGATTGTCATTTTATCGAACCGTTAATCAGAAATTTGAAGCTCCGAAAACACGCAAGAAACTCCTTGACCACTCTCTCGTCACCTTTGCTCTGGATTAGGTTGACAACTCTTCAATTTCTTAATCGAATTGTGGTTCAGGAAACAGAATTTCGACTATGTACCCTCCTGACTTGAGTCTAGACAGCACCAGAGGCTTCGCAGATCATCTCTAATGTCAATGATCCGGCTTACTCAAATAATAAAGGCAATAAAGGCAAAAATACCTAATGACGGTGCTGGGTCAAGTTTGGTTAAGCAGAACTAACACTGTGTTATGATGGACCAGAAGAAATGTTAAGGTAACCTTATCATGAACCTACCCACAGTATCCCAGCACTTGACGAACTCAGTGGCGGAGTCCGTACAGTCATTGTAGCACTGTATGACCTGGTCCTTGCAGTCTGAGCATATCGGCTCCACGCTCACCATGTTCGACGTTCGCATGTCTATCCGGGCCGCGATCGCGCTTAGATCGTTCACTGTTATTCTGAAACAAGATACATTGCTCGGGGCTAAAGTGACTACGGGGCTATTGTAACTAAATTAAACATTATTAGGTATATTAAAAACCCTTTAATAACGAAGTTGTTTAAACCTTCGAACACACGTGATTCGAGACACAATAGAAAGACAATAGCAGTGCGACAGCCGGCTGTCGCTTGGTCGTCGAACTACGTCAAATGGTTAATTTAGTTACAATAGCCCCGTAGTCGCTTTAGCCCCGGGGCACTATACACGTAGTATTACGTACCTATGTGAATGGTACAGTGTGATGGCCTGTACTATTAAACCTTCGAGCACACGTGATTCGAGACATAATAGAAAAACAATAGCAGCCCGACAGCCGGCTGTCGCTTGGCCGTTACTTACTTCAGAAACAACGACGTTAGCGAAACGGCGAAGCCATACATTGTTACTGATAATGTAGAATTTTTGAAGTTAGGGTCGGTAGAGTTGGGCCGTGTAGATTCAGAAGCTTGGCTCTACATGAAATCTGATATATTTTTCACAGTGAAAACTTTGTGTGGTTGTCTTGGCAATATCATAATTATAAAATGTTTTTGGTGGAATTCATTATAATGATATCGAGAGATTTGAAGTTTTTATTATTATAAAAACTTCAAAATCATGAGCTGTCGCGGTAGTAATATGTGTCGTCTTTATCAACTCGAGATCCGTGAGATTTTGCTTACCACGTTGGCTACGGCTGACTCTGGCGGCACGCAGTTACCAAAAGCAGGATTATTAATATTTTTAGTTATTTTTAGTTTTTGGTGGAATTCATTATAATGATATCGAGAGATTTGAAGTTTTTATTATTATAAAAACTTCAAAATCATGAGCTGTCGCGGTAGTAATATGTGTCGTCTTTATCAACTCGAGATCCGTGAGATTTTGCTTACCACGTTGGCTACGGCTGACTCTGGCGGCACGCAGTTACCAAAAGCAGGATTATTAATATTTTTTTGTGTTCAGTTAAATTTGAACATGATGCCACATAACACACCCTGGTTATTCTGTGTTATAACTATCTTTACCCGGTTATTTCAGAATGGCTGTCGTCCAAACACTTGAGCTTCTCCATGAAGATCTTGTCCCGGTAGTCGCCTCGTGGTGTGCGTAGTTTGCTCTGGGATGTGGACGCCGCTGCCGCTCCACCGGCCAGCGCTGCGTCTTCCACTAGTCTCTCAACCTATTGTTAAATACATCCATAAACTTTAGGGGGTCATAGTCTCGCGCTAGAGAACTTTGACAGTCGTTACGGGCAGCTGGAAGTCAGAAAGTCCGATCCAGTCTAACCAAAGGGTTTCGAGTCGCCCAGTAACTGGGTTCACGTAAAACGCTGGTTTGCAGCTTAGTCCAGTTAGGCCGGAAGCCGACCCGATACATTTGAGAAAAGGCTAGGGAGATGATGATGATGAGTGATTGCCATGTTTCGGCAATTGTCGGTCGTTCTTCGGCCAGGTGGAGTAAATTATCTGAGAGGGACAGCAGACCTACTAGATGCGTGTAGCCGAAGATCGAGTTAAGTGGCGCGCTTTGGGAGATCCCCAGCAGTGGAGTGACGGAGGCTGTTAATGATAAGTCTCTCCCCTGTTCATGTTTCGTACTGTGCTGTTACCTATTCAAACATTGTTACACTTAATTGGAAGTTGCTAGTTATTTTAAGAGAAATATCCTCTTTTTATATTGCTAAGTGCCAAATATACTTTACTATGTAATTAGGTATAGTTCTGCGGTGGCCATCAGATGTTATAAAACGCGTACAGACCATTTTGTTGGATATGCTGATAAGATGGTCATCCAGGTCTTCGTTAAGTAATGACTCCGTCCGTGTTGTGGCCGGTTTTGGTCTCTGGAAGGCTGTGGCGCGAACTGACTGACCGGCACCCATCTTGGAGAATATCTGGTTGGAGTAAGACAACTTAAAAATAAATATAAATAAAAATAGTATATGACACTCACAAATAACGTTGTCTACTACTCAAACTTTAACTATTTATAATATTGGTGAAGAAAAGTAACAAAAGCTTAACTTTAATAATAAGAGTATTGCTTTCCAAAAAAAAATAAACCAAGATTTTAGTAAAGGACATCATTCTTTTTGGTCCAAATATAAAAATGCCGGCCAAAGAAAAAAAATATAATATTCTGATAGATCTTGTTCTTCTGAACATTTTTTATTATGGCACCAAAACTGTGGGACCATTCCCCTCGGTTTTATTTAAGTTCAAAGTTACCCAGTTTTAGGTAAAATAAATTGGCAAAACAAGTGATTTTGCTATTTGAAGTAATGAGTAACATAGTGTAACGCTTCTCAAAGATCCTCCGACCTGACCGGTGTTGTCTCTGGTGGGTTACCGCCCGACAATTGCTGTCGGGATTATGTATATTATGCTAATGTCTTGTCAAACTCTTATCGCGCGATGTAGACTGTCAGTTATGTGATAGATATCGCTACACCACTCCCCCTCTGAGACCGGAGATCGCAAGCACGATGTCACGAGCCATCTGTACATCTTCATGTGATGCTTGCTGGCCCAATGGAAGGTTCTAGTGAGTCTAAACCGAGGGCCGCATAGTTTTCGTTGAGTATTAACTGTCTACGGAGGTGCCCCAGTGAATCGAGGTGATGTAGTGTCGGAATGTGTAGTAGCTGGCTTTGTGTAGTGCTTTCGGAACTTAACAATGTGATAGTTGTATTGAGCGGAGTAGAATGGGTAAGAGAGAAATATCGCATTATAAGGCAGTAACTGACCCCAAAATTGAACGTCAGCGCAGCTTTTATGACGTTAACATCATCACGTCATTGCATTTTGAAGCTTTCGAGTGGCGAGTCATGGCTATTCGGTGGGAATCTTGACCGCCTGCATGCAGCGTATGCGCGTACGTGGTCATCACCTTCAGCTCCATCTGTGTCCTTGACATAGCACACTGCAATTTAGCTACTCAGCAAGCAGAGAGGCACTTCTGACCCGGTAGCCGCAATAGCCAAATACAATGCGGCACTACAATACCCCGACTCACTGGAGTTCCGAGAACTATACGGCCTTTGGTTTCAACATACTAGAACCTTCCAAGGTTGGGCACGACGTAATAGCGGCGGTAAAGCACCTCTTTGAAGATTGGCTGGAGAGGTGTCGCGTCATGGCGCTCTCACCTTTCGGCTGACATAGATCCTCACCGGACATGGGTGTTTCGGGAGGTTTCTGAGCTGGATTTCCGCGGAAGAAACGCCTGGGAATCACAAGAGAACACAGTAGGTGCATACGGAATGACCACGCACGTGCGTCCTCTGCTTGCAGGCGGTCAAGATTCCTATCGAAGCCATGATTGCAGGCTGTCTTTGTGACTCCCACTAGAAAGCTTCAAGACGTAATGACGTGATGATGATAACGTCATGAGGGATGCGCTGAAGTTCATTTTCGGGGTCAGTTATTGCCACATAATGTGTTAGTTCTTCTTAAACCACTCAGCTCCGCTCAATACCACTAGCACTTTGTTAAATTCCGAAAGCACTTGGTGTGGTGACATCTATCGCCGTGTTAACGATCTCCGGTCTCAGAGGGGGAGTGGTGTAGCGAAATCCATCACCCAACATGTGTACTATAACTGACAGTCTATATCGCGCAATAAGAGTTTAACAAGACATTATCATACATAATATACAAAATCCCGACAGCAATTGTCGGGCAGTACAGTAACCCACCAGACACAACACCCGTCAGGTCGGAGGATCTTTAAGAAGCGTTACACTATGTTCCTCATTACTTTAAACAGCAAAATCACTTGTTTTGCCAATTTGTTTTACCTAAAAATGGGTAACTTTGAACTTAAATAAAACCGAGGGGAATGGTCCTACAGTTTTGGTGCCATAATAAAAAATGTTCAGAAGAACAAGATCTAACAGAACATCATATTTCTTTTCTTTGGCCGGCATTTCCACATTTGGACCAAAAATGTATGGGGAGTGGGTGATGTCCTTTATTATAAAAGCGTTTGGTAAAGGTACCAATTGATTCGATTTCATCACCAAAACCAAAATATAATTCATCACTAAAAGCTACAATCATTAAATCAATGATGTAATTATAGGGACCATAGATTCCAGAGACGATGATGGCTTTGGGGAAGTATTTTAAAAGGTGTATGGATATGGGACCGACTTTATATCGAAGTTATTTTAAATGTACGCCTTATGGAGCCTTTTTCGTAATCATAATTTATATGCAGTACATAGACTGACTCGTAGGTTGTGTCGTGATGGCCCAGTGGATAAGGCGCCCGCCTCTCGTGTAAGAGGTTGTGGGTTCGAATCCGGGCAAGTACCATTGTGACTTTTTCAATTCATATGTACTTTCTAAAAATTATCTTAGACATCATTGACATCCCGTGCCTCGGAAAGCACGTAAAGCCGCTGGTCCCGGTTGTCATTTGTAGAGCTTTGCCAGTCGTTACGGGTAGTCAGAAGCCAGAAAGTCTGACCAGCCTTAACCAAGAGGTATTGTGTCGCCCAGTTACTGGATTGTGGAGGTCAGATAGGCAGTCGCTTCACGTAAAACACCGGTATCCAGCTGAATCCGGTTAGGCTGAAAGCCGACCCCAACATAGTTGGGAAAAGGCTAAGGAGATGATGATACAGACTGACCCGTAGCGTCACTTGCCAGTAAGCGTGATTGCTGATCATAGGTTTCTGGGTTCGATTCCCGAGTCAAGCAAAGTCTATAGGTAGGTATTAGTTATTGGGTATTGAGTCTTGCCATCATGGATTTCTCAATAATATATAGAAGTTTTGAAGTTCGTAGTAACCGTGTAACTATGACACTCTTGGAAAGAACGAACAGCCGTTTGACCAGATTGTCATTCGTAGATCTTTGTGAGTTGTCACAAACATAACTAAATAACACTAGTCGGAACCTATAACTTTTATTGAATTAACAGCACAATTTTTTTTTAAATTAATTAATTTATTTGGCATTATAAAAAGAAAATTCGCAAGTTTTTGTTAGAATATTCAAATATCATTTTGTACCTACAATATTTATTAATCTTACGAATTCAGTTTGACCTTTGATAAATGTCACAGCACTATTTTATAAACAGCCGCAAAATTGTAACTACTTATAAAATACGAAATAATTGTATACTTTATATTGATATAATAAAAGTCTAAAGTTATCTGGCTGTTTGCCGAAAGTAAACTCAAATTTTCGATCGATTACAAACAATTTTTTAAATATTTGAGCTATGTCATCACGTGACCTGAGGGCTTGGACTGTCCAGGGGACCCATCTTGCCACAATATTGTGATGACCGACTTTTCATGGCAATTTTACCAATAGATGAACGATTTATGAGGAAAGTTTAAGTACAATACATGTATATTATATTAAAAAAACCAGCCAAGAGCGTGTCGGGCCACGCTCAGTGTAGGTTTCCGTAGATTCTCGTCCGACACAATAAGTGTTCCCACTTATGAGTTTAAAAAAAGGCTATTTGTAACTTTGACATTTTTTACAATTTTTTGTCTTTTTTGTACAAAAACTTTTCTTTCCATCAAGTTCAAAATAATTTTTCTAGAAAGTCCTTATAAAGTTCTACTTTTCAGATTTTTTTCATATTTTTTAAACTTATGTTTCAAAAGTTAGGAGTGGGGGGACGCAATGTTTTTTTACTTTTGGAGCGATTATTTCCGAAATGATTGACATTATCAAAAAATGATTGTGGTAAACCCCTATTCATTTTTTAATACCTATCCAGCAATATATCACACGTTAGGGTTGAAATTAAAAAAAAAAACACATACATATAGGGGGGCTACCCTAATAAAATAATTTTTTCCATGTTTTATTTTACCACTTTGTAGGCGTGATTGATTACATATTGATACCAAACTTCAGCTTTCTAGTGCTAACGGTCACAGAGATTAAGCGAGGACGGACGGACAGACGGACGGACAGACAGAAATGGCGAAACTATAAGGGTTCCTAGTTGACTACGGAACCCCAAAAAAGAAACGAATTCCCAGAATTTCACAAAAAAATTTAACAGTCTGAAGCTGGCGCAGGTTACCAGTTTCCAAATAAATTTTTCTATAACTTAATTTTTTCTGCCTGACACGTTTGTGTGCTGGCCCTGGAATGTTGGTCTAATTGAAAAATAGGCATCGGTATGAGTATCGGTCATCTACCTCATAGTTTCCCGTTGAAAAAAGTGCTTAGTTTACTTAAGTAATGTATAAACTATGTAGAATTCGATGTGCCATTCCGAACCGATTTTTAGGTACCCGTCATGATCTATTTTAGTATGGGTCGTTTTCTCAGAAAACTTGTGATAAATAGTGTTTTTAAGTTATGACCCCTTCGTGTATTTTTGGTGATGATCATTTTTTATATTCTTAATATATTATTCGTCACTACCAACGTGGTTGACACTATTAAACTTCCCTTTTTCCTTAAGACGTGGATTAGGTTAAACCCTATTAAATTAAGAAGTGTAAACAAATAAATTATAAAACTGCTTCTATCCGAACATCGTACTGTTTTATTGTCATTACGCATACTTAATGTTGGTCTAGTGGTGAGTGACCCTGACTGCTAAGCAGGAGGTCGTGGGTTCGATTCCCACCCAGGACAAACTTTGTGTGATGAGCATGATGGTTTTGTCTGTGTTTGGGTGTAATTTATCTATAATATGTATGTATTTATAAAGTATACAAGTATGTATATCAGTCGTCTGGTTACTATAACACAAGCTCGGCTTAGCTTGGGATCAGATAGTTTTTTTTTGTTTTTTGGTGAGTGGGAAATCATCCAATGACTGCTCCCGTCCTGAGTGCGGCGGGAGGGCGTGTCAGACTCTTACTGACTAAAACCCACTCATGTTCCTTCGATTGCCCTTTATGTTCCAGAGTCACGGTAACTACACACATCAAAAGTGTCTAGGGATATTTTAATTAAACCTAAATAACTAAAATTCTATTAACTTTTTGTTAAGACACCTACACTTTAAAATAAACCTTGTTTAATTGCCTATCTAATCTGATAATAAACTTTTAGATAAAGTTAAATTAAAAAAAAAAACTTAGAAGAAGAGGAAAAACTTAACAAAATTTCAATTTAGCTTTATTTTTGAAATTTCAAAACCTAAACAACAAAACAATTTTTTTTTATATAAAAATTGTTGAAAACTTAAAATTAATAATTCGTGGATCCACCTAAGACTCTCCTGACACATCTGGAGCGGTTCTGCATACTCAAAACAAGGGGGTCAATATCCTGTTGTGGAGTACTGTCCCAAATCCTGCTAAGATGCAAGAAAAGCTGGTTTTGATGCACAATATCAACAGGGAAATTCCTACGAGCTCTTCTCTGAAGCATATTCCAGGCATGCTCAATAGGATTTAAGTCAGGGGATTGTGCAGGCCGGTCTAAAGCTTGGATAACATGCTGTTGTAACCAACTTGTAACGATACGCGCCGTATGTGGACGGGCATTGTCGTGCATTAGCTGGAAATTTTGTCCCATTTGCTGTTTGTGGGGCAAGATTACAGGCTCTAGCACCTCATCTCGGTATTTTCGAGCAGTCATATTGCCTTGTATCCAAACAAGGTCCGTTCTACCGCCGAGACGAATTCCTGCCCAAACCATAATCGGCACACAGACATTTTACACAATATTTCTAAATCTGGTCAACACGACCTCATCGAATACACAATACATTATTATTGGCTTGAATACCACGATTAATACCATCATTGGGTTTGCTTCTAATACACATAGTTTAGTTATACACACATTAGCAACACGTATTTATGTAGGGGCGGTATAGAACAGCCCTGCCCCAAACCACTGTCTTACAGTGTAGATACGGGCTCCCTAATAAGCATGAACTTGTCACCTTAATATGCATGAACTTGTTGTGGGTGTGTGGAATCGTGCCACCTTAATATGCATGAACTTGTTGTGGGTGCTGCAGTCGATTCCAACGTCCAGGTTTTCTCCAAACGCGTACTCTTCGCGAATCAGGATGAAATCCAAACCTAGATTCATCAGTGAAAAGCACAAGTGACCATTGAGAATGGTTCCAGTTTTCGTGTGCAATAGCCCATTGTAATCTTCTTCCTCGATTACCTCTCCTTAGTGCTGATACCCAAAATGGCCTACGAGCACGTAGATTGACTTCATGCAGTCGCCTTCTCAAAGTTTGACCGCTTACCAGCAAACCATACTCTCTCTGTAGCCTTTGAACCAATTGCATCGCCGCTGCATTTAGTTGACTTCGTGCAGCATTTACTATGAATCGGTCCTGTACATGTGTTGTAATGCGTTGAGGTCCTCGGTGCCGTTCCACCACTTCCTCCGTGACACGATAACATGACCAAAGCCTGGATATAACGCTCTGACTGGTCTTCATGGCTTCAGAAACGGCAATTATGGGACAGTATTCCACTGTAAGACAGTGAGAAGTTGACACTGTAAGACAGTGGTTTGGGGCAGGGCTGTTCTATACCGCCCCTACATAAATACGTGTTGCTAATGTGTGTATAACTAAACTATGTGTATTAGAAGCAAACCCAATGATGGTATTAATCGTGGTATTCAAGCCAATAATAATGTATTGTGTATTCGATGAGGTCGTGTTGACCAGATTTAGAAATATTGTGTAAAATGTCTGTGTGCCGATTATGGTTTGGGCAGGAATTCGTCTCGGCGGTAGAACGGACCTTGTTTGGATACAAGGCAATATGACTGCTCGAAAATACCGAGATGAGGTGCTAGAGCCTGTAATCTTGCCCCACAAACAGCAAATGGGACAAAATTTCCAGCTAATGCACGACAATGCCCGTCCACATACGGCGCGTATCGTTACAAGTTGGTTACAACAGCATGTTATCCAAGCTTTAGACCGGCCTGCACAATCCCCTGAATATGCTTCAGAGAAGAGCTCGTAGGAATTTCCCTGTTGATATTGTGCATCAAAACCAGCTTTTCTTGCATCTTAGCAGGATTTGGGACAGTACTCCACAACAGGATATTGACCCCCTTGTTTTGAGTATGCAGAACCGCTGCAGATGTGTCAGGAGAGTCTTAGGTGGATCCACGGAATATTAATTTTAAGTTTTCAAGAATTTTTATAAAAAAAATTGTTGTTTTGTTTAAGTTTTGATGTTTCAAAAATAAAGTTAAGATTGAAATTTTGTTTGAGTTTTTCCTCTTCTTCTAAGTTTTTTTAAATTTAACTTTATCTAAAAGTTTATTATCAGATTAAATAGTCTATTAAACAAGGTTTATTTTAATGTGTACATGTTTTAACAAAAAGTTAATAGAATTTTAGTAATTTAGGTTTAATTGAAATATCCCTAGACACTTTTGATGTGTGTATTATAAACATTCCGCAACTGGGATCAGATAGATGACCGTGTGTGTTGTAAGTTGTCCTAAGATATTATTATTTATTATTATATTATTTATTTAATAGTAAAATAGGAGATTTCTAATACTTAGAAAATAATTAGAAAAAATCCTTCTATTCTTCTAACCCCATGAATTATATTAATCAATTTGTTTCAACTTCATTCATATTTTCTAAAGTTTTATTGAAGGTTCTTGAAACACACAAAACATCCTAAGAAAAACAACTATTTTAACTTTCAAAGACACAGGAAAAATTACGGGAGAAGGCTAGTCTCAAATATACAAGCACAAAGAATTTAAATTAGGGAATAGTTGGTGAAAAAACAACTATTCTAATTTCTTTTGAAAATTGAATCTAAGATTGTCATGACATGAGATAACAATTCACCTAACCTCAGACTCATTTGATGACCCTGTTGGTCTAGCGGTTAGTGATATAACTACTGCTTAGTAATCATCTCCTTAATTAACACTACTAGCTTCTGCCCGCGGCTTCGGTCGCGTTAAAAAGAGACAAAAAGTAGCCTATGTTACTCTCCATCCCTTCAACTATCTCCACTTAAAATATCACGTCAATTCTTCGCTCCGTTTTGCCGTGAAAGAAAGACAAACATACAGACAGACAGACACTTTCCCATTTATAATATTAGTATGGATTACTATTTTACAAATCAGTGTAAGCTAATGACTATTTAAAAAAAATACATCTCTATCTTTCAACGACCAAGCGACAGCTTCTTTCTATTGTGTCTCGAATCGCGTGTGTTGGAAGGTTTAATAGTTATAGTTTTCAAAAAAATGTTTTCAAAATTCATTCACTAATCCATACTAATATTATAAATGGGAAAGTGTGTCTGTCTGTCTGTTTGTCTTTCTTTCACGGCAAAACGGAGCGGAGCGACGGATTGACGTGATTTTTTAAATGGAGATAGTTGAAGGGATGGAGAGTAACATAGGCTACTTTGTCTCTAAAATTGCGAGAAAGATAGAGTAAAACAACAATTCCATTTTCCCATATAAAAGTTGTCCATGTTCTGTTGAATGTCGTTGTCATAGTAACCGGCAAATCAAGTGTCAAAACAGTTACAACCATAGAGGTTACAACCCGTCAAACCTGACACAAATAAGTAATGTTTAATTGTTTTCAAAATACGAATGGAATCATTTTCATAAATCCAAATCATGCAAATAAAAGCCATTTAATACGGTTTGAAATAACAAAAAGGCGTGTAATATGCTGTAAAAAATAATACTGTAACAGCTTTTCTTATTTCCAACGTACAAAAATAATATTAAGATAAAAAAAATATCTAGATTTAAAATATTTACTAGCCTTCGCCCGCGGCTTCGCCCGCGTGGATGTCGAACTTCTACCTACTATTTTAACCCTTTAGGGCTATTTTTTATATTCTTCACAAAGAATAAACCCTCCAAGTTTAATGTATTTAGTTAGTTATTGTTATATATTAACAAACACGTTGAAATCAGGCAGTGAGTTTACTATTATATACATACTAGATGACCCGGTGAACTTCGTATCACTTATCTAATAATGTAAACAAAATTTATTTAAACCATATCACCTTTATTCATAAAAGATTTGTATCGATTTCCCCCCCCCCCCCCCACATTATCACAATCTAGATTCACGTGTATATAAGTGGCCTAATAGTTGTTTAGTAATCTGGCAATACTGTCATTGTCGCTGTCACCTAACTTTTGAAGAAAAGATCGTTGAAAGGAAATGTTATGAAATGGGCTTTTAGTTTTAAAAAAAAGTCCAGGATGGCCATACAAAAACAAAAAAAATATTAAAAGCACCATTATTTAATCAATACATATAATAAAATCATTATATAATAAAATCAATCCATACTCATCAATACTAATATTATAAATGGGAAAGTGTGTCTGTCTGTCTGTCTGTCTGTATGTTTGTCTTTCTTTCACGGCAAAACGGAGCTACGAATTGACGTGATTTTTTAAGTGGAGATAGTTGAAGGGATGGAGAGTAACATAGGCTACTTTTTGTCTCTTTCTAACGCGAGCGAAGCCGCGGGCAAAAGCTAGTTGTTCATATTTCTGCTGTATTCTTAAATCGAAATCTTTCTATCTTGCGACGCAGATGCGATGCGCGGACGCACGATCTTTTAACTATAGTCCTTGAACTTTGTAGACGGCGTTCATGTAATTTGTACGAAAGAAGAATGTCGGGTAAGTTTAATCTTTTTCTAATATATAAAATTCTCGTGTCACAGTTTTCGTTGCCATACTCCTCCAAAACGGCTTGACCGATTTTGATGAAATTTTTTGTGCTTATCCGGTATCTATGAAAATCGGCCAACATCTATTTTTCATCCCCCTAAGTGCATTTTGAACGCGGGTGAAACCGCGGCAGGCAGCTAGTCTACTATATAAAAATAAGTCGGGTTTTCCTTCCTGACGATATAACTCCAGAACGCACGAACCGATTTCCACCGTTTTGCAGTCGTTGGAAAGGTCTCGGGCTCCGTGAGGTTTATAGCAAAGAAAATTCAGGAAAAATCCACGCGGACGAAGTCGCGGGCAGAAGCTAGTATTATATATAAACGTCTACCGGTAGTGTATATCTAATCAATGCTAAATTTTAAGAAATCATGATTCAGGTCTACTTAGTATAGCCACTGTAATCGCTGGGGAGGTAGCTTAGGACCAGGGTCGGACATCGAATACTTATTATTTTCTTTTTTTAGTAACCAAAATCTGATATAACGCAGGTGAAACCGCGGGGGACAGCTAGTATATCTTTATAATTTTCGTTTATAAATATAGAGGAGATTCTCAGGTTGAGTGAAAGTGTGTGTCCTGTGTGTGCATGTGTGTGTGTGTGTGCTAATACACGTGCGATCACTCTATGTATTCATAAATTTAACAAGAGTATGCACAAACACAATACACTTTTATTTATAGATTCTTTATTTATTGTGTCCATTACTCATTTACAGTCAACCTACACGTGTAGAAATTAAACAATTTAAAATTTTAAAAACTGTTCAATTTATTTATGGTAAGTATCAAGTTGATTATCCAAAAAGCTGAACATAAGTAAAAAATAATTAGGTAAATAAACATAAGCTTAAAGAGCAGAGTTTCTATAATTGTGCAATAGTGCTTCTTTCTGGTGCAATTTTTATTCAATAATAGTGGTATTTTTATGTGGCTCGGATGCGTATACCTCATACATGAGTAATATAGAGAGTAAAATTAAAACCAACCCCCGTAACTTCTGGTCACATATTTCCAGCCTGCGGTCCAAAGGTGGGTTTGAGCCTGATATTGTATACAAGGGTATAACTTTTTCAGGATCTAAGGCGGCATGTGCATTTGCCGACTATTTCTCTGATGTTTTTCTACCTGATGCCCCGCTGCTTGATGCTGATCATACCTCTGCTGCTGGCCATACCAGTAACAGCAATTACATAAGTATACCTCCCTTGTGCCCAGTTGACCTCATAAAAGCCATAAATAAGCTTAAACCTAACAGTTCCATCGACCCAGACAATATTCCCCCCTTTATTATTAAAGATTTAAGAAATATCTTCAGTGGTCCACTTTGCCACATTTTTAACCTATCTTTGCAGACTGGTACATATCCCTCTCAGTGGAAGGTTTCCAGAGTCACACCAATCCCTAAAACCCAAAACAAAAGTTCCGTTGAAGATTACCGCCCTATTGCAATTTTATCATCCCCAGCGAAGGTATTTGAGAACATCCTCCACAATGCCATCTACCAACAAATAAACACTTACTTATGCAATGAACAGCACGGTTTCAGGGCCAAGAGATCGGTTGAGACTAATCTCCTGACTCTGGTTGATTACATTTCCTCAAGTTTGGACCGCGGGCGTCAAGTAGACGTACTTTACTTCCGGAAAGCCTTTGATAGGATTAATAACGACATACTGCTGACGAAACTAAGCAAAACTGGTTTTTCACCCTGTCTCCTTCGTTTTTTCGCAGACTATCTACGCGATCGTCAGCAGTTCGTCAGGCTCGGAATGTACGAATCCGGTACCTATCACACGCGTTCCGGAGTGAGTCAAGGCTCTATTCTGGGGCCTTTATTATTCTTGATCATGATAAACGATCTCCCCCAAGTTCTGCGTCGCGCCAAATGTCTCTTATACGCCGATGACTTAAAACTTTACATCGAAGTAAACTCGGAGGCTGACTGTTTGACATTACAGCATGACATTGACGCAATATATAAGTGGAGTCTAGATAATAAGATGGATTTCAATTTCTCTAAATGCTTCGCTATGACCTTTGGTAGAATGCGGCACCCAGTCGAATTCGAATACCATCTCGACAATAATGCCATCTTCAAAACAACTACTATGAAAGACCTGGGAGTCACATTTGACCGAAAGCTTACATTCCACGACCATATGATTACAGTAGCAAAGCAGTCATACCAAAGATTGGGGTTCATTTTACGTAATTGCCGTGATTTTCGCACTGCGCACGTTATCAAAATTTTATTCAATGCGCTCGTGCGCAGTAAATTGGAGTCTAGCTGTTGCGTGTGGAACCCGCATCAACGCTCGTACGCACTTTTACTGGAAAAAGTGCAAAAAGCGTTCTTAGGTTTCTGTACAAGCGGATGCACGGCTACTATCCTCACCTCTATCCGACAAAATTTCTTTTGGGTTGCCTCGGATATAACTCACTAGAGGTAAGGCGAGCGCGAGATCAGCTCATCGTAGCCTGCAAGACACTCCGTGGCACTATTGACGCGCCCGACCTGCTTACTGTGCTGGCTCGTTTTTTTGTCCCGGACAATTACTGCCGCGGCAAGAAGCACAGAATGTTTGCTGTGCCTCAGTGTCGCACTGTTGCCCGTGCTCAGTCTCCAATACCTCGCACTTTGGCTGCACTTAATGATCTCTTGGATTTATATCCAACAAACGATTTGTTTGCGGATGAATGGAAGATGATTTTATTGGCATGTCAGAAGTATTGTGAGAGGGATTGATGTGAATGTCGTTAATAATTTTAATTTTGTTTAGTTACTGTAATTGGTGTAATAGCCGTTGTAATTAAAATAAATAAATAAATAAATAAATAAAAATAAATAAATGATGGTAAGCAGTCACCGTGGCCCATGGATGCAGTAACATAAGAGCAAAGGGGGACCGTTAAAATGTCAGTAGGTAGGTAACTAGCGAGTTACTGACATTTTTAACGGTCCCCCTTTTACATGCAGGGATATAATATACCATTAATTTCTGTGAAAGAATAAGCCAAGACTCTAGTTTCCATTTAAAGTATACCCATTAATTACGAAAAAATAACAACAAGGATAGAAGATGGATTAAACACTTACCCCAAATTGTCAAAGATCAGGGAAAGAGGGGTGCCCACATTAATGTATTTCTCTAGTGTGACGTCAAAAAGTTAGCAATTTTACGTCCAAAATATTTTAATTAATACTGTAGTAAACTGTAGTACCTTAATATTGTCAATCATCGTATTTCTTTCTCTATTATTTCTTTGCTATTGAATTAACCCTTGTCATTGTCACGTTTTTGCAACAAATTTCATTCAGAAAAATATCAAAACACTACCATTAACCAAAACCAAAGTCAAAACACTACCATTAATTAATCTCAGCATATCAACAACGGGATTTTCCCCTTCGCGACCTTGGAACCGATTACAATACTATTATATTGATTTAAAAGAATTGGCTTTTAATCATTGATTACTAGCTTTAGCCCGCGGCTTCGCTCGCGTTAGAAAGAGACAAAAAGTAGGTAGCCTATGTTACTCTCCATCCCTTCAACTATCTCCACTTAAAAAATAACGTCAATTCGTTGCTCCGTTTTGCCGTGAAAGAAAGACAAACATACAGACAGACAGACACATTTTCCCATTTATAATATTAGTATGGATATTATTAGTAGTAAGTAGTATTCTGACGTTGTGGTCTTTGTGTAACCTTGAACTTTGGCAGCAGCATCACCAGCCAGAGTAATCGGTTACGGTGACAAGTCTGCGTTCTGCGACACAAGTTAGGGGTGCCACGTCACACTTAAAATATTTTGCTACCGGAAAACATCTTGACTTTATAAATAAAATAAATAAATATCCTGAGACAACTTATACACGGTCACCTTATCCTCAACTTAGCAGAGGTTGTACTATGGTAATCATACAACACTTATACTCTTATAATACACTAGCTGTTCCTCGCGGTGTTACCCGCGTCACGTTAGGTTTCTGGTTACTGCCTCGCTCCCGTGGGACGTAGAGTGATATCATATAGCCTATGTTACTCAGGGATAATGTAGCTTTAGAATGGTGAAGGAATTTTTAAAATCGGTCCAGTAATTTTTGAGCCTATACATTACAATCAAAAAAACAAACATACAAAGTTTTCCTCTTTATAATATTGTATAGATACACATATTATAGACAAATTACACCCAGGCACAAATCAAACAATCATGCTCATCACACAAAGCTTGTCCTAGGTGGGAATCGAACCCACTAGCTCCGGCTTAGCAGTCAAGGTCACTAACCACTAGACCAATAGACACATCATTTCATTGAAGATTTGTTATTGAATTTGCAAGATGCATTTGACGTTAAAGCTGATGTTACCACGAAATCGTACTATGAGTATCCTGTGAATTAAATTATTGGTATTGATGGATGACGGCTATAAGTATGACTGTATCGTTTCAAAGAATTTTTGACCAATATCAATTTTTTGACACTATTTCGTGGTATTGAAGTGTGATTATTATGACCTTTGGTTGGTACAGTACCGGTTGACCAATTAACTTAAAAAAAGTGATCTGCTAAGATCTCATTTTGATAATTCACGTAAAGTGAGTTTGGAGGGAGATGTTGTTATCTCACTTGTTGATAGGGATTGAGAAAAGAGATTACTGATTAGTAGAGAAAGCTTCGGACATGTTTGTTTTCGACAACAAGTCAACGTTTTAAAAATCACCGACTGGAAGGCCCATTAAATTAGTCACCTTTCTATGCTTAAAATAGACTGATTAAAGTTAAACAAAAATCTTTCTTTTTAATTACTTTAAACACGTTTCTTGGTCTTGATAGTTTGTAAGCTAACGTTTGCATTAGTCCAGGAACCGAGCTTTTGGTTGCCCAATAGAGTGCCTACATTAGATTTCGATTGAACACATACGAAAACAGATCAAAGATAGATGTCAAATAAATATTATATTATATTAGCTTCTGCCCGCGGCTTCGCTCGCGTTAGATAGAGACAAAAAGTAGCCTATGTTACTCTCCATCCCTTCAACTATCTCCACTTAAAAAATCACGTCAATTCGTCGCTCCGTTTTGCCGTGAAAGAAAGACAAACATACAGACAGACAGACACACTTTCCCATTTATAATATTAGTATGGATAGTTTCTAGGGTTCATTCGCAGCCATAGGGTGTAAATTGAACTTTAATATTATAACTAAGCTTGCATTGTCGGCCCGTCTGCATATCTCTTTGTTAGTGAGCTCTGTTTTTTTAAACCGTTATAGTTAAAATATTTAGAAAATGTGTATTTCTATAGCTGTTATAACCACGAATAGGTACGGAACCTTTGTTCGACTCGCAATTGGCCAATTTTTTATATGCACCAGTCATAAACCTTAAATCCACTGTGCACGATCTGATTACGTATTCCTGATTGCCTTATTTGTCAGATCCTGAATAACAATATAAGATTTGAAGATGATATAACTTAACTATGACTTATGGGTACCACAGGAGGTCCGCCATTATTTTTAGCGACAAACGAACGAGGGCATTGACCTTAAGTTTTGTTTTACATAGAACCATCATTTATTTATGTCTATACTTGTTACTATATTCAAGGTTGGTAAACAAAAATGTATCATATTTAATTGTTCCTAAAGTTCATATAAAAAAGCTATGAAAGTAATATTTCAATAATTTGTTTTTTTAAATTGTCCAAATTGATAAATCAGAAAGCTGAAATTAGTATCATCCAATAGAAAGAAAATCTATGGGTAGATGGTCTTTTCCATTTTGTGTTTAGAAACCCCATAATAAAGCCGGCTAGTGGATCTCTGAACACAAGAATAGACCCCCTGACTATTAAGTCCACGAGACTTCAAAGTCTTTTTAAGACACAGTAAGAGCAGTGACTAAACGTTTGGCTGCTGCACAGCGTATCTCCGGCTTGATTCCCGCACGGGAAACATATTAGTATGACCTATTATTTATAGATATTTGTATTGAGTCTGGCTATGTCTGATAGCGAGTTTCTGTTTGTAAATGCAACTAAGATACAAAAGAAATCCTTAGTGTGGGGACACGTCTAAAAAAAATCACAAAAATAAACCCTCTAGTGGGTTTTTCAATACAAGCGCGTCTTCAAATGATAAAATATTAAAATAACATTTAAAGGACACAATGAAAATGTTTTGCAAAAAACGTTTAACAGTTAACTATGCATTAAATTGCCAATTTACATTTAACACGAGAACATTTTACAGTAGGTAGGCCTCCCTTCGGCCAGTGGCCCTTAAAAAAATGGCGTCGACAGTTTAACATAAAATCGAGTTAAAAGTAGGTACCAGCGACCCGGATGTGATGCTTCCCAAGCTTTTTATAGAATGTATTATCCATACTAATATTATAAATGGGAAAGTGTGTCTGTCTGTCTGTCTGTCTGTGTGTCTGTATGTTTGTCTTTCTTTCACGGCAAAACGGAACGACGGATTGACGTGATTTTTTAAGTGGAGATAGTTGAAGGGATGGAGAGTAACATAGGCTACTTTTTGTCTCTTTGTAACGCGAGTGAAGCCGCGGGCAAAAGTTAGTTCGAAAATAAATAACACTGCTTAACAGGTGAAAAGTATTGTTAGACCAAGCACTTGTGTGTCACAAAAAACAGTTGAAAATCGCTGCAACTTTGAACGTAAAGTGTTTGGTGTGCTAAAAAAAAAATTGGCCAGATAGAGGTTTTGATATAGGTCAAGTATCAATGTGACCTTATCAAATCATACGTACTATCGACAAAATTGAATCATGACCCATTTCGACGACAAATCGTTTGAAACTGTCAAAATAATAAGACTAGACGTGTGACATTTTCAATACATGTTTACGCGATTGTCGACCTAATTGTATTTAAATGTCTGTAGGAAAATAAGCTTATGGTGGATCATGGTTCCATTTTGTCGATTGTACTTTCGTTTATTAAAAAGTAACCTACGTCCTTTATTGACAAGCTTTCTCCGTACCAATTTCCATCAAAATCAGTTCAGTGATTTAGCCGTAATAGCCTTACAGACAGACAGATAGAGTAACTTTTGGGCATATAATATTAGCATGGCATAAAAAATCCGCTTTGTAACTAAAATAAAAAATATTTCTTTGATCAAAATATTTAATATTCGTTGATGTCTTTTATTCTACGACAGGCAGGTAATTTGTATATTAGTTTAAATGTCTTTATAAATCACCAAAATCAATAACCCAAATATGATAAAGCTTTATTGAGTAATAACTCATATTCCGTAATTGAAATGTAATAGGTATATATGTTGTTTTATTATAATTTATGGGTTTATGTGGTATATTCACACTTTTTGTATCCTTAGATAATGAATTTGTATGATTACTTTATTTTCCAAATTTTTCCCAACTGTGTTAGAGTCAGGTTCTGGTTTTACTAGAGTTAACTAGAGGATAGGATACCAGTGATTTACAAGAAGCATATCGTTCCTCTACAACTCAGTTTCTGGGTAATCTATACCACTTGGTTAAACTAATAGCCTCACTTTTGACTTCTGGCTACACTCGACGACCGTAAAAATCTACAAATAAAACCAGGACCTACAACTTTACGTGTTTCAAACTTCACTTCAAAAAAAGAACATGAAAGAATCCTTTTTACGTTTTAAAAACAGTTTTATGAGTTTGTGTCCTTCGCTCGAATTTAAGGCCTCTTAAACTTGCTTACATAAAAATAAACGTCAGATATGAAAAGAGGAACAACTTCTACTTTCCACGCTGTAATCATCATCATCATCATTTCCTTAGCCATTTAAACTTCACTGCTTATCGGGTTTAAAAAAAAACAGCTGTGAAGTTTAAATATGCAACGCGAAAGTTTAAAATATAATATTTCCTTAGCCATTTCCCTATTATGTAAGGGCCAGCTTTCAGACTAACTGAATCCAGCTGAAAACTAGTGTTCTACGTAGAGCGACTGCCTGTCAGACCCCTAAAAAGAAGATATAAGAACGCCAGAACGGTGAGAAGGACCTCAAAGAAGGCGATTATTAGAGGAACGAAGATTTTTGTTGTGCGCAGAGCATAAGTATTAAAAGTGAGTAGTCAGGTAAGGAGAACTTGGTTTGTTTAAAAGAGAGAACAAGGTAGTCAAAGCCCTTAACGCTCTGCGCTGTCTGATAGGTAACCATTTTAGGATCGATCGATATGCGGAGACATGATCATTACTTACGAAGATTAAACACGAATCGTATGCAACTATTGATACGTTGGTTAAGTTTATTGAGTAGATCTGTATTCAGCTCTTAGTAGCGCATATCACCATAACCTTTCAACGATCAAGCGACAGCCGGCTGTCGGGCTGCTATTGTCTTTCTCTTGTGTCTCAAATCTCGTGTGTTCGAAGGAAAATATGATTGAGGGGTGTTTCGGACGATGTTTTTTTAAGCTAATTTTGTGCTGTAAGAATGAAAAACCTGTTCATTCTTACTATACAGTATTAAAGTTAAATACATACACAAACAATAATTTTTACAGTGAGAATTAAAAGATGTACTGTAAAAAGATGATCTATTTAACTTTTTAATAAGTCAATTTCCTATATAATTTTTTATTGACAGGTTGTATTCGTGCGATCCTAGTTTTTTTACTAGTATGACACCAAAAACTTATAGCTTAAGAACCGCTGTCTTTCGGTATCATCACAGAAGATAAAATCTTCCTCATCAGTGACTCACGTCGATGCTGATTTATAATACAAAAACATGAGAATGTTAATTATAAATTATGACATCAGGTTTTTAACTCCGTACGCGGAAGTGCGGTTTTGTAGTAAAAGTAATTGCCGCCCTAAACTGGGAATGAAAATAAAAGTGCGTATCAACATTACTGTTTAAAGTGAGTGTCTTTGTCTGTTAGTTTGCAGGAATTTTTTTCTGAATCTTTTTCTATTAAAGTCTTTGGTCTGTATTTCTTTAGTATTATGGTTCTCGTTGGTGATCTTAGCCGTGAGGTAGAGTATCGATTAGTGCTATTCATCACCTCTCTAGTCTCTTCCCAACTATATTTGGGTAGGCTTTTAGTCTAACCAGATGATGCTGGATGCCAGTGACTCACACAATAACTGAAAATTATACCCTTTGGTAGTCATACTGATTGTTACGCTTTCAGCTTACTGACTTCTGATTATTAACAAATACTTTGCATTTTTAGGGTTCCGTAGTCAACTAGGAACCCTTATAGTTTCGCCATGTCTGTCTGTCTGTCCGTCCGTCCTCGCTTAATCTCTGTGACCGTTAGCACTAGAAAGCTGAAATTTGGTACCAATATGTATATCAATTACGCCGACAAAGTAGTAAAATAAAAATTGGAAAAAAACGTTTTATTAGGGTAGCCCCCCTATATGTAAATAGGGAAGTGGTTTTTTTTAATTTCAACTCAGACGTGTGATATATTGTTGGATAGGTATTTAAAAATGAATAGGGGTTTACTAAAATCATTTTTTGATAACGTCAATAATTTCGGAAATAATCGCTCCAAAAGGAAAAATCAAAGCGTCCCCCCCCCCCTCTAACTTTTGACCCGTAGGGTTAAAAAATATGAAAAAAATCTGGAAAGTAGAACTTTATAAGGACTTTCTAGGAAAATTATTTTGAACTTGATACAAAGAACAGTTTTTGTACAAAAAAGACAAAAAGATTGTACAAAATAATTTCTGCGTACTTAGTATGTCAACGTAACAAATAGCCTTTTTTTTTAACTTTTAAGTGGGAACACTTATTGTGACGGACGGGAAACTACGGAACCCTACATTGAGCGTGGCCCGAAACGCTCTTGGCCGGTTTTTTTTTTAAACTTATAAGTGGGAACACTTATTGTTACGGACGGGAAACTACGGAACCCTACATTGAGCGTGGCCCGACACGCTCTTGGCCGGTTTTTTTATGAAAAGGATACGAGATAAAATACTAGTTTAGTCCTGTAGTGTCAAATAAAGACACTCGATAGATAATTTAGATACGATTAAAAACATGGTCACTAAAAATATGTCGATTTAGTTCAGGCGCTGCTTAATTTGAAAAGTCTAAACTGAAGTGTATCTTCTGTCCTTTTCTTAATGAAATGGAAAGAGAAAGTTGCACTTATTTTAAACTAGCTTTTGCCCGCGACTTCGTCCATTTGGAATAATAGTTCCCGTTCCCTGGGGATTTCCTGGATGAAAACTATCCTATGTCCTTTCTCGGGTCTCGGACTATATCTGTACCAAATTTCATTCAAATCGGTTCCGTGATTTAGGCGTGAAGAAGAGACAGACAGACAGAGTTACTTTCGCATTTATAGTATTTGAATGGATTTATTTTAGTTTGTGAACAAGAGAAGCAGCACCATTGATCAAATTAAGTAAGATTAAACAATGTGCTTTGGGGTAAAATCAATGGAGCCACTTGCTCCCTTGTCTTGGTGCCAAGTCAGAGCAACAGTGCGATAACAAGTTTATGACATAGTTTTTTAATTACTTCTCTATTTTAATAGCATAAATGATTCTGCAGTACTGGACCTATACGACTTCTGCCATACACGCAACAGTTTTATTTACGGGGTCCAAATGCTATTAAAACCATCTAGGAATCCATTGTAGGTAATATAAATTAACCTAAAACCAGCACAGTCGTTTAGGAGTTAACCTTTCAACGACCAAGCGACAGCCGGCTGTCGAGCTGCTATTGTCTTACTATATATATTGTGTCTCGAATCACGTGCATTCGAAGGCTTAAGATGAACATAATTTATATTTATATTTTCAGTGTGCAATAGTATGTGTGTATTTTCAATAGGTAGACATAATATTATGTCTACCTATTGAAAAAGGAAATATGACTACGATTTGACAACAATACGTAGATAATATGGTCATTGAGAATTATTTAAACAAACGGTTATTCATAGAGCTGTTACGCGTTATAATTTAATGTGTATAAGTCTATATTTATAACAAATAAATACAAAATAAGGTTTGTAGTAGCCTTGGGGGTTTTATAAGTTTTTAGAGCAACTGTAGTTTATTATTCAATAAAAAGCTTTTTTAAAAAAAAGATAACCGACTTCAAAAACTAAAAGCTCAAAAATAACTATTTCGGAAGTCGGTGGCAACACAAATCGACCGGCAGAAGAGAAGCCACCGACTTCCGAAATAGTTATTTTTGAGCTTTTAGTTTTTGAAGTCGGTTATCTTTTTTTAAAAAGCTTTTTATTTTTTACTTTTTAGTTAGAGTCTCAGTGTCTGACTACGTTTTAGGGTAGCTCTCAAAATAAACTTATAATCTTATAAAATGAAAACGGCCTTATGCGCGCAACGTCACAGGATATCCATTAGTATTATATACTAAAACCTTCCACAGAATGTTACAAAGACTTTTCTGAAAACCGCATCAAAATCGGTATAGCGAAACGCGAGATAATCGCGGTCAAACATACAATCGTCTTTGAAAACCTACAATCCAAGAAAGCAAAACGCGATCTATGCGGGCAACGTCACGGGATATCCATTAGTGTTATATACTAAAACCTTCCCCAGAATGTAACAAACACTTTGCTGAAAACCGCATCAAAATCGGTTCAGCCAAACGTGAGATAATCGCGGACAAACATTAACATACATACATACATACAGATCGAACAGAGAACCTACTTTTTTTTTGAGGTCGGTTAAAAATAGTGTTTACAAAGATTTTTGGTTGTTCTTCTAAATAGAAATTAAACTACGGTTTGGAACAACAGCTTAAACTTTCTGACTAATCGACCGTAAATATAATAAGTGAAAAAAAAATGGTTGAATTTAAATAAGTTTTTTATTATTATTTTTTGAAATTCAGATTATTCTGCGGCCGATAATTATTAAGCTAACGCAGTATTAAACAATACAAAAAAAATGTTATCACGATTTAGTTGAAATAAATAACATGAAAAAAATATTGAATTAAACAACCGTAATAAAGCTATTTTGGTGGCGATGACGATTCTAAATTCATATTAAACTTAGCAAAACAGACGGTCATAGTAGGAATGAAAAAATATTTGTAAAAAGAATTACAGCAGTTTACTGAAAATTTGATGACGGATAAACCTCACTGCATTGATTGAAGTACAAAAATATTATATTTTTGCACAAAAACCTATTTAGTTTTTTGCATTCTCGAACCTCCAAAACTACGCGACCAAGCCTTGTTAAGAAAGCATCGTTGTTAAACTTATTTGTTTCTAATACTATATCTTACATTACATTATTCAACTAAATTGCAGCCATATTTGAGTTAAAATAATTGTCAACAAGTTCTTAAGGATTATCTCCATGAAATAAATGGCGATGGCGGTTACTTTGAGACAGGCCAATGACCACAGTATTTGCATTTAGGCACAATATTTACTTACCTAAGTACAAAACTAAAATAAACTACAAAAAAGAAACACAAGTCAAACTAAAAAAATTATAACAAACAAAGTTACAGTCAAAAGCTAGTTTACATAACACGTCATACATCGCTGGGTTCAAAATAAACAAATACGCGTTTAGTGTAAAAACGTCAATGTAAGTGAAACGAAGGTCAAATGTCGCGAAGATGACTTGGAACAAGTTCGGCGGGGGCGGGGCGAGGGGAGGGGATGACGTCATAGGAGGCTGCGACGATATATAGGAGATGCTCACGCGCATCACAACGTTGTATATTAGTTTAGTTGAATAGTGTAAGAACTATAGTGATTGCTGAAGGAATAAATATGCTACGTTTTACGATATTAGCGGCAGTGGTGAGTTTTAGTTTTGTTTTTTTTTTTATTTAGTTTTCAGTTTTTTGAATGAAAAAGCGGTAAATATTGAAAAACAATTTGTCAAATTGATATAAAAATATTTAAATTTTCCTTAAGACGTAAAGATACACACAATTGCTTATTATCTAGTAGGTACGATGTTTAGATATAATATAATTTATGTAGTGCTGAAGGTGTTCAAACACTGGTTGATTTTAAGGACTTAAAGATTATAAGAATATTTAACATCCTCTCAGAAGGAGGTTGTATGTTCATCTGTATTCTTTAAATAAATACTTTTTAATTGCTTCATAATTTTCGTCTAATCATGTAAAAAATCAAACCGAACCAAAGCCATCGATTTTCAAAATTAAGAATATTCATTTAAGGTTTCGTTATCGAATAAAGTTTAATATTTCAGTTTTCAGAAAAAAAAAATACATCATAATTGTGTTTTTGTAAAAAGAATAACTAAAAAGAAACCTACCTACAACTTTGTATTGCTTTTCTATTTTTCAGCAATAATTGATTGAGGTTATTGAATTCAATTTTGAAATTAATCCAAATACTTATGTCATCCAAAATAAAAAACTAGCTTTTGCCCGCGTATGTCGAAACTTCTATCCCCTATTTTACCCCTATTGGGTTGGAAGTTCCAAAAATCCCTTCTTAGTATATACCTACTACAAAAACACACCCTCCAAGTTTCATGTCTCTAGGACCAGCGGTTTGGACTGTGCATTGATATATCAACAATCAGTTAATCAGTGAGTCTTGACTTTATATATAAAAATCCTGTTGCTAGTAAATACTGTAGTAGTATTACTACTACTACTACTACTAGAATACTACGACCCACATAACGTGGGCGGTATAGTCGGCCAACGGCCATGCCGTCTAGAATATCAGCTAATCAATTACAATTATTTACGATCATTATCTTTAAATTACTCGTATTTAAGTGGTGGTCAGATCTTAAAAATTGATAATTACATGAAATTTTCAACCAGTGTTCGAAAATTTTATGAAATAGTTGTTCATTTCAAGTTGTATGGTTAAGTTAGAATATTTGATTTTAAGATCAGCAGGGGGAAAAAGGTCACCTTAGCAGAACATTACGTGACCCCGAAACATAAAGGGCAACCGAGGGAATATGAGTGGGTTTTAGTCAGTAAAAGTCTGACACGCCCTCCCGCCGCATGGCAGGAGAAGTCATTTGATCATTTCTCACTCCCAAAAAAAAAAATGTAATGGTCCTGCTTAGTTTGGGATCTTTTGGGTTGTTAGCATGTAGCCATTTCTGCAAAAGTACCCTTTTTGCCCCGCTCGCTGGCTACAAACAGTAAAAATCTTCCGAATGTGTGTATTTTGCTGAACTACTAAACGGCTGAAGGAATTTTCTAGAATGATTTAGATTTACTTTTGACTCTAAAGGCCGGTTCACACCTGTCTCCGTTTTATCGCGTACGTTTTTTTCGTCGATGGCGTATGTAGTTGTATGAGCGACTTCACACTTGGCACAGTATTCTGTATACAGTAAAAAATATCGTTCCGTAAAAAATGACATCCCGTTTTGTCATCGAATACAGGACGACGGAACAGTAAAAATATACGGATACGTAGTTTTTTTTGTATACTGCGGCGGTATACTGCGAGTTTTCTGTTCACACATCGCATCCAGTAATGACGGATCCGTTGAACGTTATACGGTGCCTATGATTGTGTGAACAGAGCATAAATTTATGACGTATCCGTTAAAAACGTACCAGTAAAACGGACTCCCATGTGTGAACGGGCCGTAAGGGGCCTATTAGTGGAAGCGTTGCAATCAGGTTTTTTAGGCCAACGTTCGGGCAATACATCTAACAATATAACTTTATTTATGTATACGTAAACGTATACTGACTGACGTATATTGCCATGGTCAGTTATTGACTATGTATGCTAGTTAAACCACTTCATGCATTGTTGTAAACATACATAATTTACATTATATCATAACTAACTGTGCCTGCGGTTCCGCTCAATAAAATCAAAGGCTTTATAATGTACTATACTATGACTTATTTATGCCTGAAATCCCGTCTCTACCTGGCCAGTAGTATGAAATTTGTGTGTCAGTGACAGAAACACTGCTTAGAATAACCCTGTTGCTAAGTAAAATTATATGTCCTGGCGGAAAAGTAACTTGAATTACCGAATAATGTAATTGTTTTTTTTTTAAACTATAACGATATGGACACAAAAAAGCTATCAACTCATTCTAGCTATTTTCTGGTCTTTGCGAGACAAATGCATATTGATAGACTGTTATATTCATACTGGTTTTGTGTATAAATATATACGGATCCATAGACGTTTGACTGTATTTGTATAAAGCACACGTGAGAAGAAACGTGATCTATGTTATTATAAGCAAATTGATTTTGACGATAATTATTACAGGCGATGAGTTTTTGTTGACCACTTATGTCTTCTACACAATTACATGATTTTCTATGATTTATGAGAATATAATATCACTATTATGTTCTCATTTGTTATAAATCAATAAGTAGTCTATTACTGTCCCACTGCGGGTCCCTCTTTTTGCATTCGGGGTTAAAATACTAATAATAATTGATAATGTACCTTTGACTTTCAATATATTCTCCAATCCCGCTGATAGTCCTCTAGAATACCCCGTTTAAACCAATAAACAATAAATCTTTTCAGATTTATCATCTTAGTATAGATTTAAAAAGGTATCTCTTTTATAAATTGTAATTTAAAATTTTGTAACTAAAACGTTGTGTGGCCGGAAACTAATTGTCCATTTCATCACACACGCGCCTCACGCCTGCGCCTCCAGGCAACGCATTTCTCTTGTGCCATATTATTATGGATTGTTATCAAACTATCTATTGCGAGATAAAAGATTTTATAAAAACTAGTTTTTTTTGTTGATTAATGTTTTAACAAAAACTTAATGTGGTTTATCGTACATTATATTTAAAAAACACAAATACCCATTCACCTATTCAGTTATTTTCCTTTCCAATCAAGGGATGTCCAGGCGCCTAGTCACTGGGTTGTGGAGGTCTGATAGGCAGTCGCTTCACGTAAAACACTGGTATCCAGCTCAATTTGGTTAGGCTGGAAGCCGACTCTAACAAAGTGGGGAAAGGCTAGGGAGATGATGATGACATAGTAGAGATTCAAAAACGTCTACAACAAAATGTGCATACATCTGAAAATTATATAGGTAGGTCTTTTTAAATAATGATAACGTATGTGACTTCTATTGTGTGGAATGAATCAAAAGCCTGAAAATTCGTACTAAATAGGACTTCAAAACCAAATGACTTCATAGCATACTCGTCGTAAGTAAATTTGAAAGTATTTTTATAAACGGACGGATTTTTATAAAGTACTTTAAACAAATAAAAAAAATATATATTTCTCGTTTGAATTAATAATGCGTGACAAAATTTCAATAAGAAGATATTTAAAATAGCCGCAAAAGGCAGCTTAAGAATATTAGATAACCTGATAGTATTTGTTAATCACTCGTCTTAATTAATATTTATTACAGCGATCAATAACCCGTTTGTCAAGGTAATCGAATTAATTAGTGTAATAATTCATAGAATTATCTTCTAAGCCGTGCATTGTACTCAGTCGTTGACATGCACTTATCTTATCCTAGGATTGGCTGGCATTTCTAATTTTTATTATGATTAGAGTATATTTACACTAGCTTTTGCCCGCGGCTTCGCTCGCGTTAGGAAGAGACAAAAAGTAGCCTATGTTACTCTTTATCCCTTCAACTATCTTCATTTAAAAAATCACGTCAATTCGTCGCTCCGTTTTGCCGTGAAAGAAAGACAAACATACAGACAGACAGACACACTTTCCCGTTTATAATATTAGTATGGATATTACTACCTGCCTCCCGCGGTTTCACCCGCGTTAAAAATGTTAAGGGTGATCAATCCTTATCACTCGGGGGTATGAAAAATAGATAGTAGCCGATTCTCAGACCTACTGAATATGCATATAAAATTTGGTGGATATCGGAAAAGCCGTTTTGGAGGAGTAAGGTAACTAACATTGTGACTAGAGAATTTTATATACATTATGTACTAGCTGTCCCCTGCGATTTCACTTTAAAATTGATAAACTTTTCGCGTTTAGATTGATAACTACTTCGTACCCGCGGATCATAGTATAATGTTATGTAGTCTATGTGACATTCTAAAGTACAAGCTATTAAAATAAGTCCCATCAAAATCCGCTCAGTAGTTTTTGCGTGAAAGAGTAACAGACACCATCCACTCATAGTAAGTTAAAATAGCTAGTTGCCCCCGCCGTTTCCTCTTGGTGTCGTGAATTTTTTTAACGTTTTTTATTCTTCCTTATTCTAGCCATTTATACAAAATCCATACTAATATTATAAATGCGAAAGTAACTCTGTCTGTATGTCTGTCTGTCTTTCTGTCTGTCTGTCTTTCTGTCTGTCTGTCTTTCTGTCTGTCTGTCTGTCTGTCTCTTCTTCACGCCTAAACTACTGAACCGATTTGAATGAAATTTCATACAGATATAGTCTGGGACCCGAGAAAGGACATAGGATAGTTTTCATCCCGGAAATCCCGCGGGAACGGGAACTATTATTCCACGCGGACGAAGTCGCGGGCAAAAGCTAGTTTCAATATAAAGGCTTTTAGTTCCAAAGACTAGCGTGCCATTACATTCTATTTTTTTTTATATTAGCTTTGTGGGTTGGTTCAAAACGAAAAAGCACGAAATTATTTGAAAATTCAAGAACTTAACGGCTATTTTATCAAAGATGCAGGTGAAACCGCGGGTTGATATCTTAGATGTTGATATAGTAAAAAATAAACGTACCGTGTATTGAAGCTTCAAATAAAACCAGCAAACTGTCCTTTGATTTCGACTCTTCATTGATTGGAGAATCACCAAAATTTTACCAATTCTAATGAACGAAAATAAAGTTTATGAACATAATCACAATAATTTTGTACTGAATCCTGACATTTTGCTTGTTATTGTTTGACAGGGATGTTACCACAGAGTATTTAAATAACGAGAAGAGAATTAATATGCAAACATAATCTATGGAGGTCCAAAGACAATGAATTGTCAAAATAGGAATATCCGCCATTTTGAGTTTTAGAAGAATATAAAAATATGTTTCGCTATCGTTTGAAACGGGTCCAAAGGAGATCGTTTGAATTTAGCATCCACATTTCGTTTAAGTATTTTACTATTGTATACTTTATATAAGTTAGACATACACAGATATAGTTTGTTGATGAGACATTAGAGATACAACAGGTAACCAGTGATAAAACTTTCTTTTGAAACACTTATACAAAAATAATAAGTTTAGAAACAATCAATGATTGTAACAAAATATTCTTCAGCTCGATTACAAAATACAATGCTTGCAGGTTATTTATCTCATAAAGACAAAAAAAATGAAATAAGTAAAAAGATTTACTTAAATATCTACCTATCAAAATTCTTACCAGCAACCGTGACCTTACCACAACCAAACATAATCCAATATGTCACAAATTCATTAGCACGAAATCGCACTTAAAACAGCTCAGACGTTTCTGAGAAATACGCAGACAGAGTAAACAAACCCATTGATATTACTTCCGCTCCTTGAAATAAATAGACAAACTAAATATTGGTCGTTTCCTTTATGTAAACTTAGAATTCATAGCACTTATGGTATTATTATGAATATTTCTTTGAGAAAACACGATTTTCCTTTAAAACAAGTTTCTTTTGTTTACGTCTTGTTGTCAAACAGGTGTGTTCGAAGGTGAAGTGATAATGAGCTTGCAAAAGGTAGAAAAATGAATAATATTCTCCTTTGTCTTAATGACAAGTTCCGTATAGCAACAATACTTACTTGCACTGCAATTTCGTTAGACTACATTGTTTAATAAATCTACAAGTTACATTAATTAAAGTTATTACAAATTTAAGAATGCATAGCTTCTTTACAATGGCGCTAATTCTCTTGTACACAAACTTCACAAAATTTAAGTTTAGTACATCTCTCTCTAAAAACATGGCGTCTAAATATTCGTCAAATTTCTCCAGGCGCTGTCTAATTTGACAGGATTAAACTAAAATGTATCTTTTGTCCTTTTCTTAAAGAAATGGAAAGAGAAATATGCATTTAACCTAAATTTAGTTAAGTTTGTGAATAAGATAATCGGCACCAATGTTTATAATTTTAGATTAAACCTTCGAACACACGAGACACAATAGAAGTTTTGCTTAGGTTTTAACAAACTGTAAACTATGTTTAATTTTTTGATGATAGTTATAATCACATAATGTCACATCCTATTTACGGTCAGCTACAAAATTAACCTAAACATAACAATTTTTCAATACGATATTAAACCTTCGAAGACACGTGTTTCGAGACACAATAGCAGCCCGACCGCCGGCTGTCGCTTGGTCGTTGAAAGATGAAAGACAATATAAAACGCATATCAAAGAAAAACTCTATAAACTGTGACACTCAACATTGTAACTGTAGACATCTTATGAATGCAATTAAGTATAGAATTTTCACAGCTTTTTTAAAGATATGCTTTATTTGTTCAAGTTTTTCTGTCACAATACAATGGTCAAGTAAATCCAATTATATTTTTGTTCATTTAGTTTTACTAAAAGTTTTACCGACAAAGGGTCGTGTGGGCGGACTCAAAGTTAAACTTAAATAACATATTACTAATAAGTTATAATTATTGTGTTATCTACAAAACACGAATTTAACCTTCTTATAAGACCATCAATCAATGTGTCGTGAAACTAACTACTATTGAAACAAAAAACATTATAATAAACATCTTTTTTTTTCGTATTAAACTAAAAAAAGGTTTATATGATTCCTTACTTGGTTAATACTTTAACCATTATAGTCAGCCCCGTAGAAGTTTTACGGATTTTTTTTACTTACTATCGGTATTTTTTTTTTGAAATCTGTGAGTTAATCCCTATCGATATTTCATTAAAACTTAGAACATTTTTGTATCAAAGTTAAAGTACTGGACTGCCTGTTACTGCCAAGTACATACATATTTCTATTCTATTTCGAGGTAATTGTCCATTTAAAGTTATAAGATAACTTAACATCAATTGGCATGTCGTGATGGCCTAGTGATTAAGGTGCCCGGCTCTCATGCAAGAGGTCGCGGGTTCAAATCCGGGCAAGTACCAATGTGACTTTTTGAATTCATATGTACTTTCTAAAGTTTATCTTAGACATCAAGTTTAAGTCCGAAATCGCCAACCCGTCTTGAGCAAGCGTGGTGATCAATGCTCGTGCCTTCTCTGTATGAGAAGAGGCCTTTGCCCTGCAGTGGGACAGTTATAGGCAGGTATTATTATTATTATTAACATCAATTGATTACCTATTCTATAACCAGCAACCGAAGAAATTTAAATCTTAACCGTGCGTGCTTAATTTCATTTTCACATCGGAAACAGGAAAATACAGATAATGTTATAAATATTATAATGCTTGAGTGTTGAAATGATGAATGCGATGAAGACAGCTTGCTTGATATCTTGATGCTCATCCATATTCATGAGGACCATCGTTCTGTTCCTGTAGGCCTTCGGGCGGACCTTGGGGGTAATGAGTGGTTTCATCCTGCTATTAAAATGTGGATAGACAAGCACGATGCGCCATGGCTGTATCACGCTATGGCAGTGCTTGTCAAGTAATATTTTTGCCGTGTCTTTAATTATAATTACATTCGAGATTTTGATGCATCGAGGAAGTGAACTTTCGAGCTCATGATTTATCGATTTCAAGAACTATCGAGCAAACGTTTTCGAGCATGTGTTATTCGATCTCACGTCATTCGATTTCAAGTAGGGAACCCATTACTAACATAGTTTTTAAGATTTCTGTTACTAACAAGTTTTGGGCCTAGTTGCCATCAATAAACAAATTTATTATTATATTAAATGTTTGTGATGTTGAGGAATTTGATCGATGAGTTCTTTACATAATTTATGGATATAGAGTTAGAGAGACACCTGAGCTAAAAATAATTCTTGTGTTGATAACCATGGATTGATGGATGGACGGTATGATTTTTTTTATTTGACCATTTCTGAAATGAGTAGTGTTCATATAAAAAAATGGTTAGGTTACGTTAAAACCAGCGAATAGCGTTTTTTGGTAAGATTCTACTATCATATAACTTACTAGCTTTTGCCCGTGGCTTCCAAAAATACTTTTTGAGTGGATATATATTTCAAAGAATCCTTTGAAATATATTCAGTCAATTACACAGTCAGTCAATTTAACATTTTAATAATTCGTGTAATATCTCTACTAAAAGTATTAAAAACTAAAACTTCCTCGCATGAAAATCTGTTAAATAGTTGTGAGTATGTAAGTTTAGATAGCTGCGCCGCAGTTTCAATTTTTTATCTTCATTTCCTATTCGTAAATCTGTATCATAAAACTTGTTTCTACAATATATAAACGTTTTTTTTTTTTTTTAAGGAACTCCCTTTTAACATTCCCTTCGTACAAACCACGTTCAGATTTCACATTGTAAGAGATGTCATCATCTACAATCTGTACTTCAAGTCCACAAGCTTATTTCAAAGTATGTATATAAAATTCTATCACCCTGAGAACACGAAACCTACAATCGGTAAATCGAACTACATTTAGATATCCGTATTGAAAATCCACGTCGAATGCAAACCGTTGAACCGCGGGGTTATTACCTATGAAACAGCAATGAGCAATATTTGCGCAGTGATCGCGCGATCACTGCGCGATCGTCAAAAAAAATCGTATTATGTATGAACCGATTGCTAATCGCTCGCTGATTGTTCTAATGCACTTATTGCTACGATGACGATAAAGTAGCAATCGCTGGAACTAATTAAATATCACCTTTAACAAAAAAAACTTAACTTTGCTCTTAAAAACCATACTAAATACGAAACCACCAAACGAAAAATGCATATTTTAGTTAACTGATTGCTCCACAGAGGCAGCACTATCGCTAGTTTGCAATTTGACGTGACGTATTTTGAATTGACGTTTGAGCAGCAAAATTTTGCTAAGATATCGCGATCGCTCGGCTATTGCAAGATACGTAATCCCAGTGCCGGTCTGGTCTAGAATTTCGTTTACTTACATAGAATGCTAATTAATACTGCAAGGTCGTAATTTGGCGGTCTTCAGACAGTACGTCAGACATTTTCGGTTATTCCAAATTCTTTCTTATTATCTTGTATTAAATCTGCTTTAAGAATATTAGCGGTGTAATTCCTGGCACATAGATATATCACATTAGTGATGGCAGTGCATCTAAGTACGAGGTATGCAATTGTGACTCTAGACACTAGACATTCGCAGGCACTTATGAATTAGCGAAGAGTCGGTTAGTCAGAAAGGTAGGTAATGCTAGTTGCTAGTTCCAAAATGTAGGTAGATCATTATGGAGAAGAAAAAGCAAGAAACTCCATGGATACTCTTTCTCAAAATTTTTGTTACATTGTTTTCGTTGTTCCATATGTGAAAACCGTGTTCTTATGTAAGACTGTAAGAGTCAAAGAAATGAAAATGAAAACCAAATTCTTTATTTGGCTTTATTCTTCATTTCTTTGATTAAGTTTCTTTGGTAATAAGGCAGTTATAAGACGACAAATCTCAAATGACAGTGCTCTTATACGAGCATGCTCGTGAGCACTAGCAAGCCACAAAGGCTTGTGTTTGCTAGATCATTTGGTTACCTTGAAGTAACCCAATGATTCAGCAATCAAGACTTTTGACATGACCTCTTAGCAAACAAAAAGCAGTAAACATCTCCATGGCACCTCTGATCTCACAACTGCACTCGCTTGCATTATTACCCGTCCAAGTTCACGGCTCCAAACCAGTTTGAACCTGGCAGTGATTTGTGCTTTTTGTGCCACCAGTCACCTTTCTCAAGAACTTACGTCACACTCGCCTTAAATAAACTTGTTACGCATAAGTATTTTTACTCGGACTGACTTTGATTCACGAAACACGTTTTGGATGAGATAGAGTGTAGCTTTTTTAGTTTTTTTTGGTTTCAAGTGTTAATGAAGTTACATAATGGGCTAATAATTGCTTACTTAATATGTGAATAGTAGACTTGATTTTGATCAATAAGGGGCATTGTAAGTACAACAATTTTAAAGTATTAATATACCACTGCGCCTCGTGTCTGCTATAAACGATATCTGATGAACAGGCAAACAAAGTCATGGGCAAAAGCTAATCTTTTATAATGACAGTCGGGCCTTTTGTAGTCACCACCGATAAGTCCACACTACTGAAGCTAGAAAGATAAACTTGGCACCGTAGTTTCTTTATACAAGGTAGAGGCATATTTAGATACAACATTTTGAAAATACAACCCTTTAAGAAGAAATAGGGGATAAATGTTTCTACGAATATGCGCAGGAGAAGCAGGAAACAGCTAGTAACGTATAATATTGTAGTAACGAAGCAACAATCAAATCAAACGCATTTGCCAATTTTTTACGACACACTAATTTATATTATTGGTAGACAGAAATACAATATGTTTCCAAAATCAAAGGTCAACCGTATCTTCAATTATGTAAATGAGTTCTCAATCAATTTGGTTGGAAGAAAAAATAATTTGATAGAAGATACTTTGGTACCTAATAATATTAATGATGCAGGATGTAGTCAAGTTAAAGATCGGACTTTAGTGTCGGACTATAGTACGTGATGCACGCTAGTGGTAGGCGCTTTTTTACTTATTTGGATTGTAATTTACAAGTTGTAATATATTTTTCTCTAATATAATAAAGTTTGCTGTATTTTTTTTGTCATTTTGTTTATAATGGTAACTTCTGGAAGCAATGGTCCAATTCTATTCCTTAGTGTTAGAGGTGATAAAATTACGGGTTTAGGAAGTCGTGTGCATAGTCTAGTCTATACTAATACTTGTATTTTTGTATGTAACGAATAAACTAAAAAACTCAAATTCTTTTTTCAATAGAAAGCTACATTATCCCTGAGTAACATAGGCTACATAATATCACGCTATGTCCCACGGGAGCGATAAAGTAACCAAAAACCTAACGTAACGCGGGTGAAACCGCGAGGAACAGCTAGTGTATTATAAAAGCAACGCAGTTAACGCCAATCTGAACTATTATCCTGAAAACTAAAGATACAATGTGGTTATTTAGAAGCTTATGGATCTTCAAGTGGAATTTCTATTATAATCCGACGAGTTCAACGGTTTTAATAATCAGCAAAATGTATAGAAAATCTTTCGCAATGTAACATAATAACATTGTTATCTTAAGTCTGGGTTAATTAGTACAATGAAAATTTCATAAACAGTTCGAATACTACAAACTACTAAATTACTACTAAATAAACACAATTAGCTTACGTTGAATAAATTAAAGAAGGAATTTGAGTATGTTTGGGTAAAAACAGACCTACTAATTTTAATTGTTGCCATTCTTAACGTTTTTACTTAATTTTAACATTCTCATGTTAAAATTAAGTAAAAACAACAATAAATGTGATAGGGGATTTTCCATCTTAAAATGTAATAATAGATTTTCCTTTATAGTTTGTATATAAGATTTAATATCATTGAATGGTAAACAAGCCAACGCGTGACAACTTACTTGTTGTAAAGTAGTCATCAGCTAATTAAACTACAGGTTAACATCTGCGATACCAAAATCCTCGCAAATGCTTTGCTTTCCTGAGAAGGAAACTTTTTATATTATGATTAAAAAAAAATAACTTGGGACAATTCACACACGGCCCCATGACAAACTAAGCAGAACTTGTACTATGGTAACCTGACAACTCACTGATAAACATACTTATATAAATTATAAATACATACATATAGATAAATTACACCCAGATACAGAACGAACAATCGTGTTCATCACACAAAGTTTGCCCTGGCTGGGAACCGAGCCCATGACCTCCAGCTTAGCAGTCAGTCAGAGTAACTAACCGCTTCTTTTTTCGTGCGAAGAAAATCCGAATCCTAGTAACATTATATAACTATAATAAATGAAATAATTAAGTCACAAGATCTATTAAAAGAATTAGAAAGGCATTAAGACGTAAAATATAAGATAATCCAATTTAAATTATATTGCTTTGACCGACGCAGGTCATCGCTAAGTGAAATATTATATACCTATATATTATCAAAGATATTATCCTTACTAATATTATAAATGCGAAAGTCACTCTGTCTGTTTGTCTGTCTCTTCTTCACGCCTAAACCACTGAGCCGATTTGAATGAAATTTGGTACAGATATGGTCTGGAACCCGGAAGAAGGACATAGGATAGTTTTCATCCCGGAAATCCCCCGGGAACGGGAACCACACGGACGAAGTCGCGGGCAAAAGCTAGTATTCTATAAATCTTTGATCTTCATTTGCTTACTTCTAGGAAATAATAAAACGTGAAACATATTTAAAGCAGTCTTTGACCTCTTTGTAACGACTTTGCCAAATTCTGAATAGATCCTATAAAAATATTTGACAAGAGCAAAATCGAAACCTATTTGAATGCAAAACTGAAAAACGAATAAAAAACCTTTTTAAATGACATGATCCGGACTGGATATTACCTGGACCAGTAGTATATTAATAGCATCTTTGAAGAAACTTGTCAAAATGACTATACAAGAATCATAATTTATACAAAATCAATTATTGCTAAAAGCTACGATAGACGATAGTGAATCCAAATAATTTAAATTCAAGGATACTTTATCAGTGGCAGTAGTATTTCTACAAACAATGTTTTAGCGTAATTACCACCCATTAGTTTATCGTATGTAGTAGTAGTAATCTTAGCTTGTTTTGGCATTGATCTATGCTAATATAAAGCTGAATAGTTTGTTTGGTTAAACGTGTTGATCTCCGGAAGTGCCAATATATTTTATAAATATATAATATAGAGGATGGAGAATATATTTTATATATATATATATATATAATTATATATATATATATATATATATATATAATATATTAGAATTAAGAATTTATATCAGTGTTGGGTTGTCCATTTATCGTAAAAGACGAAATGTCCGCTTTTGTTCGGTGTTTTGTTCATAAAGTTTAATAACTAAACTAATAATATCGTCTATTGATTTTAAAAGAGTGTTCATGGAGCCGATTACTAACCAAAGATGAAAATGAGACTGCGGGGGACAGCTAGTATTCATAGTTACGGAACTGAGATCCTCAGCTGGCCTTTGTGGTGATATCGAGTTTTATATTGTACTGTAAAACATATACATGTTTAGTACAACATGCTACGTAATACACCTTGACCGTTTGCTTTATTTGTTACGAGGACTGTCTGTAGTAACATCATTGGATGTCCTTGGTAATAGGAGTATATTGTACTCTTTTGGGAAAATTCTTTTAGTAGCTTAGAAAAGAGTTGACATTCAATAGGGGGAAGATGGGGTTGGATCCCCAACCCAGGCAGTCCACAAACGACCTTCTTGTGGAATCAACTTCAAGAGCGTAAAGTACGTGACGCGGATTTTGCTATTTTTGAAAATTGAGCAGTTCTCAAAATTTGCGCATTCAAACAAACTTTGTAGCTTTATCACAGTAGATGGTTTATTTATATAAATAATTTGAAGTTCGAAATGAGATGTAATGACTGATTCATAATCTCGACTCCCGGATGAGGTATGTCAATGATTATTTATGTAAATGTTAGTTCAAAAACACGCACGTGTCAAACAATATTATAATGAAGTCGTATCATATTCATCGTTAACCGCAATATTAGTTATCTTTGCAAAAAACTCCAAAATTATACCTATTAGTTCTGTTTTATACGGTTTACGGATTTTATAAGCTGTCATTAAAGTCAGATTGTTTTTTTATCTGTGACGTGCGTTAGTAAAAAAGTCACGTGTCAGTTCGGATGCATTTTTTATCTATGATTGAGATGCTGGTTAATATGGAATGCGCTTTGCTATCGAACGAAACACGCGGTTCCGGTATCGATAAATTCAGGTTTTTATAGAAGAGGAGGTTTTTAGATAAGATTTATTTGAGTTTCAAATGATAAAAAAAATGTTGGTTTATTATGTACTTTTATAGTAAGCCCGCGTTTAAGGGAATTTGGGTTTTTTTCTGACTATATAATAGATTGTTTAAAGTCTAGCGATTTAATACGATACATCGAGCTAGTCATGTATCTTTATCATCAAAAAAATATTTTTTAGAACCCGCTTCCATACTTTCACAGTTAAAAAATCATTATGTCATGGTTACGTCTCACGAATTGCTGTGATTTTAACTATTCAACTCTGTTGTTATAATGTATAGTTTTTTTATTTTATTTTTGTATTACATGTATAAATAGATATAGCTTTGATGATCTTTACGTACACTTGTTATTATCCTGTTTTTTATGGTCCACTAACGACCTGTTGTTTGTGATATAAATACAAAATAATAGTATACAAATAATATAAGAAAAACACAAGGCGTCATTATAAATTGTATACATTTGTATGAAAAAAACAAACAAACAAATAAAAACTTTATTGGAATTTGATACGCGTAAGATTTTTTGTTTAAATATATGTCCGGAATTTGAATCTTTTTATTAATAAAGGCTACATTAATTTTGCTGGTTTAGTGTCGTGATAGCCCGGTGGTTAAGTTGCCTGCCTTGCATGTATTGGGTTGGGGGTTTGCAATCGGGACGAGTACTTAATATGTAACTTTTTCGATTGATATGTACTTTTTGAAGTTGATCTTGAACATCAAAAACATCGGTAAAGGAAAACATCGTCAATGTATATTTTCACCACATTTTTTGATGATCTCATGATGTTTCCCGGATTCGAACCCACAACACCCATACTAATATTATAAATGGGAAAGTGTGTCTGTCTGTCTGTCTGTATGTTTGTCTTTCTTTCACGGCAAAACGGAGCGATGGATTGACGTGATTTTTTAAGTGGAGATAGTTGAAAGGATGGAGGGTAACATAGGCTACTTTTTGTCTCTTTCTAACGGGAGCGAAGCCGCGGGCAGAAGCTAGTCTTACATAAAAGGTAGGCGTTTTATCCGGCCATCACGACATTTTTATTTATTAAAATATTAGTTTAATAAACTCAGAAATATCCTGTTGTATACAATAGTACTATTTATTTAAATCTTAAAGTCACGCAGTGTAGCGATAGCGAATCGTCTTTACCGTTTTCAAAGTTAAGTCGAACACTTGACATACTATTGTGTTCAATACATGCATGTTAGACATATACACATACATATATTATAAGAAATATATGACAAACAGAAATAAGTAGCTATGATTGCGATTGAGACTGTTCTGGTACGAGTTACCCTTGTCCAGACGCTACCAAGCAAAGATACTATTATGTCTTTATCTAATAGTTTTTCAACTTTATTAATTAATAGAATTGTAAAAACGGAACATTATATGGAGTTTCTTGCTCATTCTTCTCAATACGAATCAACTTTTTGGAATGGGCAACTGTATAGATTTTTTTTTGTGTTTGACGTTCTAAAGTGCCTTTTAAATGGTCTATTAGAAATAAATGATTTGAGTTTTTACTTTATCACTAAAGGGTTTTTTACTTAGGGTTGGTTGGGACAATTAGACAGCTGTAGATTTCGCCCAGAGAAGTACCAAAATAAATATAATAATCAAATTTTCGCAGTCGCTCTATTAATACCATCTCATAGAATATAATCATCTGTCAACTCTACCCACTTGAACTTGACTATTCTCCTCGGTGTATTGGTGACCTGTTTTCTTCAGCCGATTTCATTTCTCATTCTGAGAAACTCCCTACATTTATATTTAGTCCAGGAGACCTCGTGGTAAACTGGGCTGGAGATACAGCTTTTCCTAGTCGGTGATATGGCAGCACTGCACCTGAAACTTTATAATTATTCTCATAGTTCTTAGTTACTTAACCTTTCGACGACCAACGACAGCCGGCTGTCGGGCTGCTATTGTCTTTCTATTGTGTTTGAATCACGTGTGTTCGAAGGGTTAATGAGATGCACTCCGTAGTTGCAATAGCTTACACCCACAGCGTATGGCTCCAAGCAGGGGTGGGTATAGATAAAACAGTTTCACCCCCAAACACTATCTTACTAAGTAGGGTGGCTTGTCACTAAGTATAAAGATTGGTGTTCTAGCACCTATGGCGAGGATATACCGATTTGCATTTTTGCTATGGGATCCGAGAATGAGCTACCGGCGCGCCAGTATATAAACATCGCCTCATCTCCTTATTTAAAGACTTTGAACAACACATCCAGCAGTATAAAATCAATTGTGAAATTATACCTTATAAAAAGACGACTAATGCATCCATACTAATATTATAAATGGGAAAGTGTGTCTGTCTGTCTGTATGTTTGTCTTTCTTTCACGGCAAAACGGAGCGACGAATTGACGTGATTTTTTAAGTGGAGATAGTTGAAGGGATGGAGAGTAACATAGGCTACTTTTTGTCTCTTTCCAACGCGAGCGAAGCCGCGGGCAAAAGCTAGTAAGTAATATAATATATTTAATTCTCTAAGGAAAACGCACATCCTGTTTTATTAGAATATTGACTTTATTACGATGTTAATTTATTCAATATTTAATTCTCCGATGTCATAATTAAAAACGACGACACGGTCGTTTTTAATTCGAAGTAGTCTCGTGTTTTCTAGAATTATGGATGTAGGAAACTTAGAGTAAGGCGAGAAGAATTAACATCAGTCGTTGTATTAGTAGTAGTATGCTGATAAGATTTTTTGTATACAATAGACAAGGAATAATTAATCAGAATGGAACCGCTAGTCCTTGTATAGATTTCAACTAAGTAATATCGGATTTAGATTTCACGAACAATCTACCATGAAGCAGTTGAAGAAGTTGAGCTATACTGAACCTGCAAAGTGTTAGTGACAAAATCAATTACGTCATACTGTTATATTACTTGCAGTAATTACAGTTCATGTAGGTATATCCAAAACGTATGCTTAGAATAGCAAAATGTTAAGTATGACTTCTTCTCTCGGATCTCGTTCGGGATCAAACTACGAACTTGCAAAACAACTTTACGTATTTTTTTCTAAAATGACGAGTCACCTCAATGTCGTTGACAAGTACGCAATAACAAGCCAATAAAAGAGGAAATTTTGGGTTGCTGCTATATGTTGTACTGCACTGCATGTCAATCTTCCTTCGTTTCATTTTCTTTAATCTAACAGATATAGGAATAAAAATATTTCATAGGTGAAATGAATTGTGACAACGAAAGTGTAAACGATATCTTATTTTATGATAAACATACAGACATCAACTTATATAATGACATAAACTTCAAGGTTAATAGAAATGTATTATTTTTATTATATTATTACTGTTATTTCTATTGCATCGTTTATTTTTATAACTAACGACTAGGCGACCATATTTCTTTTCTATAATATATATAAGATTTTCTTGTACAATCAAGTATTAATTAAAAGAATTAATGTTAAAACTTGAACAACGAGTATTTCAGGCCAGGACACTAGTAAATTTCTTTCATTGTCATTACCTCTATTACCAACAAAAATTAAAAGAATGGTATCTTGGTTAAAGTAACATTAATAATTGATTTCATAATCTGATATATAGAACAACCAGGCATGCAATGATTTATTATAGAGTGTCCCGGGTACTCATTTGTCAAATAATGGCCTAAATCTTTTCCAACTTCATCACAAAATATTACAATTTCTTTATTAGAATTTTGTTGGGATAAACAATTGGTTATTTCTACTGGCAAACTGTCACAAGGCTGCGGTGTTGTGGTGTTTAGTACGGATGACGGACGGGAAACTACGGAACCCTACAATGAGCGTGGCCCGACACGCTCTTGGCCGGTTTTTGTCTCTTTCTAACGCGAGCGAAGCCGCGGGCAAAAGCTAGTAATATAATATATTTAATTCTCTAAGGAAAACGCACATCCTGTTTTAATAGAATATTGACTTTATTACGATGTTAATTTATTCAATATTTAATTCTCCGATGTCATAATTAAAAACGACGACACGGTCGTTTTTAATTCGAAGTACATAGTCTCGTGTTTTCTAGAATTTGTAGTGGAATTATGGATGTAGCATACTTGGAGTAAGGCGAAAAGAATTAACATCAGTCGTAGTATTGGTAGTAGTATGCTGATAAGGTTTTTTGTATACAATAGACAAGGAATAATTAATCAGAATGGAACCGCTAGTCCTTGTATAGATTTCAACTAAGTAATATGGTTTAAGATCTTTATTTCTCAAAAAGAATTACATTCACTTACATGAGAAAAACTTATTTCTAATTGGGATATATTAGGCGACGTGACGCGAATACTTAATAAAAACGGTAAAAATATAAAAAAATAAATAAAAATAAAAATTGGTGCTAGACAAAATGCTCAGGATTTTAAATCCGCTAAAATATGTTTCTTTAGGTGTTGTTTAAAGGAATACATGACACGCAACTTTTGGTTTTTTACAGACAGAGGCAATTTGTTGTAAAGCTGTGCTCCTTCATACAGGATAGTCCTCGTGCCGTAGTATGTTCTATATCGGATTTAGATTTCACGAACAATCTACCATGAAGCACTCACACGATTATAAGTTGAGCTATACTGAATCTGCAAAGTGTTAGTGATAAAATCAATTACGTCATACTGTTATATTACTTGCAGTAATTACAGTTCTATGTAGGTATATCCAAAACGTATGTATGCTTAGAATAGCAAAATGTTAAGAATGACTTCTTCTCTCGTTCGGGATCAAACTAAGAACTTGCAGAACAACTTTACGTATTTTTTTTAATGACGATTCACCTCAATGTCGTTGAGAAGTACGCTATAACAAGCCAATAAAAGAGGAAATTTTGGGTTGCTGCTATATGTTGTACTGCATGTCAAACTTCCTTCGTTTCATTTCTTTAATCTAACAGACATAGGAATAAAAATATTTCATAGGTGAAATGAATATAATTCCATGAAGGGCCGTCACCTTCATCTATTCTTTCCATCCGTTCGTGAGCGGCTGGCTAAGACATGGTTGGAGGTTGATCATTGCGTTGCTCAATTTCTCACAGGTCATGGCAATTTTAAAAGTAAACTATATTCTTTCAAACTTGTTGCTTCGCCTTTGTGTCAATGTTCCTCATCGAACTGTGAATTCGAACAATCTGCACATCACATCCTTTGGGAATGTATTCTTTGGCAGAATGAGCGCAATGTTATGTTGGATAGTTTACAGGTAACATCCGGTGTTGTTTATTATACGGACCTTGTGGAAACCAGAACCAATTTCCGTGCGTTCAAGCGTTTTTGCCATACCTACTATTGGAATCAATCGTAACAGCTCACATTTTAGGACCCATTAATTTTTAACAGATCCAATTCCGTGGTGCTAGGCAATCTGGGCTTCTCCCAGTTGTAATCGCCCCCTTGTGCCTATCGGCCTAGTTCTGTTCTGTCTCCTGCTTGTTATGGAGGGAAGTGGAAAATATATATTTTTCTTACTCCTCCGCTGTTCTTTTCTGATTAATTTCGTGGCGGGATCCAAGACAGTTGTATCGTTTCTCCGGGACTCGTCGAGCTTCATTGCTCGGCGCTTTTCTGGCGGACTCCACTGTTGATTCTGGCTTTCAGGAGTTGCAGTGGTTGGGAATAGTGTGGTGGGATTGTCACATTTAAAAAAAAAAAAAAGGTGAAATGAATTGTGACAATGAAAGTATATAACGATATCTTATTCTATGATAAACATACAGACATCAACTTATACAATAATGACATGAACTTCAAGGTTAATAGAAATATATTATTTTTATTATATTATTACTGTTATTTCTATTGCATCGTTTATTTTTATAACTAACGACGAGGCGACCATATTTCTTTTCTGTAATATATATAAGATTTTCTTGTACAATCAAGTATTAATTCAAAGAATTAATGTTAAAACTTGAACAACTTGTATTTCAGGTCGACTCAAACGAGTTTAGCACATAATTGTAATAAGAGATAGAAATATCAATAGATTTAAATTGATTAATAAATATTAAATATAAACACGTAAACCACAGAATCATGAATGAAACAGTAATTTAACACATAATTGTGACAGACGGTCAGACAGATGAGTAAACAACTAATAGGGCGCTGATCTCATCTTAGGTATCAAAATGTAACTTTGTATCAAAACATATTGACAAAAGGAACATGTGCTTAAAATCAGACGCAGTACCATCTGTTTAAATATTTCCGTAGGTCAATAAATTATTCACCTTTTACGTGAAACTGCTACCAATTATAACTGGCAAAATCTTCTATAGATAGAGAGAAAAGGCTAAAATATTTTACCAGATATATTTTTTAGGTGCTCGTTTGTTATGTGATTGACAGGATATTGTCATGCCGTCACCCACTCCGTTCTCCTTCCTTCAGGGGGCATACCACAAGCCCTTATAGCAGTGTTACTTTGATATTACTTTCAGTGGGAAAGAGACGGCGCTAGACAACGTGTCTAGCGCTGTCACTTGCACACTCCTGCAACAGGACTAAAAGAATCTTACTTTAAACGTCATGATAAGGGGGCAGTTCGTAAACACAATCGTCCACCTTTTCTTTGGCCTTCCTATTTCATTTTATCCTTCTGTTTTTCTGGTGGACACCATTGTTGATTCTGGCTTTCAAGAGTAGCAGTGGTTGGGGATAGTGTGGTGGGATTGTCAAAAAATATCTCACCTTCTTCTCTTTTCTGTTGCTTTACTTAATACATCATGAACAACGTTGTAGTTAATACTACTGAGTTACTTAGGCATGATAATAATGTTTCCTAGATTCCAAAATGTTCAATTCAATAATTTTACACAACCGTGTGTTATGTGTAAAATTGTTAGTGTCAATATGAATATCCTGACGTCACCTCTATGCATGTTTATGTGAAATAAGCATGAATTATGCTAAGGCCACTGTATGGTCATTGAAGTGCGTAGTACATTAACGCTACTCGTTTTTGCACTTTGATGTTTAAAATTATGACTTGTTTACTGAAAAATAGGGTTGCAGTTTAAGGTTCACATGAAAACTTCGCTCGACCAAGACTAGATTTTTTTTTCTTTATTTATTTCTTTTGTAAAATTCCGTTTTGCATAAAAAAAATGAATCTTGTATTTCTGACTTACTGATTTTTCGAAAGTGTCTCTAATGGTTTAGATAGAAAAAAATACCCTAAGCTCAGTAGGTCGTAAAACATTAATGATACAAGATAAGTCCTATTCCTGTTTAAAACATTATAAATCTAAAAGACCCAAGTCTAGCATAACTACCGTAGACCATTTGTGGAACATTACCATTTACGTTACGAGTTATATAGCATTAATGCTGTATAGTGTATACACTTAAGTTTTATGTGACTTTTATTTCCTTACCAAGCAAATATGATCATCATTTCAAAGCAAACAGTTAATCATCACACATCCATTTCTAAGTCCGGTTGTGAATGAACCGGCTCCATCTGATGAGTCATGGCAGTAACTTGTTATTTTGGGATCATCTCTAATCTTTACTTCGCTATAATGTAACCTTGAAATACATTAGGATCCTGCTTAGTATTGTAATTTATTTTGTTAGTAATGATGATGATGAAACTTTAGGATATTACTTTACTTTATATATATTTAGCATATTGGTGTGCAATTCCTCTTCTGCTGCATTGTTACCCTAAAGTTATTTCTTTGGTTACTGTTTTGATCTCGTAGATTGTGGTGTGAAGTAATAATCTTCAACATTCAAAATTAAAACAAAATATTACAAAAATAAATCCTCTACCGAGTTCATGGCACCTCAACCTACAAACGAACACAATACTCCAATATCCTTGTTTTTTTCCAGATGGTGTTCGCCTCCGGCGCACCGCAGTCGAATTTCATCTTTAAGAACGACATTACGCCTGAAGAGGCACAGCAGTACTTGAAGCAGCTGCCGTTCGTCGAGCCTCAGCTGTCTGGTCGTACCGCTGTATTGCCATTGGTGAGCTGAATTTAGTACATCATCAGGATAAGGAAAATCCGCACATCTGATATAGCTTGTCAAATTGTTAATGTGGCAGTTTAAGGGGCACATGGCTCGTAGAACTGGCGATAAGGTCGGAAAGTTCCTAATTCTTAATGGATAAGCTAAATGTGACAATCCTAACAACACATTCAAATCAGTTGGAATTGGAAGTAGTCAGGTTTATCTGTTATTTTATTTATGTTTTGAATTGTTTACTTAACAATTCAAACGTGTTTGTATTTTAAAACAGAGATTTACATATTTTGCGAGCGTAAATAACCTAATCCTTTTCTACAAAAAAAAACCTTTTATCAATTTAGATAAACTAATGAAAGATGCGATATCGAACCTATTCTGGGAAGATTCCTCATTTGTCTTATTAATCAGTCTTTTCCACTGTTTTTCTGTCTCTTGACAATAATTCTAACACTGGTTTCATGTTCTTATTACAGGTCCGTTACGATGACCCTAGGTTTCGTGCCGCTGAGGCTGGCCCAACCCTTGGCCACTACTGGAGGAATGGACAGGAGATCCAGAATACCGATGACTACGTTGAGGAGGTAAATAATATTATTACCTTTAAATGCTCAGTTGGGAGAGGGCGCATAGTGTGAAGAACTGACGGCTCTTGGGGTGGAAATGTTTCAGGACAGACTTCCTTCAAGACCAACGGTCTCTTAAAGTTTATTTCTGAAAATGTTTTGGATGACCTTGGTCTGATTTATTAGCCGCAACTTTCATAGATTCTACATCTACATTAAAAAAAAAACTTAAATATTTTTACCGGATCAATGAAGGAAAAGATATAAAGTAATTGTAAGAAACATTCTGGATATAATAGCGAATATGTCTTTGATGGTTATCCAATCCACCTTAAGCATGCGTGGTCAACAAAACTCCTGACTTTTAAAGATCTACAAGTGAAAACTGGGGAGCGATTGATTTAACTGATTGCCCAGGACCAAATGCCCAGTACTCGCGATTGCGCCCATGAGACCAACAGTTCAACCGAAACACTAAAATTTGATTCTTATTCCCTAGGTCTACAACGCGGCCCAGTACCACGGCCAGGACGGTCTAGGTCAATACGCCTACGGCTACGAAACCCCCCAGTCTTCCAAGGTTGAGAACCGCGAGGGTTCCGGAACTGTGACTGGATCCTATGTCTACCAGGTTCCCGGCCAAAAGGAACTCATCAAGGTAAATACTCGCTACTCATTAATATTATACTAGTAACTGTTATTGATGGTTTTAAATATTTTTGCAGCTGCAAGGCACAATCTAGATTATATTCAACAGTCGTCAGCTTTTACTCCTTTTATCTTGTCTCTAACAGGACAGGATAAAAGTGGTGAAATCGAGGTTTTTTTTTCAACAGTTTTAATAGCCTAAATAACCTCTTCGGCTACTTAAACTTTGGAAAAATCCTTACCGTTTCGAAAAAAAAACCATGATTTTTTATTTATTTATAGGTGAACCAACAGCTAAACAAAATAGACAGTAGATAGAACAGTAGTGTAAGAAACACAACAACAGTAGTGTAAGAAACAAACAACACAGAGCCAATTCCCAGTTCAGTCCAGTCTCAATTCCCCCCCTACGGATAGAAGTTTTGCGCAGAAGCTTTTTCCCGTGGTTTTATCGGGAAAACCGCGGAAAAAAGCTAGCATAAGCTTAACCATCCGACGACCAAGCCACAGCCAGCTGTTGGGCTGCTATTGTTTTTCTATTGTGTCTTGAATCACGTGTGTTCCAAGGTTTAAAGACGCCTCTTCAAGATTATTTCCAGTTTTAAAATACTTAAAATACCTATCTGATTTTCAGGTCCGTTACTACGCTGACAGCCAAGGCTTCCACCAAGAAGACAATCTCCCGAAGGTTGTGTTGAAACCTGCAGAAGAAACTGCTGAACTCAGAGAAGCTCGTCTTGCCTTCGAGAAGGCCTGGAAAGAGGCAGCTGAGGCTAACTCCAAGGCACCCACCGTACCGCCTCCAGTACAGAATTTCCAGTGAGTATCTTAAAGTTAAAGATAAATTTATTTTCTTTATCGTTTGATCGAATACCTACATACAAGATGGAAAATCACTCAAATGTGTGTGATTCTCTCATCGAGAGATCACTTCAGTTATTACCTTTATGGTCCTCGCATAATTTGACCAATACAATATTGTGTGGACTTTAAAAGAGACTTTGACCTCTGAGTTTGTTTCGGTTGTTTCTTCTCAGAGTAGTCCAGCTAGGAAACACCGGCCCCATCGTTCGATTGAAATAAGAAAAAAAATGTCGTGTAAAAATTACACTTTTAATTTTTTACCTATTTACAGAAATAAAATCATTTTAATATTTTTTTAATCATTTTAAACTTTTACTCAAACAGTTTTGTTCTAAAATATTTATAAATACCAAATATTTCTAATACTGATCAAAAACTTCTATGAATCCAACGTAGGTTAGAAGATACTAAAAACCCGAAGCTTCAAAAAACTTTTCCCATGGTTCTTGTATGAAAAGGACATCACGCATTTTGCCCCATAAGAAAAAAATGCGTAGCCAGATTTAAAATTATTGCCAATAGTTAGGGCACACATACCTTAAACTACTACTATGAATTTAACCCCGTAACTATCTTTTCTTAGTGGTGAATAGATTTAATCGAGCGCTCACTCAAATTAATAAGAAAATTAATACTAACGAAAAGCAGGGTTAAGTCCGCAGTAATAGTTAACGGTATCATGTGTGACCTAACTATTATAAATAATAGTCCTAGATCCAGCTGACCGCGCGTTCAATGTATGAATGATGCCTGATGTCCTTGATATATTTTTTGTTGTCAATCGATCTTTTGTTATTTTAGCTATTTTAGTTATTTTTTGTATTCTAACCGAATTTTATTTTAGCTAAATTCGGTTAGAATAGAAGCCTGTGCTTACTGCCTTGTTTAAGGTTATCTCCTTGTATTAAGATCTCTACCAATTTAAAATCGATATATTGCATGTGAATATGACGGTTTTCTGTAATGTTTTTTTTTAATAATTGTCCAAGTTGTTCATAAATGTCATTTTTTTTTCTTTACAGACAATATGGCGACTACCAAGGCCAAGCTTCTGCCTTAAGCCCGAGTCTCGTCCGCCCAGATTCACAACGACTTAGCTCTAACTACCAAGGAAACCAGCAACAGCAATATGGACAACAACAGCAATTTGGACAACAACAACAGCAACAACAACAACAACAGCAACAACAGTATGGACAACAACAGCAATATGAACAACAACAGCAATATGGTCAACAACAGCAAGTAGCTCAACAGAAATATGGTGAACAGCAACAACAACAACAGGTTGGTCTTGATGGCCAATACGAAGAACCGGAACCTACAGTAAGTACTGGTTTTTCAAGACCTGACAGAGTTAAATGAGACATAATTGCTGACCCTGTCGGTAGTTATATTAACATTAAGTAAGAACAGTCAGACAAAATATCCATATTATATAAAATTATTAAAAATAGATGAAAGATCTTTAACTTATTCAATTCTCATACTAAACGTTTTCTAATATAACCTAACAGTTTGATGACACAATAACACGATACATTTCACCACTTTACTCATTATTTGTTTTTTTTTCAGGGTCCCCCTCACGGATTTTTCTACAGCTTCACCTACCCTGTCTCCATCATCGTTCCCAAGAACGAGCAACAGAACACTGGCTACCCAGTAGATCATGACACTGTTGGCATCAGCAACCAATAAACCAATCACTTGACATTTTTGGAAAAAATCCTTACCTTGTCTAATTTTAGGTCTACTTTCGTCTTGTCCAAAAATGTTTAGTTAAGTTAAAGTTTTGTCTATTTCTAGATACGAAGAACTGAGTTGTTTCAAACACCTGGTAACAAGTTAGAAGTAATGATGCCATCCTTTCGGATCTTAATCTAGTACAAAACTTTCTAGCCTTCAATGGTCCTTCGATTTCGCCTACTGATAGTTCAGTAGGTTGGAACCGAAACGGTCATGAAGATATTAGTTTTATGAGTCCTCTAGATAGCCGATAGTCTAATGAGGTAGTTTGTATGACACCAGCAACCTAATTACGAGTATACTTAATGTTTTGTCGTTAGATTATCGGCCTGTACTATTTGCGTTGCCATTTTAGGAGCGATATTGTCGCTTTACCTTTTTGATTCTAAGTAGCAATTGAAAGTAGTATTATGATTTATTGTATTGTATTTTTATTTGTTCTCTTTGGGTGTCTATGCTACTTTGAATTGATTTTAATTTCTAACTGTAAGGTTGGCGTTTGATAGTGTAACTTATTTTACATTTATTTTTTTACAATAACACTAGATCTGTTTTAATTTTGTTATATAACCTCTGGTTACATCATTCTGGTTAGACTCTTGAACTCAGCCTTGATAAAAGTTATGTTTTGTTACCATATCGTCTTAGATATAATTTAAAATATATGTATGTTATTTAAGGCTTCAGTTGACTGCAATATGTGATGATTATTGTATTATAATAATAAAGCATTTTGCATTAAATAGTTTACTTGTACTTAATGAACTTTATCGTCCCTATCGGAGTTGTTATGAATTATGTAGGCTTGTTTCCTATCGACTTATTAACTTCTCAACATTCTTTTAAATATATTATTAGTAAAGTTTAGTATTAGTATTTTGCCTAAACACCCCAAAATTTACTGCCGACCTTTAATCCAAAATACCTTCAGCTTATCTTCATCAAAAACGTTTGCTCATTTGGCTCTACATCCCCGAGCCGTAAATAATCAAATAAACACACTGCTTTATAAATTACAAATATATTATAGGCACAATCATATTTTAGCACCATTAGCTACTGCAACAGTACCTATACTTATTTCATAGCAACCGTCACTATATTTACAATCAGTCTTACTCACTCCCAAGCAACACAATTTACTTATTGTTTCAAACCAGGCAGAGTAGGCAGTCCAGAGTATGGCATTACGATAACGGGCAACTGGCCTCTATTCGCAAGTGTCTTCATATCTCCCATTGGAATCTGCCCTTGTGGTCTAAACCATCCTCCAGTGAGTACGTTCCAGATCCACGAGACCGTGTCTGGAACGTTTACTTCTATTGGTAGGAAGGGAATGTACGAAATAATTTGGCCTATAGAGAATCTGCCTTCCTCAGGTAGATATACTACAGCGTTCCTAGTTTCTGGTCCTTTTGGTGCGTCAATGACTATAGCGTCTTTGTTCTCGTCTGCGTGTCCTGTGTTACTCTTGAGGTTCGCAATCTGTTCGCTGAGGTTTGAGTTTCTGTCGTCAGCTGTCGGATTGGCTGCTGCGTTTGGTACAACTATCACCAGAGGCTGCTGCTGTGGGTACCTGAAATAGGGATGAAGACAGCATAAAAAAATGCATTTTGTTTAGTCCGTCTTGTAGATCGGCCAAAAATACGGGGCACGTATTTTTTGCTTGATCAAATTAAGAAAAAAGTTCCGGAGTGGGGGCTTTTGACGTCACCGTCCTGCAAAAATTGTATCAAATCGTGACGTCACGTGCAACTTCAACGCCAGTGCGTTGAAGTTTATTGTTGTCATTTTTTGTATACGAAAAAAAAAGGAAAAATACGTGTCCAAAATGTTTTAATAATCTAACTGACGGGTTAATTAAATTTTTTTCGTCGTCTCGCCTATTGATAGAAGGTGCGAGTATGAGTTTTATGTTTAGTGACGTTGTCGGATTGTAGGGTTTTCGTCTCATGATCGCAAGGGTACAACATGACAGGTAGAGAATGCTTTAGGCATTAGGTCTGCCCTTGTGTATTTGTGCAGGGAGCTTATATAAATAAATATGAACGTAATTCAAAATCTTTCTATCGATCATTTCACGGGACGTAATTATTTATATTTTGTCTTCAATCAATACGCAATTCTTGCTCTTATTCTTCATTACGTCGAATCAAAATTATAATAAGTAAGAGAGCGCACTTCGCTAAAGCTTCTTAACGATGACAAATCATCGTTAAGAAGCTTTAGCGAAGTGCGCTGGCCGTAAAAAACTCGATTCAAGTTTGTAAATTGCATTAAATTCTATTCTGAAGCATTTATGCTTAATTGAATATGACAGGCCCAATATTAGTGTGGATAAATATTTGCTTTGTAAAGTTAATATTTAAATCTATTATTTTAATTGATAATAAGCTACATTATCACTCTTTTCTAAAGGTTACAAAATTACGTGTAGACCAAGTCGCAAGCAATGGCTAGTCGATCAAATTTAAGTTACGTTAACTTTTCGCGACTGTGCTGGACTAAGATCTAAAATTAACAAAGTACACAAACTATGAAACAAGTGGTTATTGTTAGCTTTTCTTGTATCTTGTTTGCACTCTTAAATAGTGTTTATCTTAACTGTAGCTTTTATTAATAAAGGTTAAGTAAACTGCAAACTACACCCATATTCTGGTAAATTCTTGCAAAGCAACATAGTTTTAACTTAGAACTACTTGACGATACTTAAAACTATGTTGCACAAATAACATACTTTTAAGTTAAAACTATGTGCAACATAGATGTTTATTTGTTCGATGTTTGTTTTAACGACCTAGCGACTATATATTATTGTGTCTCGAATCACGTGTGTTGTTAACTTAAAATTATGTTACCTTCCTATAAGCCTTAAAACTTTTCAGACCTACAGCAAACCGATCTTATCGTAGATGTTGCGGAATGTTTATAATAGTTACCGTGACCCTTGAACATAAAGGGCAATCGAAGGAACATGAGTGGGTTTTAGTCAGTAAGAGTTTGACACGCGGCGGGAGGGCTCCCGCCGCACCCAGGACGGGAGCAGTCATTGGATGATTTCCCACTCACCAAAAAAAAAATCTTATCGTATATTAGAAACAAAATTAGCATTACTTTCCTATTGCTCTTCTCGTATAGAGAAGATACGAGTTTTGATCACTATTCTAAAGCTATAACGTTACCTACTAATTCAGACATATTTTATTTTAATAACTATTTTTGTAGTACTAAACTTAAAAAAACGGTGAACGAAGGTTCCGTTAATTTTTTTTTTGTGAAATAACTACAAATTTACGGTTTTCAGAGTTTTTTCTTTACTTGTGCTACATGACATTGCTTCATGGCAAATTTCATGATTCTTGGTCAATGTGAAGTACCCTACAGGTTTTGATTCCCTTGCAAATGTCTTAATATGGAATATAAACCACCGTATCTTTTTATTGCATTGATTTAGAAACTTGATTTTGCTTTGAAAGATAGCAGACCTGAGTATGTTATATTAATTTCAGCTTGATATCTCGACGCGTTTCTGAGAAAAAGGGTCTTGACAGACGGACGGACGGACAATAAAGTGTTCCTATAAGGGTTCCGTTTTACCTTTGGAGATACGGAACCCAAAAAAACTACATTTGCAATATTGTATGCACTAGGCCATAAAAAAATACAAAAATAGATATATTTATAAACCAATTAATGTAAAAACAACTTACAGAGAGGGTGTCTGGAAGTTAGGTGCCATCTGCCTCAAGAATGGAAGCGGTGGTTGCATCCCGTACTGCATCGGCAGGAACGGCAGTTGCATCGGCGCACTGCACACCGACGCGATGCAGAGGTACAACACTACCACCAATTTATGATCCATTGCACTGAACATTTTTAAGCACTATGTGGTTTGTCCCTTATTGCAATACGTTTGCTCTCAAGCTCTCTACGTCAGAGAACTGGGAATCTGTATGCAGTATCTTAGTTGACAAAGTTTCTATGTCACACGTGTGTGTAGCGAATTAGACGCCGATTACAAAACAAAGGATGAAAACACTGGTGCCCTTTTCCGATTAAAAAAAATAAACGTCAAATGCGTTTCTGGCGGGAAAACTTTGACAGTTGACAGTTTAATTTTATAATTTTCTTTTTTTCGTGCGTCAAGGAAGTGCGGGAGCGACCGTTTGTCTGCCGGTAAGGAAGTGTATGTATGTATGTGCGATCGGTGCTGAGTTATTATTCAAGCTGTGACAGCGACCTACTCTTCCAGCCCTGACCTTACGGCGGGCATTGCTTTCTTTTTTGGGGTTCGTCGGCTGCGAAAATTATAAATGGTGTTCACAAATTTCACACATTTTTAGTTTTGCTCAAATATATTTATAAATTATTTCACTCTTTGATTATGAGTTCATACTTCTTAATGGGGTATCCCACAATCACAAGACGGCAAAATACGAAACTGATGGCGGGACGATCAGGACGTCTCTCTTGAGGATTGGCAAGACGTACCGATGAATTGTAACGAAAATCATAAGGAACGAAGGGAAGTCTTTGCCCAGCAGTGGGACAGTATGGACTTATCATAATGATGTAATAACTAATAGCTGCATGTTTAGGGATCAACAGACATGAAACATAACGAGAAAAGTTAAAGCACTCATAAGCTTAGACGCAAATTTCCCAATTTGCATGTTGAAACCTTATTCTAATAAGTCTAGAGTATCGATTGTATTACCCAAGTTATGCAAATAGTTTGCATAATACGTCCAGTGCATACGCGCCTTATGAACGGTTATAAACTTTAGTGCAACACCACTAAACTTCACTAAGATACGTGTATTGTAACTACAGAACACGGAAGTTTCCGACAGTGTGCAGAAATCGACCCGGTACCACATCATTTTGAGTGTCAAAACGTAAATAAATAAGACTAACACGAAATCAAGTACTTCCTTGTGTGTATTGAATATCAATAGATTGACAGATTGGCTAGAAGTATCAGGGTGATTGCGAATTACGACCGTATTTTCTTTGATTTAGTTGATAGATTAGCTTGCCATAGACAGATCTATACGTGGAGGCTTCGTTTCGATTAGATATCGAATGAATTAATAATGATACAATACCACTGCAAGAGAAATGACTCTTCTCATTTCAAAAAGACACGAGCATTAATTATTCCTCTTGCTAATCTAAAAGCGGAATGGCGATGTCGATCTTATAACTTACTGTCCTAACCTTATAAGAACTTATTGTCTTTGGGTGTGCTTTATCTATATATTATGTATGTATTTAAAAAAAAACTTTTTTCAAAAAAAAAAATAACCGCCTTCAAAAACTAAAAACCCAATAATAACTAAAATTTCGGAAGTCGGTGGCAACACAAATTGAATGGCAGAAGAGAAACCACCGACTTCCGAAATTTTAGTTATTATTGGGTTTTTAGTTTTTGAAGGCGGTTATTTTTTTTTGAAAAAAGTTTTTTATTTATTACTTTTTAGTGTCGACTCCCAATGTTTGACTGTGTATAGTATCTTTCAAAGTAATTTGTTTTCAAAATAAAACTGCTAACAATCTTATAAAACGAAAATAGAAACTTAAAGACAAAGCACACATCGTCTATGAAAATTTCGTCAATTTTTTTTTGTTCTTGGTGAATTTTTCGAGAAGCACTGAACCGATCGCCACAAAATTTATATGGGACCACCCCTGAATCATGACTTATCAAACAAAAAAGAACCATCAAAATCCGTTGACAATTGACGGAGTAATCACAAACAGCCGAACATAGTACCTCCTCCTTTTTGTGAAGTCGGTAAAAATATTTAAGTATGTTTATCAGTTGTCTGGTTACCATAGTAAGTACAAGCTCTGCTTTGTTTGGGATCAGATGACTGTGTGTGTTGTCCGAGGATATTTATTTATTTATTTAATATTACTTATAACTCCAGGTTTCCTCAATATGAATTCTTTTGCCGATATCAGTGATGTCAAGAAATCATTTACTTGCCCGTGTCCGATTGTATGCCCACAATGCAATATTATGTATGTACACCGGCCATCACGGCATCGAACCAATTAAAATAATAATATTTTTTGAGGTTCGAAATGTAGGTTGAAAAGGACCTTTGAGTGCAAGTATTATTTAAACATCAATTTTAAAAAGAGTCGAGTCAGTGGTGCACTCACGAAAGATTACCAGAAAGGCAGACAAAATAATGGTGCAAGAAACTACAAATCTTTTTAATAAAAAAATGATAAAAAAATGTATGTGTGCCACTGCACTGTGTGTAAATGTCAGTCACGCAGGTCGGTCAAAAAGTCATATTTGCTATAAAACAGCAAACAACATCATTTTTAGAAATGCAAACATTTTAATCTTGAGAAAAAGTTACCGTGGCCCAAGTACATAAGGCAACCGAAGGAACATGAGTGGGTTTCTGTCAGAAAAAGTCTCACACGAAGAAGTCATTTAGTTTTGACGATTTCCCACTCACCAAAAAAAAAATCTCTTGTTCACAAACTAACCTTAATTAAAGTGCATCTTTCTCTTTCATTTCATTAAGAAAAGGACAGAAGATACAAAGTTTAGTCTTGTCAAATTAGACAGCGCCTGAAGAAATATGGAGAATTTTTTGTCTTAATTGTTTTGACAGGACTAACAATTTTCTTCTGTCATTTTCTAAGTGAAATGGAAAGAATTAATATGCACTCAACTTAAATTTGGTTTGTGAACAAGAGAATCAGCACCAATATACACTCTTCTGAGTTTTAAAAATTTTTAGAAAGTTATGCAGCACCAGAAAAAATTTAAACATCCTGTACCAATAAAACAAAGGTTTATCTTTGCAAACGTTAAACATATTTAGACAAAAAATAATCTTGAAAAGAAAAATCCGCAATTATGTCGGAACTTTTTTCAATCCTTGGTAAAATATTATCATGCTTCATACGATGTTTTCGCATTTACTTTGTACAATTTCAGAAATCAGAAATAGTTTGTTGAAATGAATGTGGGTGCAACATTAGGTGTAAACATTGTAAAAGAAGTTCCAACACAAAAATATTAACATAATACTTATATTTAAATTCAAACACAAAATTATTAGAGGTACGAAAATCTGATTACATTTTTGATGTTGTATAAAAGTTCTATGTTGTAAAACAAGAATAAAAGCAAATAACCCATTTTTTTATAATTATTTAATTAAAAAGTTACAAACATAACAACACAAAAACTACAACCACGACAAACATTACATACTTTTGTCATTCAAAAAATCTTGGATAAAATTATAAAATTTATCCATAACTTAGCCTCTTTTTCTATACACTAAATGTTTTTTTTATTTATAGGTAAGAGGTAATTTATTATAAATTAACTTTTGCCCGTAGCTTTACCCGCATTGATGTCAAACTTCAACTTCAACTTTACCCCTTCCAAGGTCGAATTTTTAAAACTCCTTCCTAATGTCAATGAAACACCTAAATAGAAAGAGCACTAATCTATATATCACACACACAGATCACAGAGAGAGACCATGGTAGAGCGAGTGAACTTTGCCTTGAGTCGTGTGTCCCAATGGGGCGATGACAATCTAGTGCAGTTCAATGCCGCCAAAACGCAAGCGTGTCTGTTCTCCACCAAACGGAGCCCATTTGACCTGGCTCCTACTTTCCGAGGTGCATCTGTAAAAGTAACCGGCTGCCTTGAACTCCTTGGCATGGAGTTGAGTTCTGACCTCAACTTCGGCACTTTCATCGAGTCCAAAGCACAGACTGCGGCGAAAAAACTGGGCATCCTTAACAAGGTTAAGCGATACTTCACGCCGGGACAGCTTCTAACACTTTATAAAGCTCAAGTCCGATCGTGTATGGAGTATTGCAGTCACCTATGGGATGGCTCAGCCAAATACCAACTGGCCGCATTGGATTCGGTGGATCGCAGGGCCAGAAGGTTGATTGGCGACAAAAAGCTGGTGGCTCAACTTCAACCACTAGCACATCGGCGAAAAGTTGCCTGTCTGGCGGTATTTTACAGATTGCACTTCGGTGAGTGTGCTCATGGGCTACACGAGCTCATTCCCTCATCCCCATTTTACCACCGGACATCCAGACGTACGGCGGGATACCACCCTTTCTTGGTTGATATTCCTCACATCCGCACGCAGCGCTTCTCAAAATCGTTCATAATGCGCACCGCAAAGGAATGGAATTCCCTGCCGACGTCTGTGTTTCCAAATTCATATAACCCGGAAGTATTTAAGAATAGAGTGCATAGGCATCTACTGGGTAAGCTCGCTCCATCGTAGGCTCCGTCTATGCCCTCGGGCTAGTCTGGGACCAAGAGCAAGCCCATTGTAATAAAAAAAAAAAAAAAATATATTTAAAAGAAAGTCGTGTTAGTTACACATTTTATAACTCCTGAACGGCAGAACCGATTTCGCAAAAAAATGGTGGGGAAGTAGATTAGGACCAGGGAAAGGACATAGAATACTTTTTAACTTCTTTTTTAAGTAACAAAAAACCAGATAGAACGCGGGTGAAACCGCGGGGGACAGCTGACTGACTATCACGTGACGGGGCCCTTTAGGACCAATGCCTGCCGAGGTAGCGGAATAGCCCCGGAACATGACGGGCAACCGAAGGAACCAGGGTGGGTGGGTCTGACTCTCCCTCCCACTTCTCGCAGGGCGGGAGAAGTTATTTGTAAATTCCATTAATAAAAAATAAATAACTGACTGTCGATATAACAACCATTCTAAACTGCTGGTCCTATAGGCATTAAATAGCATTAGGTTATTCAGATGGGCGTGCGTTGGTATATAAATGTTTTTATTCTTTCCGAGCCACTTTTTTCCATCCATGAGTGTTTTTAGCTTATAAACTGCCTCGTTCATAATATTCAACAACTTTGGAAAGCATTCATTTTAAAGCTAGGCCTTTAGGCTAGGCCTATAATTAATTGGCTAGGTCTTCTTTTTTAATTAGCTAGGTCTTTTTTTGTAACCACTCCAAAAAAAGAAGACCTTGTAATTACTTTTTTTACCTACGGGGAGAAGTACACCGCCCTGCGGCTTTGCTCTTATTCGCATTTCATATTTCTCGTTTCTGCTACCAGCCTGTCTGTTTATACATAAAATATAAAAAAATTCTAATTGCCTCTAAAATTGATGACTACACTCAAACTACTTTCAGCTTAACTCCATTAAAAATGTTTGCTTACTTGGCTGAAAATCGTAACGAAGTCAAAACTGTACATTGAATAAAATATAATATTTGAGACAGCATATACAACAGATTCCAAAACCAAAAATAAAGATTTGAGAATTTTGTGTCTGTATAAGTGTCATGTTTGACCTGGATAAACTTAAAAAGCACTGCATAGACTTCATTCAAATTTTGCATGATTATTAAAAGATAGCGAGCTAACAGGTCAGACCAACATATAGTTAGGCTATTATTATATTATCACGCTAACACATTTGTGGGATGGACAAAACAGTGATGCAGGCATAGAATTTTTGCTGCTTTATAGCGCCTTTCTACTACTACAAGGGTAGCAGCTAGACATCAAATAAATACGCAACTTTATAAACTTTACATATATTTTGGACAAAATCATATTTCAACACCATTAGTTACAATCAGTCTTCCTTACTCCCAAGCAAATATCTATTGATTAAAAGGCACGGGTCCAGAATACGGCATTACTATGACTGGCAACTGGTCTCTGTTCCCAAGTGTCTTCGTACTAACTGACTCCTGTCCTTGTGATTTGAACAAACCACCAAAGATCATGTTCAAAAGCTTTTTGATTTCATCTGGAACGCTTACTTCTACTGGCAGGAATGGAGTGATCGCAATGAGCTGGGCCCAAGTTAACCTTCTCTCCTCTGGTAGATATACTAACGCCTCTTTGTTCTCGTCTACGTGTCCTGTGTTACTCTTGAGGTTCGCAATTTGTTCGTTGAGGTTCAAGTTTCCGTCGTCAGCTGTCGGGTTGGCTGCTGCGTTTGGTACAACTATCACCAGAGGCTGCTGCTGTGGGCTCCTGGAATTGGTAGAACGTATTAGTTTAATGTTTGGTTACATTGTAGAAGTGTAGGGTAATCGTTTTGTGGTTGCTAGGGTGGTGTTGTGTGCTTGGCCGTTGGTCCAGATTGTCATTCGTAGATCTTTGACAGTCGTTTCGGGTTGTAAGAAGCCGCAAAAGCTGTCAATTAAAAGGGATATGTGCTTCATGTTAAAAATCGTATTGAGCTAAGATTGGTTAGATAGGAAGACGATATTATTGTAAATATTACGAAAACGACATGACAGATTATACAGATTTATGCATTTGACGGGATATTTTACATAGTTTCTTTAAGTGCAATGTAAATGTAAATTCATTTCACCTTCACATCGAATTTGTAAAAGCAAAATAAGCTTTTAATAAACCTAGGCCGTAATTAATAGAAAAAACCGGGGTTGCGGAATGTTTATAATAGTTACCGTGACCCTGGAACATAAAGGGCAATCGAAGGAACATGAGTGGGTTTTAGTCAGTAAAAGTCTGACACGCCCTCCCGCCGCACCCAGGACGGGAGCAGTCATTTGATGATTTCCCACTCACTAAAAAAAAAAACAATAGAAAAAATACTATAAGGTTAACTTACATCGGTGATGACTGTAGGTTCGGTGCCATCTGCCTGAAGAATGGAAGCGATGGTTGCATCCCGTACTGCATCGGCAGGTATGCCAGCTGCATCGGCGCACTGCACACCGACGCAATGCAGAGGTACAGCGCTACCACCAATTTATTTGCACTGAACATTTTGAAAAAAGCTTGCTTTGAGCTCTCGGAGTTGAAGAGAATTAAGAAAAATGCTATATGCAAGCTGGCACGACGAAAACACGGGCCGTGGTTCCCGAATAAAAAAAATAAACGTCAAACGTTTTCTGGCGGGAAAACTTTGACAGTTGGCAGTTTATATTTATGATTTTCTTTTTTTTTAGTGCGCTGTTGTCGCCGTTGTAGTTTGTCTGCCGGTAAGGAAGCTTATGTATGAATGTGAGTTCGGTGCCGAGTTAATATTCAAGATGTGACAACGACCTACCCTAAGGTTCGTTGTCTTCTTAAATTATAGATGGTGTTCAAAATTTTAAATGTTTATTTAAGTTAACTAACTTAACTTTTTATTATTAAAATCAACTTCATTAACTATGATTAACTTTTCTAATAAAGCCAAATGTTCGAATTCAATGTTTTAACCAAATAACCTTGATACGAATGAAAGTCAAAGCTGCATCTCAACACAACATGCCGAATATTAAAATGTATTGTCTAATGTCTTGATGTTTAGATCATCTGGCTCTATTAATTACGAAAGAACCGACATAAGTATGTGACATTAGCTACACCCTAACTTTTCCTAAAAAAATGTTAAGGCCTGACAAAGACAAAGACATTTATTCGTAGAATATGGTATGTTTACAGGTGTTAAACAAGGTTCGTACAGCATATCCACCGCATAAAGCGGCATTCGAATATTAATGGTTCCAATAAAGTAACATTTGCTTGCTTCTATCCGAATGCAGTTGAATACCAGCGTTTCTTAAAGAGCGACTGCTTAACAGAATTCCATAATTTCAGCTACTGGAACAACACAATACTCTTTTACATTGTACTCATATTTTTAGACTTATAATACCCGTAACTCCTGTAAAAGAGGACAACCGGAATCAAGAGAAGAGTGCATAGGCATCTTTTAGGTGAGCTCGCTCCATCGTAGGCCCCGTCTATGCCCTCGAACTAGTCTGGGACCAAGAGCAAGCCCATAAGTTATAAAAAAAAAATCAAAAGACTATACGATTTTTCACACCTCCAATTTCCAAACTGGGTGGCTTCTGCAAAATTCTTAACGGAAAAACTCAACCACACTTTATCCGACTCGAAAATTGATCCCAGGACCTCACGCTCAACATTTGATCATGAGAGGAACTAAGCAGTTCATTGACCGCTCATTATCAGTATAAAAATGCTGTTTTGCTTGAAGTCATTATGAAAAATATAAACACAGGTTATTAGCATCTTGTACATTACCGCAATAACCTTTTGACGGTAATTAGATATTACGAGATGCGGAAATATTATGTACCGTACTAGTTATAATCTGTCTATAAAGTATACAAGCTGACTCCCGTGGTTTCATCCGCGTCTTTTACCTTTTTTTGGTGGGTGGGAAATCATCAAATGACTCTTCCCGTTCTGGGTAGAGTGGAATGGGATGTCAGACTTCTACTGACTAAAACCCGCCCATGTTTCTTTCTTTCTTTCTTTCGTAGCCCTTTGTATCCAGGAGCCGCAGTATCTCTTTCGAACAAGCCACTGTCATACTTTGAGTTTAAATTTTATGTTATATTTTACTATTTCCTCTTGAATCATGCGTGCGCTTACTAACATATAAAAATGCAATATACTATTTTTGAGACTTGAATGACGGCATATCATGGTATTTTCGAAATGAAAGCTCGCAAATCAACTTCCGAGGTTGTAAGTTGTTTAGCCATACTTTCCTGTGTCTCAAACTTAAACAGATAACGCTAGGTAGGACATGAAACTGACAAAATGTGCTACTACATGTCAGGCGAAAGTATATGATTCTATGCCACTTGACTGCTCTGTTACAAACAACACTGGATGTCACATACCAAGCGTCGACAATAGGGTATTTTACATTTGCGGAATGTTTATAATAGTTACCGTGACCCTGGAACATAAAGGGCAATCGAAGGAACATGAGTGGGTTTTAGTTAGTAAGAGTCTGACACGGCCGTCGCACCCAGGACGGGAGCAGTCATTGGATGATTTCCCACTCACCAAAAAAAAAAAAAAAGGATATTTTACATCATTAACCAATGCATGTGTGAAACAATACAAACTACTTTCAAAATCAATACATAGTAACTACTTTCAAAATCAATAAATTAGTACTTAGTAATTAATACTTAGTGTTTGTAATAAATTAGTATTTTTAGTTACTTAATTGAGATGCCAGCTTAGTAGCCTAATAAGATGACATTGCCATACAAAATTTATGGGAGAATCGCGTTTAGACAGCTCATAAAAAATACATCACCTGAGAGTGGAGTTAAATACCGTATTGTCACCGAGTACCTATTATTTTGCTGGTGCTGATAAGCCCTGCACTAAAACCATAAGGCATTGTTCACACCAAATGTGTAATCTGCTCCTAACTGTGAACGTAAAGTTCAAAATGTGGATAATCGCAGTCAATCTGGGGCCCTAGTCTGCTTTACCATCGTGTCTCAATGATCGATATTTGACGTGTAACGTCAAACTTTTGACACATTTCTCATACAAAAACTGTCAAAGTTGTCAAATATCCGGCCGATGACTGATCATTGAGACACGATTGTAATAGCAGGCTAGGGCCTCAGTTAACCGCCATCCATTACCGATATCACCATTGTTGCCAATAATCGGCCGAGGCTTGATGCTTAAGCTTGGTGTGGTATATGAACATGCAATGCCTATAATGCCTATTATGTCGTATGTAAACGTCAGTATCGTGTGGCCTATTCATAAAACGGTCATAGTATAATGGGCACGGTCAGTTTAGAGTATAGACTCATTATAATTATGTAGGATAGTATCTAAAGTGCTCTCCTCAAGAGAGGATAGAAGGACCTTGGTAGAGAGTGAATGAATTGATTTTTTTTTGGGAGAGGAAAATCATCAATTGACTTCTCCCGTCCTGGGCAGGGCGGGAGACCGCGTCAGGCTTTTACTGACTAAAACCCACTCATGTTCCTTCGGTGTGAAAGAATTGATCAGCAATAGTTTAGCTTAACTAAAATTATATCCTATAGATCCCAAACCAAGAGTTTATGATTATTTTTCTATCCTGAGTAACCCTTCAATCTTTCGCATAACAAACATCTATTAAGCTTAATTATAATAACAGCTATTCTCAATTTTTCAGTAAAAATATATGAAAATAATATAATTTTAGACAGCAATCTGTAAAAGAGTATTTTAATGTAACGGTTTCATAACGATTACATACATTATCTAATGAGTGTTTTTGTACAAAGTTAACGAGAGAACATTATATGTTATGCATGATAATATTTTACCAAGGATTAAAAAAAACTTCGCCATAATTACGAATTTTCTTTACAAGTACTTTGTTTGTCTGAATAATGTTTAGTGTTAGTGAAGATAAACCTTATGTTTTAATGGTACAGGCTGTTTGAAACTTGTATTTTGTTATTGCTTGAAATTTCTAAGATTCTAGTTTTAGATCTAGTTTACAGAAATCAAAATCAAAGCCATTATACTCCCGCGAGACGACACGTGTGTGGGAAGAGCGTGCAAACTTGAACAGTTCGGGCTCACAATAGTCTTTTTATACTTATGACTTTCAACTATTTTCGATAACCCGCTGGATAACGAATGGTACTAAAGTAATATGGATAACCACCAAACATTTGTGTCAAATTTAATATCTTATAGACCCTAGACCCAGCAGCACTTGGCCTTTATTGCCATCGATGAAGAAAAACATCGTAAAGAAGCCTGGTTTAGGCTTCAATCAAAATAAGTCTGAAATCGCCAATCTGCCCTAATCAATTAGTGTCTTGTTTAATGCTCTTGCCTTCTATATCTAAGAAAATATTTTTTTCCGGCACTGAGGATGTATAATTATATTTTAATATTAAGTTCGACTAGACGTCGAACTCATTATTAAAAATATAAATATCTAACGAAGTCTCCCTGAATTAATTTCGTAGTTTATCTATTTCGCTTACCCCAATTATTATTGAAAATAGCCGTCAGTATTTTTTGCTTTTTTACGGCATTGGTTTTAAACGAGAGCTCTAAACCTATTGACTACAAAGCGACAGCCGGCTATCGGACTGTTATTGTCTTTATGTGTCTCGAGTTACGTGTGTTCGAAGGATTAATAAATGAGTTAAAAATATGTAGCTTTACTATTATAAAGTAAATAAATAAATATTTATTCGAACTTCATTTATAATCAGTCAATGAACCTTAGCGTAGGTCGCTGTCACAGCTTGAATAAAAACTCAGCACCGAACACATATACCTACACTTCTCTATCTGCAGACAAACGGTCGCTCTCACACTTCTTGGCGCACGAAAAAAAGAAAATTATTAGAAACAAACTGTCAACTGTCAAAGTTTTCCCGCCAGAAATCATTTGACGTTTGTTCAGTAGAATGTATCACAAATTGGTGGTAGTGTTGTACCTCTGCATCGCGTCAGTGTGCAGTGCGCCGATGCAGCTGGCCCCGAATCTACAGTCACCACCCTCGATGTAAGATCACCTTATGTTATTTTATTTTATTAATCAATGTCTAAGCTTGACAGTGTTGGCAATGTTTGGACAGGTCCACTCCTGTCTGTGTGCTTCTCTCATCCAGAGATCACTTCAGTTATTAATCTGCATGGTCCTCGCGTAATTGACTTTAAAAGAGACTTTGCCCTCTGAGTTTATTTCGGTTGTTTCTTCTAAGAGTAGTCAGCTAGGTAACATCGGCTCCATCCATCTATTAAAATAAAAAAAGCAATAAAGATGTGTAAAGTTGTAATTTTTTACCGTCATATTTTTATTTTTTCTTCTATATTTTGTAAATACTCTGATCCTTAGCAATGGTATAGGAGTTTATTGAGTTGGTCAGACATTGGATAAACTAGTTGTCAATCTTTCAGGTTTCTCACTATTCGTAATAACTGTCAATGATCTACGTAATTACTAACGACCACCAGGCCCAACAGCTTTAAGGGCTTCCCGGAGTTCACACAAGCACTCTCTCTTATCTGCCCGTTTCCATCAACTACTGAACATGTGCCTCTTCCATGGCTCTCCGCTAGATTCTTTATTTTTTAGACTCATAATCAGATTCACAACCACCCTCGCAACCACAAATACTACCTACAATTCTACTACATAAATCAACATGTAACTAATACGTCCTATCAATTCCAGGAACCCACAGCAGCAGCCGCTGGTGATAGTTGTACCAAACGCAGCAGCCAACCCGACAGAAAACTTGAACCTCAACGAACAAATTGCAAACCTCAAGAGTTACACAGGACACGTAGACGAGAACAAAGAGGCTGTAGTCGTTGATGCACCAAAAGCAGAAGAAACTAATAATGTTTTAGTATACCTGCCACAGGAATCCAGGTTTTCTCTAGCCCAGCTCATTTCATTCAATCCCTTCCTGCCAAAAGAAATAAACGTGCCAGACAAAATTAAAAAACTTATTAAACTGTTTACGCCGAGTCAATGGTTTAAGCCAAAGGGACAGGTTCCACTGGGAGAAACGAAGACACTTGGGAACAGCGGACAGTTGCCAGTTCTAGTAATGCCGTACACAGGACCCGTGGCTGTAAATCAATAGTAAATTGTGTTGCTTGGGAGTCAGGAAGGCAGATTGTAAAAGTGGCAGTTGCTATGAAATAACTGTTGCCATAGCAAATGGTCTATGTGTGGTTTGTCCATAATATATTGTAATTTATAAATATGTGTATTCTTTTGATTATTTACAGCATCCTATCGTAGAGCCAAAAAAGCTAATATTTTTTGAAGGAGATAATCTGACCGCAGTGTATTTAGTTGATTATGTATTCACTTTTGCTACTCCTGATCTTTTAATTATTTTCTATGGAGATAAGCTGAAAAAATTTTTAAGGCATTTGGACAAAAGAGTTGTACGTTGTTGTAAGGAGAAAAAATATTTATTGTTTGTAATGGTAAATAATAAATTAGTAAAATATATTCATTAGTTTTGAGTTAAAAAGTAACAAACATCAATCAAATCAAAGAATATAATACAGACCTATTGACCTAAAATGAATACCGACAGTGTGAACATTGTCCAATCGCCTGATGTCCTGAATGAATATTTAAAGGATAATCAAATACCAAATTAATAAAACTCACTAAAGAGAGTTTACATCTTCAAGCTTTCGTTAAAAACTGGCCATTGTATCCTAAAAATAGGTGACAGCCATTATTTGTTGATAAAAATAAGAAATATAAAAGAAACACAAATGGTTTTTCTATTCTTTTCGACCACAATCGGCCGGCAATCCATGTTTTTTGATGAATCAAAGAATATCCAATGAGGTTCCATCAAAATAGTATACAAAATATGACCGTAATAATAGAGTATTTCTTGTAGGGCGTCTATATATTTCATCAAGAAATGTTTGAAATGCTTAAACTGAAAAAGGACTTTTGTTTTATTCGTTTAAACCTTCGAAAACACGACATTCGCCACACAATAGAAAGACAATAGCAGCGCGACAGCCGGCTGTTGCTTGGTCTGGACTGGACTGTGTCACGAAGTAAGAACTGTGTCTATTTAAAAACAATATTTGAATTTATTTTAATTCTGCGAGCTCGTACTAGGCTCTCAGAATTAAAATGCAAGTCGCGTACAGCTTTCGCGTTCGTTTAGAATTCTTCAATGATTACACTCCATTGTATAAATTGATTTTAAATGTGACTTCCTGGCATTCCATCGATTAGAAGCAGTAAAGTTTGTAGTAGAGCATTAGCTGATGTGGCTAACTAGGCTACCAACATTACCTAGGTTTATATTTGACGGGACATGTGCGGGTACTAATTCAACTACAAATCTAAAGGGACTACTAGTACTCTAATGCCGGAATACTGAAACGTCACTCAAATCTCATAATCATCCAAGTGCTACTTAAATATAAGCATCCCTCAAATATAAATAGTATACAGAAAGACCACTCAAGTAATTCGGAACCATGATTAGCCAAGCAGCCCTCAACTTTTTACCAGCACGTTCTCAGTTACAAATCTATTTATTTAGTTTAATTTCAAAATCTATGAATATTGTAAGCTAGTTCAAAGAAGTTTCCAGTAGTATTTTAGCATCCATGGAGGTCATGGGAACAGAGACGGGAAGGGCTAAAACGAAAGTTGGTTAAAGCTGGAAATAGAGGTTTGTAGGTTTCATTTAATAATAGTATTCTCCACAACAAATAAATAAATAAATATCCTCGGACAACTCACACACGGTCATCTGATCCCAAACTAAGCAGAGCTTGTACTATGGTAACCAGACAAATTCTGGTCACGGCGGCCAATTATAATTAAGATTAGCCAAGTAGTAGTAGAGTGCGGTGCACACTCTTACTTTACTTATATCTCTATATTATAGAGTTTTTTCGGATCCGCTCCGCCCAGAGTCGAGAGAGTAATTTGATGAAACCACATCAAATTAATCCTCCCACTCTGAGCGGAAGAGACTGTCAGACTTCTATCTAAAACCCATCCATGTTCCTTCTTAGACCGTGTCTTAGCCAGCAGCCATATTATAGAGTACCTACCAGTGTGTCCGTGTGTGCACTGTCTCTTCTTTCATTCTCTAAGGCCGATGGGACGGCAGTTCGACACGACCGGCACTGGGATTACGTATCTTGCAATAGCCGAGCGATCGCGATAATTTAGCAAAATTTGCTGCTCAAACGTCAAATTCAAAATACGTCACGTCAAATAGCAAACTAGCGATAGTGCTGCCTCTGTGGAGCAATCAGTTAACTAAAATATGCATTTTTCGTTTGGTGGTTTCGTATATAGTATGGTTTTTAAGAGCAAAGTTAAGTTTTTTTTATTAAAGGTGATATTTAATTAGTTCCAGCGATTGCTCCTTTATCGTCATCGTAGCAATAAGTGCATTAGAACAATCAGCGAGCGATTAGCAATCGGTTCATACATAATACGATTTTTTTTGACGATCGCGCGGTGATCGCGCGATCACTGCGCAAATTTTGCTCATTGCTGTTTCATAGGTAATAACCCCGCGGGCTACCGGAGGATATAAGGCGCAGAACCAACTGCTTTACGTATCTTCCGGCACTGAGGCATCCTACCACCAACTTCCAAACTCAAGCCTACTAAGGAACTTATTTTATATACAAATACAGTACTGATATTTGTGGTGCGTGCATAAGCCTATGTCGGACCTAAAGTGCATCTACTAAGGATGCGTGCAGCGTGCGAGTAAATTACATGTGGCTTCCGTACTTCGAATATAAACTTTCGCTAGTGAAGTTACATCTTACTATATCTACTGGAATTAAAATTTTCTGAAGCGTTATGATTTGGTAGACTAAGAAAAATGCTGACCGGACTTAATCGTTGTTGTACATGGCTGAATGATCAAAGAAAGCAATCCATAGGGAAGAATTGAATGCTATAGGTGATTCAGTTTCTAAGTTTGGTTTCAAAAAAAAGTTTCTCGTTCTTTAAGATTTACTGAAACTTTAGGTTGATTTGATAAAAGAGGTACTGTACGTAACTCATATATTTATGCTGTTTTTTTATGTGTATTGTTTTTCTTGGGCAATAAAGAATAAAGAGGTTGGCGCTATCGACGTTTCTTTTTCTAGTTTTCGCAATGACTTTTTATACCTTTACCTGCAACCAGACTGAACATTCCTAAAAGTTAATAAAGCAGCCTCGCTATGGGCTGTAGCAAATTAATGCGGTTTAGTAACCGCCTGCACCGTTAACGTGTTAACTCTTAGTTTATCTCCACTGCACTGTTACAAGTGTTTTGTTATTTATTACTAATAGGCTCGGATACCAGGGTGGCTAGAGCTATGTTATCTTAGCAGGTGAACGGGCAAAAATGTATGGAAGGTGGCTTACGAACTAATAACGATGTGATATAAATCATTAGAAAGGATTTTTCATGTTCTACATATACTTATAATATGGTGGCAAGTTCTTTCAAATAATTTTATAGTGGAAAAAGTTGCAATAAAGCAAGGTTCTGGAAAATTTTGTTTGCGTACTTACGAGCTTAAAATATCAGAGTATAAATTAGATATTCAACCCGGGGGCTTTCACTGAAGTTAGTAACATCGCGACTTCATGGCAGCCAACAAAGGAGTTGATAACTTCGAAACGGCAAAACTGATTTTAAGGAGACATATCTAAGAACTGTCGGTTTTGTTGTGTCAAGGGTTAAAAAGAAAAGCTTTTTCAATATAAAAAACACTAAAATCAGCTAATTGTGAGTCGGACTCGCGCAACGAGGGTTCCAAAAACTAGATTGTACTTGTTTTACTTTTTTTAACGATTTTTTTTACTGGAGCTATATGATATTGCTTGCTGGGTGCCTTTCATAGTTCGAGATCAACGGCAAGTACCTTATGAATTTTGATTCCTTTGAGACCGTCACAATATACTAAAAAGAATTTATCATTACAACTAACATATTTCTCTTGACCATTATAAGTGTAAATATGCTAAAATATACAAAAAAAGTGTGCTGTAATATGGTTATGGTGACTCAAGGGTCTTGGACTATAACGCAGGGTGCTGAAGTTACGGTTCTAGTATTTATGTTGCAGTGTTTCAAATAATGATTAAATTGAGCATTTTTAACCGATTCCAAAAAGGAGGAGGTTCACAATACGATGTTTTTTTTATGTACTTATATCGATTACGCTGAGATTTATGATCAGATTTACGTGATTTCTAAGTTTGATGCGGAGTAATTGCCATTTTGTCCCATAATAAATTCACATAGATGGGCCCAGTAGTATTCAAGAAATTAATATTTTGTCTGGTATAGAAATTAATTAGAATAGAATAGAATAGAATAGAATAGAATATCGATTGATATATAATTGATTGTATATCGATGGCGTAATTATGTTTGGTTTAGCGTTTCGACTACCAGACAATGAAATTTGAAAATAATCGCCTACAAAAACTAAAAACAAAAAAAATAACCTAAAATTCGGAAGTCAGAAAGTTAATCTCAGCCTTAGATTATTCAAACATAAATCACGGAACTATAAGCTTTATGCACAAAAATAAAACGGTGAATTTAATAGTAGGCATTCTCTACCTGTCTACTAAGAGACCAGATGTCAGGTGCATTCGAGGTACTACCATTTTTTCTTATCATACTTACCTATGAAACCTTATTATACTTTCTTATCAACAAAACAGCACATACTAAAACAGAATAATAAAAAATAAGGGACATACAGATGGACGGACAGTGGAGGCTTCTGACCGGAAAAACTAACAAAGACATGACAAAAATTCAAGATTAGTTAAATTTGGGCATTCAACGTCGGCGTCGATTCAATTTAAATTATTCATTAGTATTGGTTATTACTTGCATAATATATTTAACGTAACATATGTGAATATGGCGTAAATTATTAAATTATTGGGTGTTTAAAAAAGAAACTAAGCTAAATTAGTGTCAAAGTGTACAACGGGTTGTCAAAGTTTAGTCAATCTGATATAGCAAAATAATAGAAAAAACGTTTAAAACGATTGACGATGACGAAACATTGACGTGAAAGCATTTATGATAAACTGATTACTAGTTTTAGTTAAGTATTGTTTGTTTTTATTAAATTACCTGTTTGACATATTATAGTACAGTCTATAAAAATGCGTAAGCGTACTAGTTCCTCCCAATTAGAAAAATGTCATTAAAAATTACATAAGTCTTACATGTAAATAAAGCAAGTATGTTTACAAGAAAAACTGAACAAAATAAAAAAATAATAATTTATTATCATAAACTCTAAACCTTAACAATATGGCAAGAATAAACAAAAACAAATATTTATTACGAATTCAACTTAAAAACTAAATTAAAATAATAAATGCAGAAATAAAAATATCACGATACTAAGACCAAAAAATTGTACAGAAGCGATGTTTAAAAAAATTCACTTATATTTTCGTTTACTTGCACGTAAATATTTACTCAACATGTTATTTTAAACACCGATATTACATAACTACCTACGGATAAAAATATTATTATTTTTCTCCTCAACTATCGTACGTGATCTAATTACAAAATCGTACTTAATCCACATTCCACATTTGCGATTTTTAGACAAAATTTATTTCGTATCTGCTTACGTTGTCTTGTCATCAGGCTGGCCATCATCTACAACCATGTCGATCTCAACTTCATAAGTTCCCGGCTTGGTACGGGACGGCCTCACTACTATGCCAGGCATTTTGGACTCTTGCACACCATCGACTTCGTTCTCAGCATTGTTACCAACAGGCACCTCAGTTCTAAGTCCTGTTGCACCATCAGGATTAGAAACACCATTTAGCTGGTCTTGAGGCAGCTTCACCGACATCATTCCTTGGAAGCGTTGAACGAACATCTCCAAAATTGGCCCAAACCTGGACACCCCATCGGTTGTAAGTAAAAATCTGTCAGACGCTCCTTCTTTAGGTCGGAGCACAAACATGTTGAAGTTAAGGGTCTTCTTCACCGGCCGGGCCGCTGCCTGCGCGATGCAGGCTATAGCGACGAGTACGAACAGTGCGCGAGGCGACATTCTGTTACAGTAAGTACGCGAGGCGGTAGCGTGCGCCCACGGCGGCGAAATACTCCACACTGCGCCAGTTGCGTTTTTGCCGCGCATCTAAGCCAAGATAACGGGTCCACAGCAAAAAGATCATAATTGCCTCGCATCGTACCGAACGTCTGATAATTGCAACGATCTCTCGACACCTTTCCTTTGGAAAGCGATTCCATCTTAATTCAAGTGAGTCATCATTATCAGATTCCCAAAATTTGATGATCTTCGTTGAAGTGTGTAGTTCATCAAATTTACTTTTGAGTTAGAAGTCCGCGAAGATAGAGATAGTTCAAGCTTGATTGGTTTTGAATTGACCATTAAAGTCTAAATAAAAAGATACTGATGCCATAGTGTCAAAGTTGCGGTAAAGCAGTGAACCTTATTATGTTAGCTACAAAGACTAGATTTGACTGTGCTGGAGGTGATATAATTTGCACATTACTGCACATGTAGTTTTAAATCATATTTATGGGCATCTATCATGAGCGTGTACGTGATTGATTGTAATATAATGATGCAGAATATCAAGGCCACTACAATGCAGGTCAATGAAAATAAACAAAATGCGGTTTGTGGACTTTTTGCTATTGTTCTCAGCTTTTATTTGTTTTTAATGATAGAAATTTTAATGGTCTATTAGCTGAAACGAATTGTTGCTTTTTGTTTTAGCAAAATGTTTAGAGTGGATAATTTGATATGTTTTACGGTTATTATATTGGTGAAAATGCTTGTTTAGAAAATAACAATAATAAATCGACTGTACATTGCATGAAAGAAGAGTTGGTCTAAGCTCATATCTTACAATTTTTATTAGGTTAGATGACATGGTTGCAAATATCGAAATACATTAATTACTGTTTTCTAACAATTAACAAGATTCTGAAGAAACTAAAAAAAAAACTTCTTAAAAACCACTATCACTTTACCAACCCGCAAAATCACAGCAAAATACCAGACCGACACGAGAGACTAATAGCAGAAGATACAATAATTGAAACTAAATTTCAATTTTATTGAATTAAGCCGTCCACGTCTATCTCGAGTCAATTATCCGTTATTTATGTCCAATCACATTTCCAATTGGCCATAATTATACGTCCGATTCCTTTGGAGATCATAAACTGGTAACCATTCTTGGAACCTGACAATTTTGGGATTGGAGTTGGAGAATAGTTTGGAATTCCAAAAGCAATCTTATTAGAAAGGGATAGGGTTGGTGTGGATGAAAAGGGGTGATAAATAAAAGTTGGTGGATGTTATACTTTATAGGATTGAACGCTACCACAGGATGAGGATCCGTTAGAGACGATAAAATGCTCTTTAAGTGCTAACGGTAGCAGTTTCAAAGATAAAAGTTGGATCTCACAAGGAAGTATTAATATTGTTAATGACGGCAATTTCACTTCAGGAAGTGTTGATTGGAAATAATTATTTTATTAACGTTTTGTGTCGGTAGAATCGCTGACTTTTGGCAAACTAGTTTTTGGACACTTTCGTTTTTTGTGTGTGGTCGAAAGTTAATATTTATGTTTATTTATTTATAGTCATGTTTGAATGAGACTTTTAAAAAGCATGTGTTTTGTTTGTTTTGATAACCGCGTAACTTTAGGGCCCGTACTAAATAATATAAATATTAACTCATATTTTAAAATGTTTACTTGCCAAAACTTTTCATTCTGAAGACCTGAATCCTAAAATCAAGCTATGGCTGGTATGGTTTGGGCATCTACCCAACTAAGAAGAAGAGAACCATAAAGTAGATCCCAAAAACCCAACATCACCAGACACTACAAATAAATTTACACCACAAATGACACCACACAAACTGGAAACCCCGATCTCAATACATTTAATGGCGGGCATAAACGAAGTTGACATAATGTAAATTTAATGTAACCGTTTTTCACCATATAAAGGAATATGGAGCTGATAGTAAATCTCGGGCAATTTTACCAGTACTTCCAGTCACTTATCTGATAGATAGCACCGTAATTCGCGTTGCTGTTAATTTATTAGATGAGAAAGCGACCGGTCCTGTCGATAGTAGGGCGATATCGCCCCATATTAGTTGTACAGTTGCTAGCGCTGATTTTCTAAGGAATTCATTGGAAATTGCTGTTTGCTTAAGTTACTTAAGTTGAGGAAGACCGGGGTAATATAATTGAGAGTGTATGTGTAGTGGGATACGTGTTTATGATGCTTCTGCAATTAACATTATGATATCGTCTGTACATGCTTGTTATTATTACTTGTTCTAACTGACTGTTTTATCAATATGTGAAGAATTTAAGCCGCTAAAGTTTCAACGTTGACAATGACAGGTCTAAACTAATATTTTATCCTCTGTCCTTTTCTTAATAAAATGGAAAGAAAAAGATGCACTTAACTTAGATTTAGTTAAGTTTGTGAACAAGGGAATTGGCACCATTGTGGCAATTAATATTGGACCCCGTGCATTTTATATCGTAAGTATCTATTATGGAAGGATTTTTTGTAAATACTCCAGAAATAAACAGTTGTATAAAAGTAAGACATTTTCAAACAGCATTCTCAGGCGTTCTTCTTCCTTTCATTTATCAAAAGAGTACTACAAAATTATTCTTTGTTCCCTTCTGCCTCCTTTGAACTTGCCACTGGGTGGTAGTTGGCACTAATATGTGGCGTTTACTGCGCCGGTGGTCAATGGTACTTATTATGTTTCATCTATCTATTTGTAGTTATTCGCATTTGCTATTGAACATTTTCAAAAGAAATTTAAATAAAATATCACTGGTTATCCTGATTACTAATTTTAACATTTTAATTACTAATTCTTATTGTATTCATAATTACCAACAATTATTATTCACTATTTTATACACAATTGGTAATAAAATACGTATAGAAAATACACTTCTGACTGAAAGTCTTTGAACGCCAGCATGAAAGAACTTTCTTTATTATTTTGTTGTTTCTTTATTGTTTTAGACTTTTGAAATACTCTGGATTTATTACTATTCTACTTTGGTTTCATCGCGATTATGGAAAATTATGAAAAAAATATATAAGTAGTGGGAAACACAAGATTGTAATTCAGAGACATTTTACGATTAAACAATTCATTTGTAAAGAATTTTGAAGAATTTTCATTTTGAAGCAAAAAAGACAATAACAACAAAAAAACCGTCATAAGTATCAAACATTTAATTTTCTTAATAAATATAAGAAACTACAATTGCATTGTTATTTAACAAATTGGTAACCAACTAAAAATTATCTACCTATATCGTTGCATTGAACATTAAAACTATAATCACTTCATTCAGTAATTCAGTACTGTTAGATGATTTGGACATTTAATTTTGAGCTTTTATAGTTTCCGATTAAGGTCTAATTTTCTTAATCGTAATAAACTAGTACCTAGTTAGTATCGTGTTACGCTTTGTTTCGTGTGAGGGCTTGTGCTCTATGGTTCGATTTAGCTTCAATATCTTCTTTGGTTTCTTCGTTTGCTTGTTTTATTTGAGCTGGAGCACCTGGAATGACAAATTTATCATCATCAGAAAAAATAATTAAGAAATTATTATTGTCATCAGTTTCAGTATTGATTTCTCTAGGGTAGATGTGCCTATAGGAAATATGTATGCATTATGTTTCTCTTTTATTTACAACAATTTATTTTACACAAAGCAACGCTTTTTTAACTTGTTTCTTTATGTTCATTCGTCTATTACATTGAGGAATAATGGACTGAATTTGTGCAGTATAATATTCACGCCTACTTGGCTAGTTTCGATTTTTTTATCTACTTTGTGTTACTATTGGGTAGACATCCCGTTTAATTTTTCAACATTCCATGGTTGTTGTCTTCACTAGTTAATCTAGCCAAGAATTTAACTAAGATGATTTTTATTTTATTTTATTTTTGTTTTAGTAACTCCTAATAATAATATTATGACACAAAAATTGTAGTTGAAAAGCCCTCGAGTTATCATTGTAGAGTGCTCATAATTTCATCCGCTTAGAATTTAAAAAAGCGTGTCAAAATTGAAAACGCATTATAAATATGAACAAAAAGATTAATGCATAATTAAATGGTTATACCCCTTTTTAAATCCGGAGATAGCAAAGACACAAATAATTATAGACCTGTTTCTGTTTTGCCGGTTCTTAGTAAAGTGTTTGAAAAAGTGATGCTAAATCAAATGCTTAGTCATTTTAACTGTAATAAGATTTTACATAATCAACAGTATGGATTTACCAAAGGTCGTTGTACAACTGACGCCGGAATTACTTTAATTAAACATATATTTAAGGCATGGGAAGAGTCGCAGGATGCCATTGGCATTTTCTGCGACCTCTCCAAAGCGTTTGATTGCGTTGATCACGAAACATTACTTTTAAAACTCGAGCATTACGGACTCAGTAAGATAGCCATTAATTTTGTTAAATCATATTTAAATGATAGGCTGCAGCAAGTGCAAATAAACGGGGAAACTTCTTTGGGTCTAGAGGTGAAAATGGGAGTACCACAGGGATCAATTTTGGGTCCGTTTCTATTTTTAGTATATATTAATGATTTACCAAGTATACTGGAAAACCAACCGCAAATGGTGTTATTTGCGGATGATACTTCACTGATTTTTAAAGTGAACCGACGTGCACAACACTTTGACGATGTAAATAACGCCATGCTTAAGGTTCATAATTGGTTTACAGTAAACAACTTAGTATTAAACGAAAAGAAAACCAAATGTATAAGATTCACATTGCCAAATGTTAGAAGTAGTGAATGTAGTGTTGTATTGAATAGGGATGTGCTAGAATTCGTCGATAAAACGGTTTTCTTGGGGATTACGCTCGACTCTAAGCTGCAGTGGGGTCCTCACATAACATCTCTGGCAGGGCGGTTAAGTTCAGCTGCATTTGCTGTAAGGAAGATCCGTCAATTAACCGACGTAAATACCGCGAGACTGGTCTATTTTAGTTACTTTCATAGCATCATGTCTTACGGTATTTTGCTTTGGAGACGCGCTGCAGATATAGATTCTATCTTCATTCTGCAAAAGAGGGCTGTCAGAGCTATCTATAACCTCAGCAGACGCGAATCACTGAGAGAATTGTTTAAACAAATAAACATCATGACGGTTCCCTGCCAATACATTTATGAAAATATTATGTATGTCCGTAAAAATCTTCCGCTCTTTAGTAAAATAAGTGACAGGCATAATATCAATACAAGAAACAGGAACAAATTAGACCAGCCAAGTTTCAGATTGTCCAAGGTACATACTTCTTTTATGGGGTATTGCGTTAAGTGTTACAATAAAATACCTCTCAATATTCTTCAATTAAATGAAAAACAATTTAAAACATGCATTAAGCGCACACTATGTAGTCAAGCATACTATAAATTAGAGGATTATTATTATAGATAAAAATGCTTGGTTGGGTGCTGGTCCTGCTCCACAGCCACCTAGTCTCACAAATTAGGGATGTTTGGAAGAGAAATATGTTAAATAGCCCCTAAATTGACATAAATAACTTTTTGGATTTCAGATTGAAACTTTAAGTTTTATATAGGTAATTTAAAAGCATTATTTCCAAAATTAGAAATTTTAATCATTGGAAGGTAGAAAATGTTTCTTGTCCCCTTAATTTTTGACATGAATGTTCAAGATTGTTATTATTTTTATAGGTTCTTTTTTTTAAATTTCACCCATTTACATTTGTATACAGTACAAAACTTTGGTTTGTGTAATTTAGATGCATATTTGAATTTTTGTAAATGTGAGTACGATGCAGTGATTTATTACGATAGTTCTTTACTGACACAAATAGACATGGCAGTTAGGAGCATTGTCATGCTCGCTCAAAAAGTCTCGCTGATGGTGGCGAGTGCGTTGGATCATTCGGTTCCCTTCAAAATGGTGGAGCTAAATGGTGCTGATGCCACGCGTCATGCTCGTGAACGGGCGCTGTCAGTTGAGATGGGTCATCTCTTAACTGCCATGACTTTTTTTTATGACTTTTTATTTTATTTTAATTTTATATTTGTTTATTTTGTTACATACATTGTTTTCACATGTAGAAGCAACAAAAAAAATGTATTTAACCAAGATTTTGTAAAAAATATTTTTTTTAAAAGAGTGTCCGTGGAGTTTCTTGCCTGTTCTTCTCCATAGAGATCTACGTTTTGGAACAGGCAATTAGCGTCACTTTCCTTTTCTGACTGACCGACCGACTCTTTGACAATTCATAAGTACCTGTAAATGGTCTAAGTGAAATAAATGCTTTGAATTTTGAATTTTGAATGTCTCCTTATTAACTTGTTGTATCTTTGTTCCTAATCAATTTCCTCGATTCGATAAGCAATTTGAACACCCTTTACTAATCAAAAGCACTTGATGATAACTAACTAATGATAGTTGCTATAAACTAATGATTACCACTGGGTGCTCTCGCATTGGGTGCCTGTCCTTGGTGGACAAGTTGAGCAGCTGGTCCCTGATAGGCAGCGTGGTTGATAGGTCCCTGGAGTCCCACATTTTGCGAGAAATGGATTGGTCCTCGACCAGCTTCGCCTTGAATTTGTTGACCAGCGCTGTTAAATAGAAATATTTTCATAAAGACTGTATTTTAAGATTAACTTTAATTGATTTTTTTCAACGTTTTCGTTATTAAAATGGTATTTTACTTTTTAGATTGTTTTTTTTCTCTGTTCTTGACATAGACCTTTCTCCGCTTCTTCCATCTTTCTTTGGGCTATACTATTATTATTTACATCAATAAAATATTTTAGATAATTACAGATTGGTACAAACAACAACATTCAAAGACGAAAGTAGAAAGTTGTAGTAAAAGATAATAGTTTTAGTTTTAGAATCAAAAACCCAATTACAATTTTAAATCTCAAAATTGATCTACCATCAATAAAATAGTTATGTTCATATAGCATTCATCAAAGCTATGTAGTATTACAAAAAGCCTGGTATACTAACACAAAAAGACTTACGGATTAACAAGTCCTTGATCCTGGTACACTAGATCATAAGGTCTATTGGCATAGGCGAGGGGAGGACCCAGTACTTGTGGCTGAACCAGTCCTCTCTGGTAGCCCGCGAACGGGTTCAAAACACCCTGACCTGATGGGTCCAGGATCACTGCATTCTGGTATCCAGGGACAGCTGTAAGGGAAAAATAATATTTCGGGTTTAGTTATTTTAAAAGAGGTTACCTTTTTGATATGATATGGTTATGTCGGATTACTCTCAAAATATATACTATAATAATGAGGGAGTGCACTTGTGTTTGCATAAACTTTTGTGTATTGGGCAAGTTTCTATCTATTCAAACTCGGATGGCAGACAAATGTAAGAACATTTTAATTCATATCGCATTTACTAAGACTTTTCTTTAATCTTAGACTCTACTATCAATTTAACCAGATGGTTATGAATATCAGCATTTCATATGGAGCGACTGCCATAATCCAGTTATTGAGTATCTCGATATACTTGGTAAGGCAGATGGTCAGACCTCCTAGCTACTGCTAGCTACTGTTTCTCATATTTCTACTAATTATACACTTACCATTTCCAGGGAACCGAGCATTTCCTTGAGGCGCTGCGGCAACAATGTATACTGGCTGGTAACCTCCTATGCTGCCGGGGCTGCAACAAGTTACAATACTTAACTATTTGGACAATTAAGGCCCTGCTAGAAATTGCTTTGCTGTTTTAGCAACGTCTTAAAAAGTTAGTTACCAGCAAGCAGAAGTCTTCTAGAATTTGCCATAAATCTTCGAACACACGTGATTCGAGACACAATAGAAATACAATAGCTGCGCGACAGCCGACTGTCGCTTGGTCTTGGAAAGGTTAAAACTAAATTTTTCGGCTCTGGTACATTGGCACACAACTTTTATAGTACGTGTGTGATTGAATTTAACTTTGTTCTTTAAACAAAGGCAATCAATAACTTCGCAATAACTTTGTAAAGCCTTATTTTTATGTTAGACTAGCTTTTGCCCGCGACTTCGTCCGCGTGGAATAATAGTTCCCGTTCCCGGGGGATTTTCAGGATGAAAACTATCCTATGTCCTTTCTCAGGTCCCAGACTATACCTGTACCAAATATCATTCAAATCGGACTGACAGAGTTACTTTCGCATTTATAATATTAGTAGGGTTTGTAGGGTTTTAAGAGTAATTATGTTAATTTTCATTTTTATTTGTTGTTCAAATTTTTGTAAGGTTGTGTCCTTTTATTGTTTTTTGGTCTTTATTCACCTGTCATGTTATATTTCTACTCTGGGTTGACCGGTAGAGAATGCTTAAGGCATTATGTCAGCCAATGTTACATTTGTGCATGAAGTTTAACTAAATAAATTATTTTTCAGATCCTAATATCTAATTCTCTGTGGAACATGTTTTAATACGAGCATATTGCTTGGTCGTCGTCAATAAGATTCTGTTTTATAATTTATCTCTGTAATGTTGACCACCTTACCTGTATCCAGGAACTGGCATATGGACTATGAACACTCGTTGTCCGGGCACTAATCCGGGTATATTCGGAGCTACTGGGTTCTGAAAATAACATGCAGTTCAAAGGTCAGAAAAGATTCATGTTGCTTTGTTTACACATAAGTGCCTGCACAACACGCATGGCATTATATTTTCAAGTTTTGTTTCATTGCTATATGTTTTTTGTAAGCATCATTTTTTACAATCTTTTATTTCAGCACAGGAGAAGTACCTACTTTTTAAAATATCCACATAATTATGTCATTTATTTATCAATATTAATATTATAAAACTGAAGTATTTTTAAACGTGCTCTACGTCACGTCTACATACTTCTGATCCAATTCTAAAAATTATAGAGATAATGGGAAGCTTTCCTTGCGTGTTCAGTCATAAGTATTTATTGCGTTCTATTATGTATACAAGTGGTGGATATTAACAAAATAATAGAACCAATAATGGACCCTGTAGGGCATAGCAATACGGTAATTAGGTAGAGGATAGGACGAGCGCTTTATATTTTATAATATTTAGTATCGATAATACCGTATATGAATAAATTCAATTTTATTCATATTATTGAATAAATTCAATTTTAAAAAGAAAAAAATAGGGAATTATTTTTATTAAGCTTGTCTAAACTCGAAGTCACAGGCATTCTAGTTTACATTATATACCTGCTGTGGAGGCTGCTGTGGTTGTTGCACTCCTGGCACCAACTCCACCTCGCTGTCCGGCTCCAAAGACTCCAAGCGTGCAGGCGGACCGTTTGGACCCGTAACGCTCACTGGAAAAATTATAATATACTAAGTAGTTTTAATGCTTGGTCTTAAGCATTCTTGGCTTAGACAAGGCTGTAATAGCAACATTTCGTATACAGATTTTAAATCCTACTCGTAACTTATATCTTAAAATTATGCAACCCATCTTTTCAGCCATGGTGCATTAGCATTCAACTTTCTTAGAACATAACTTTCCAAAAACTTAAGATAATACAGTAAAGATGTAAGTACAATGCAGATGAGGATTGAAGTGCTTGAAGCTAGTTGTGCCTAAAGGGTATGTCGGTCTTCGTTGACAGCCGCAGCTGTTAGCTCTGCATATTGTCGATAAACTAGCAAAACCTTTGAAAATCTCAATTTTATTTTGTAACAAGCGTGTATTGTACACATAAATGTTTCTCTAGAATTACTTTATTTATTAAAAACCGCATCAAAATCCGTTGCGTGGTTTTAAAGATCATCATCATGATCGTATCTATGTAATTATAAATAAAAATGAAATAGTCTTTTAAGCCTGCTACATGAGTTATTTTGGAGAAACAAAAGCAAACTTGTGATATGCTAACTTAGGGACAAGTAACGATGATGCGATCGCCATCATTATTAATGCAACCCACACGTTTACTATTTATTGACCGCGTAATGTTTTCCCAACAGATTTTCCTTCATCATTGGACGGTCACGCAATAACTCCAAAGGTTAAAGGCCCTAGAAGTTCCTAAAATGACTATTTACTAAAGCTTTAATAAAATTATAATTGTTTCAATCCTGACAAAGATAATTATCGAGTGGGGCTTTTTCCATAAAGAAAAGCATTGCCAGTAATATGTGTGAGTCATTTAAAGAATACTTAATAATGGTCTTGGGTGCGTCCTTTCCTTCTTAATATTTGTTTTGATAATCCCAAAACTTCCAAGAGAGTGAAACGACAGTTGTAAAGTCTTTCTTCAATAGTGACACATTTGTAGCAAAAATAGTGTTAATAAATATGATAAACGTACCTTGCTTTTGTTCCGCTGGTCTGTAGTAATTATCCGCTGGGTGCTCTAAAAAGTAATCCAATCTGCAAATTACAAGAAAATGTTTAATAGCAAATTACTGACTGTGACTTTTCAACTCATATGAACTTTTTAAAACTTTTCTCGGAAATCACAGACAACGGCGGAAACATCGCGAGGAGACGTAATGGCAATGTGGTCGACTTTTTTGATGCCCTGTGAAGGTCTCCCTGCTTTATTATACAAATTGTATATGATATTTACTATGGTATTATTTATAAGTTTGTACATATTATATTTAGATTTATATTAAGTTCTATTGTACCTTATAAATAAACTTTTCTAATATAATATAATGGAGGACCATGTTAATTAAGGTTAACAAAGAAAAAGAGTTAGTTACGGGTTCAGTTGGTGCAAGCCTTGCTGCGGGTACCGCTGCTGCTGCACAGGTGGCGCTGCGCTCACTGCCACCGCCACTGCTGCTATTAGGTACTGCAACAACCAGAAACAATTATTTAGACCTATATGAAAACAATAAGAATATTTCGTTAGTATACTGTGGGACCAAACTTTTCCAGTGTTAGTAGTGTGGTAACCTATTCTGATGTACTAACAAACTCTGTGTGTTGGTTTAGACGTTTAGTTAGGTAAGAAATTTTATTGTCTTTGTAAATGCATTTATTTACTTAGATCTTTAGCAGGCGTTTATTAATTGTCAAAGTCGGTAAGTTAAGAGGTTGAATCTAGTTGCTTCAGCAAGTAACTCATCAGAAATATTTCACTATGAAGTTTTTACTAAAATCCTGATTACAATAAGGTAAGTTTGGACCTCAAAACACGACGTAGATTATTTTTTTTACTTACGTCAAAATTGCGCACAGAAACTAGTGTACTATTTCTTAAATTCTCCTCAAAACTACATTTACGAGTCACCTCGCTACATCTCAAACGTTTGTTCACACTTGCGATTCTGTGCGCCTGCCTAACCAGCCTTCATACAGGTCGTACTAAGGCCAGGTTATTTCTATGACCACACGTCACCAAATTTTGACTCATTACCTTTGTATTGGGAATTTTAATTGTTACACATTTTCCTTGTTAAAACCGCATATTTGATAGATGTTGTTTGAAATGCATAAGTTGTCATAAATGAGGTGGCTAATTGCCTGTTAGCGTGATTTATTGTGTTAATCCATTTTATTTATTTCTCGACTTCATCTGAAATTGTAGACTCTGAACTAATATTCAAAATTAATAGGGTGTGATTGTTTAGTTGAACACGCTAATCCCACCAAGTACTAGTTTGAATTGAAAATATCTTTAAGTTGTAACATAGCCCAGTTATCAAAGACGGCTATAGGCTTTTCAATATCATGCTATGGCCTATGAAAGCAGAACAATATACAAATAGTAGCAATAGTTTCACTGCTTAATGTTACTTAATTATCAATAATATTCTGTGTATCAATAACTAGCTTTCCCCTGCGGTTTCACACGCATTTTTCGTTACTGCTCCGCTCCCGTGGGTCGTAGCGTGATGGTATATAGCCTATAGCATTCCTCGATAAATGGGCTATCTAACACTAAAATAATTTTTCAAATTGGACCAGTAGTTCCAGAGATTACCCCCTACATACAAACTTACAAACCTACAAACTTACAAATTTTACCTCTTTATAATATTAGTATAGAAGTATAGATATAGATAATTCTGTATATCAATAATAATCTTGGTGTCGCCTTAACAAGTATTTATTCCAATCGACAGACTTCGATTCAATCGATGATCGTGTGTTGTTTATTTTTAATTGTTTATGTAACAAATCGATTTAAACGATGATGGTATAGAGAAAAACATGCTTGCATCAGCTGATTGAAATGCAACTCAAGTTGTATCGACTTTTATTCGATTATTCATGATCGTTAGCTGTACAGTTAAAGGCTAATGTCAATATAATAGTCGTTTTTGCATGTACAAAGGGAATTTTCTAGAAATTGTAAAAGAAGAGAAGAAAATACTAATGATAAAGGACGCTCAAAATTTTGTCGCAATGAAAACATTCGACGGTTATATTCTTCAAGCTTGTCAAAAGTTTAGACATTTGCTAGTAAAATAGTATATACACACGTGTCTGATACATAATCAGATCAGATTGTACTAATAGAAGTAAGAACATTCTTGAAGAAAATAAAGAAACAGTTCTCCAAATTATTTCCTTCATAGTATTTATATTTTTCTTGATAATATACAGTTGAAAAAAGAAAGTGGTATAAGCGGTGTAAGAATTGGAAAAAAATATCTAGATTGGTGCAATGGTTATGTAGGAACCAATAGACTAGAAAACAGTATTTCACGAGAAACAACCGTGAAATTACACCAAGTTAGGTCATCAAATTATGGAATGCTATAAATATATCGGCTAGCTTTAAATTAAATGCACTGTTACATCATTATCATATTCCTGTCCCTATCCTATTTTACCTGGAGTCGATACAAAACATTTTTCAACCCCTAGTCGTCATTTCAACAGTCATGCTATCACTCGCTCCTTTCTCCTTCATGTAGAACCCATCACATTTATATTCATAGCTATCTTAGTCACATGCGTTGCATCCTTCCTTATAAAGACAAACAATTATTTTATAACTTTTCCGTCACTGACATCATTTCCAGACTTCCTTTTAAATTGTTTTGGGACAATCTATCACTGTTCTCAACCACTGCAACTCCTAAACGCCAAAATCAACAGTCAGAGTGTCAGAGTCTTTCAAACACTGTCAAAAGCGCCGAACAGCTATTCCAGCAACAAAATTAATCAGAAAAAAGCTTTAAACACACGTAATTTGAGACACAATAGAAAGACAATAGTAGCGCGACGGGTTATGGGACATCCCGAAAAAAAAAAAAAAAATATAAAAATATTGAAATTGTCTGGACTTTAAAAGAGACGATGATTGAGTTTGTTTCGGCGTTTCTTCTCAGAGGTTAGTCCAGTTAGGAAATGCCGGCTCCAACTAGCATAAAAAATATGACTTGTAAAAGTGATTTTAAGATCCTACTTGCAGAATAACCGATTTCAATTAAACGATTTCAATTTGAATTTCCGACCACGAAAAAACTCGCCCCTGGACGCGATGTCCACTTTTTAAAATGTGCATGGGTATATTCGCCCGAAAAATAATGTCCTGTGTAAAATAAATGATACTGGGATGTCTCCTTTTAAAAAGTAAAGAGATATTGTGGCTAAATCGTATACATTTTTTACTACATATCAGATGAATCTGCAAACCATAAAGTCAATTGACCATATTTAAACAGTACATTATTTTTCGGGCGAATAAATACCCATGGACATTTTAAAAAGTAGACATCTCACCCGTGATAGAGTTTTTTCGCGGGCAGAAAGTCCTATAACCCAGAGCGACTGCCGGCTGACGCTTGGTCGTTGAAAAAAGCAGACAATCTTTTTAGGGATTTCATAGATATTATTAATTTCTCACTTTATACATTCTCAATATTCATTACATGTAGTTTGTTAAAACAAACACGTAATATGTAATGGATTACTATTATGTACATGCTGGTAATATGTACTACTAGGTAATTCGTAACATGTTATTTAATGTTTCCACTACATTGTTCAGGGAAATAAGTTTTCTGTACGATTTATATCATTTTGTAGACGGAACTAAGTAACTAATGCGTGCATTTACTGACTATGTAATAGTGTGTATCACGCTAGACTGCTTTACAATTGTTTTGTTAAAGTACTCTGTATAAAGAATATTAAATGATGGTGTTTGTTTTGGTCAAGGGTTTGCAAGACTGTTTTATTTGATTTTAGACTCCAGCTTTATCTTTGTGGTGATTCATTGGCAATTGGTTGTGTGTGATTCATCAAATATTTCAAAAACCTTTCGCGACTCATTAACAAAAAAAAAACCGTTGATCTTTTACGACTTAGGTGACTCTGTTTCTTATCCTTACTACTACCCATTTACTACCAGTAATAATAAGGTGGATTATTAATTATTATTAACCCGGATTCGACTGATGGTATTTGTGACAGATATCAGATCACAAACAATATCAAGCAAGGAGTTATATCATCAGACGGCTCTTTCTGTTTATTTCGCCACCATTATGATTTTTATATAGATCATAGTTTTTGCCCTCAGCTTTGCTTGCTAGACGTCGAAAATTTCATCCCCTATTTTATCGTTATTTCTAAAAATCCATTCTTAGTGGATACCGACTCTTTGCAACAAACCCTTCCAAGTATCATGTCTCAAGGACTTACGGTTTTTGCTGTGCGCTAATATATTGACGATTAGACAGTAAGTCAGTCAGTCTGTTTAAAATTGTATTTATATAGGTAACTAGCTGCTCCTCGCGTTTTCACCCACGTTTCATTAGGTTTTTGGTTACTGCTCCGCTCCCGTCGGACATAGCGTGATATTATAGCCTATGTTACTCGTGGACAATGTAGCTTTCGAATAGTGACAGAATTTTTAAAATCGGTCCAGTAGTTTTTGAGCCTATTCATTACAATCAAACAAACAAAGTTTTCCTCTTTATAATATTAGTATGGATAATTATATGATGAATCATAATGTAAGCAAAACTAAATACGTTAACGATAGATTTATTCAAAAGGTTTATGGGAAAGTTGTTTTCATGAGTCCAATCATGTGTCTAGGCATCACCACCTTGTATAAACATAGAAGATGTTCCCCATAGATAGACAGACACGTCATTGTTAATGAACTTTAGTTAATTACCATAGGCATTTGTGAACATTGTTAGTTACGGTAATCTGACTTAATTACAGATCATACATATTCAGTGTGTTTGTGCCGAGCTTGATGTTTGTTGTTTTTTCTTACTAATTGAAATTAATTGGTGTTTTGATTGTTTTTTTATTGGCATTTATCAACAAGAGCCTTGTGTGATTTATGGACTATTTATTAACTAGGAATTGCCTGTGATAATTTGTAGCTTTGAATGTCCGAAGCGCAGTGTATGTTTAGATTTTTGTTTATCATTTTCTGTCTTTTCCACTATTTCTTGTAAATTACTAAACATATCTTTTACACGTCAGCAAAACACAGTAGTTTTGCTGCTTTTTTGTGAACGATAGATTGAGTGTTTTTTTGCCGACTACTCTGTAAAGAAGTGACAGAAACAAACTCAGGGATACAATTAGGTTTGATCATGTGTGGAACATGAATATTTATGACGGAGGAGCTCACTTGACAACAATCACACAAGTTTGTGTGAATATAGGCATTGAAAACATTTGTCAGTAGTCGTTTAGTTCAACTTAAAACATAAAGAGCCACTTGATAAAAAGTTAACGTTAGTTAGTAAAAGATAGTTATGGATAAATTACACCCAGACACAGAACAATCATGCTCATCACACAAAGTTTGTTCTGGGTGGGAATCGTACCCACGACCTCCGGCTTAGCAGTCAGGGTCACTAACCACTAGACCAACAGCATCAATTACAACACCATCAACCAGAAACAGCATCCTATCATAATTCCTATCATCCTCCCACCGGACACAATCACCGTCATCTTTGTAAGCTGAGTAACGGAAGGAAGCCGGTATGTAAGTAGCTGTCACATTAGTACGTCACACACGTCCGGACCTTCACCCACTTATATCATAGTCGTATTGCGAGTGTAGTTTGTCACATACGAGGTGTGGCCTTCGGTGTCGGGAGTAAGTTTTTGTTTATGGGGATATGGGAATGGATAAAGAGAAAAAAGGGACCGGTAAATATGTACCTCGCTGTCGGAGGACCCAAAAAAAAACACGATTGACGACCAAGCGAAAGCCGGCTGTCGCGCTGCTGTTGGCTTTCTATTGTCAGGAATCACGTGTGTTCGTAGGTTTAATGAAGATAAAATTGCAAGGTAAATAAAAAATATAGGTAAGTTATAATTATTACAATAAAACAATCCTATTCCGATGGATATTATATCGATTTATCGATACTAATTAAACAAATAATAATCCGTACTAATATTATAAATGCGAAAGTAAAAACCACTGAACTGATTTGAATGAAATTTGGACCAGATATAGTCTGGGACCCGACAAAGGACATAGGATAGTTTTCATCCCGGAAATCCCCCGGGAACGGCAACTATTATTTCACGCGGACGAAGTCGCGGGCAAAAGCTAGTTTATAATATTAGTACGGATATATTTTTTTCCTCAAATCACGTGTTAGGTATAACTTTGTGATACTAGCGCCCCTGATAGGGATGGTTCAAAACTTTGAATATATTTGCTTTTCTTTACTGTTTTGTATGTATTAATTATGTAGAAAAACATATCATATAGAACTTTCACTTAAATTAATCTATCTATTCATGAAAACCGCAGTAAATTCGTAGTTCAATAGATAAGTACATGTATAAGCGTATATTCAGACAGAAAACTTCATTTTATGGAACAGACTAAATATTTACAAAACCTTTAAGTCGTGTAAAGCAGGGTCTTCTTCGCAAAATTGAACAAAAACATTGAACTTGATCCTAACAATTTTTTCCTCGAAACCGTGAGTTGGTATAATTATTATGTGATATAATATTCGTATAACGCGGCGCCCTTGACCTCGGTGCGACAGTTTCGTCTGAGTGACACATCAGGGATCGTTCAACTCCGTCAGCTCGTTTGTACGAGAACCACAAGGTGATAAGTTAATTGTATTACAGCATTGTTTTAGAAAGATGCTATTGTTTAAAAATAATGCAGGATTTTTTTTATTTGTATGACCCTGCGGTTTTACCCATATTTTTTATAATTGCTCCGCTCCCCGTAATGTTATGATATAAAGAATTCTTAAAAATATTAAATATTTTTTCAAATCTCTACTGGTCTGATTTGAAAGAATTATATTTTTATTACCTGCTTTAATGTCACATAACATGGACACGCCACTTTTGCCATAATTGTTTTTAAACCTCATTGAATGCAATATTTACAAAATTTTTAGCTCTGTGCAATTAAAAAAGTGATCAGTTGCTGAGTTTCAATTTCAAAATATTGGATATATTTTGAAATTGAAACTCAGCAACTGATCACTTTTTTAAAAAATATCCTGATTATCCTAAAATAACTTAAATTCGAAAATATATCCATATCAATCTATATGTTTGACGTCAATGACCTGTCATATACCTTCTCAGATATTTAATGATACAAATATTATGATTAAAGTAATTTTATATATTCATCGTTTTTTTTTCTCCTTTACAATAAAAGTAAGAAGTTGATAAGTTCACATTTAAAAAAGAAATGGCTGAAAATGTGAAAATTATGCAAATACAAACAATCGTCTTGTGAGAAAACTGAAGCTATAATTTATGTGAATTTGTACTCAATAAAACAAAAACAGTTAGGTTCGAGACCAAAAATTACAATTATCATAATAATATTTTTAGTCTCACATAGCTTTTGCAATTTAAACCCAACAAAGTTCCACTCGTTAAAAGTCTCATAAAAATATTTTGTACAAGTGTTTGTCCGTGACTCCGCCCGCGTATCTTTTTATAGCAGCGATCTCCTCGCATACATTTTGAGTTTAAAGTCCGTACAATTGAAATATCAATATACCAACTTTGCTTATTTATTACAGTGAACTAAAACTTTGAAATAATATAGATTTTTGTCAGTGAAATATGTTTTTGATGGAGAAACGGACAACAGTTGTTTACAAACAAAAACGCAAACTTATTCTCTTTACTTTTTACGGTTTTATCCTGTATTTTACCCCTAAACGGTTGCATTTCTAAAAACATCTTTTTAGTTTGCCTCTTCCACACAACGAAACTCAGGTGTCTAGCTTGTACCAAAAAGCCTCTACATAATATAAAGATTACAATCAGTGTAAATAACGCCACAACACAAAAATTAGCAAACACAAAACCTCGCCAAATCGTCCTCTAAACCAAAATAGCAAAACTAACCAGTTCTATTCATCAAGATAACTAACCTACCGTCGTTTTTCCCTAACACACGGGTCACAGTGTCTTGCGAAATTATTGCAAAACGCAACAATGAATCTGTCACACGCACTTAAACACGAGGCATGGAGGTAAGTAAGTGTCCGAATGATTCCTTTTATTGCAACACAGTGTAACGCAAGCTCAAAACTGTAATTTGGCCGTAATTATGTGTGAGGACAGTTAGGGACGCGCGTCGCTGGCTGTGCCTATATACTACTCTTAGGCGACCCAGATTTGAATATGGCGTTTCATGCACGTTTGTTTGGCGTGAAATATTACGCCGGTTTTGCCGTACCTATGTAGTTAAAATATTGCAATTCAATCTGAAGAAGAATCTGCAGAATCGACAAGCTTCGGATTAGCGCGGAGTGAAGTAAAACGCGAAGCTTAGACGTTTCTGGATGGAGTCTATCAGTGGATGCCCTCGGATAGGAATCTGGGGTACGTAGTCGTATTAATATCTCAGGATATTTATTCATGGGACTTGTGCCGTAATTTCGCCAACAACAGCGCAGTTTATCATGGCGAAAAATCGTGCGACAATAGGCCTAAAGGTAGTTTGTGCTATGATTTTCTAGATAATCGTCGTTTATCTACCCAGATTACAATACACACGCCTAGATTATAGCGTTCATATGCCTCTTTTGTCGCCTTAAGCATGCGTGGCCAATAACTTAACTGTATGAGAAGAGACCTTTGCCGTGTAGTGGGACAGTAATAGTTGATGTTATTACTATTATGCCTGTATTATCTTATATTGTCAAGCTGAAGTTTGTTACATTCTACGTTTACTTTAATTCACTTATTTCAAAAACTACTACTACTTTATTTTTAAAAACCGCATCAAAATCCGCTGCGTTGTTTTATAGATCTAAGCATACATTGGTTCAGACAGCCGAAAGCGACTTTGTTTTATACTATAGACATAGTATAAAACAAAATTACATAGTATGTAATGATTGTGCTTATGTATTGTGTGTGTGAAATAATGTTTGTCATTACATATGTTACGATATAAAAGAAGGAAGAGAAAGTACGTACTTAGTCAGTGTCGCTAATTATATACAAGTAGCCTTTGTTATCATTATCAGACTTCTATTGTTTTGTTTTTTGTTTCAGAGATTATTTTTAAATTAGTCAGCAGGTTTAAACTTTTGATTTTGCTTATAACAGTCGGAGCAGTGGTTAAGTGATCAGCTGTTGGGATTCAAATCGCGGGTTCGCTTCCCGTTAGTGGCAAATAGCGTGGTCTTTTACAGGCTTTTTTTTCGAGTCTGATTATATGTTTTGTAAACTCTTTGTGAAATTGCTACGGTATAAAAAGGATTCGATTTTTTTTTATTAAAAACGGTTTTATACAAAAGGCCAGTCTCCCTAGACAAGTGGCATTGTAGAAAAGATAGCGAAAACGAATAGATTGTCAAATGTATGGAGATGTCAAATTGTTTAGCGAAAGTTTATGTCAATTCCATACATTTAACAATCTATTCGTTTTCGCTATCTATTCTACAATGCCACTTGTCTAGGCCCTTCATAGTTAAATAACCGCTGAAAATCTTGTCACAATGTCATCTTAACGACAATCAATGTCATAATTATAATGTTTGCATTTTGGTGGGTATGACTGATACTGAGATTAGAATGTGAAATTTTTAAAAGCTTTAATAAAGATTATTTTTTTGTTTTGTATGATTGTTTTATCTTTCATAATGTTGGAATATTTTTGTAAGATTTCAATACAATGTAAGATTTTTTTAAATGATCTAGAATAGTCCCCTAGTTGTCTTGATACATAAAGACTGCACTGCATTTTCAAAGTGTCAGTAAAACCCTTATTGGATCTCTGCCAAAATACTACAATCTAAAATGAGGCATTTAGAAGGCAGTCGCGTATTTCAGCATCAGTCTTCATGAGCAGAGTGGCGCAGTGGAAGCGTGCTGGGCCCATAACCCAGAGGTCCGTGGATCGAAACCACGCTCTGCTATGGTTATTCTTTTTGTGTCATTTAAGGGTAAGATTTGTAAGTTTTTATTAGCTCCAGTAATTTAAAGTTTAGGAAAGCTCTTACGAATTTAGTTAGTTTGGGATCAGATGACCGTGTGTGAGTTGTCCCAGAATATATTATTATATTGGTATTATAATTTGGTTAAAAAAGGTCCTATCAGTATTTTTTTAAATAAAGACTGCAGAGATGTATATTTTACATGGTATGGTAAAGAGCTTGCTAGATATTTAAGAAATTGGCATTGTGGCATTATGTGGTTCGATAGCCAAATGATCGTATCAGCGCTCTATATTTAAGCTGCAATCAAAGAAGGCCTGTCTTTGCATTGAGTTTTTAAAGAAAATAATAACTTGTAGTCACTATTATGAACTTCGAGAATTAATACGTTTTAAGTGTTTAAAATTAGTTGTTGGTGCTGATTCTCTTGTTCACAAACTTAACAAAATTTAAGTTAAATGCATCTTTCTCTTTTAATTTAATTAAGAAAAGGACAGAAGATCAAATATTAGTTAAGTCCTGTCAAATTTAGACACTCCATAGATAATTTAGACGCAATTTAAAAACATGGCGTCTAAATACACGTCAATTTTCATCAGGCGCTGTCTAATTTGACAGGATTAAACTAAAATGTATCTTCTGTCCTTTTCTTTAAGAAATGGAAAGAGAAGGGTGCATTTAAATTAAATTTAGTTAAGTTTGTGAACAAGAGAATCAGCACCATTGTCTACAACTATATGCACATGAATGCCGTAGAAAACGACGTATCAGGGAAGTCATTATGTGCCTTAATTTGTAAGTATGAACAATTAACATAATATCTTGCTGAAAACCGTAAACATGAATTAAAGTGAAAAAGCATGAGAGGTGGGCGCCACCAACTACAAAACACTGAAGATTTACGACACTTCTCCTTGAATTCATACCAAGATTATAATAACATGAATAATAATTTAAAATATTGTTGAAATGCAAATATGTGAATTTTGAAACAAACTAAAACGCGGATTTACGACTTCCGACTATGTTGTGAAAATAATTCTGCACTAAGTTACAATTATTCCATAACAAATGAAACCCGAATGTCCATACTTTGACACTGGCGCTAATTCTCTTGTACACAAACTTCACTAAATTTAAGTTAAATGCATCTCTCTCTTTTCATTTCTTAAAGAAAAGGACAGAAGATACATTTTAGTTTAATCCTGTCAAATTAGACAGCGCCTGAAGAAAATTGACGTATATTTAATCGCCATGTTTTAAAATCGCGTCTAAATTATCTATGGAGTGTTTAAATTTGACAGGACTTAACTAATATTTTATCTTCTGTCATTTTCTTAATTAAATGGAAAGAGAAAGATGCACTTAACTTAAATTTACGTTAGTTTGTGAATAAGAGAATCGGCACCACTGTTTCAGGTTGCTGAGTCATTAAGTTTTAGAATCGACATTACATTTGACTCTTGCAACTACTGTTTAGATATTCTAGGTTCTATTTGGATCACCTTAGAATTGAACCTTAGATCCCATACTCAGAAAAACATACACAAATGTACATTTAAACTAATAACAATAAAAGATAACCATTTGACAATTTGAAATAAAAATAATTTTAACTTACAATCCATTATGAACTAAATTACAAAGCATAGTTTTCAGTAGAACATAATTTATGCTGGTAGAAAAGTATTATAGCATAAACGTTCATGTTTATTTTTCGAAGATTTCAGTATCTCGGTTTGGTCGTTTCGTCATTTTAATTCGGAAAAAAGTAGTCGGAAAGTTAGTAGCAAAGCTTATTCGGGTCAATAACGCTATGGCTAAAAAAGGTACAGTTAATGTATATTCTATGTTAATATCACCGATATTTAGTTCATAGTTTAGTAACTTCCAACTGAAAAGAAAATTGTATGCTAGCTGAACATTTTCATGTTCAATGGTCATCTCACTTAGAAAATTTTTAAGAAAATTAATCGGACGTAAGTGAATATTTTAATAATAATAAAACCTGGTCCTCTTCAAGTTTTTTAAACCGCAAAAATTATGCATAAGAAAGCCTTATATTAATTTAGTATTTTACAGTAACTTTTCACTTATTAAAAAACATACATTATTTAAAAAAAAAAAGAAAAAAACTTACAAAATGAACAGCCATATTTTACAACACGTTTTGACGCGCGCACTATAATGAACAAGTTAACAATGCGCATACGCTGGTCCGCGCACACTTATATGAGACCGCGTTTGCGTGCGCGTCGATATAGGGATAAATATTACACCTAGCGTTATTCGATGGATCTAAGTAGGCGACTTTTGAAAAACTCTGGTCAGGCTTGTAGTTGTCAAAAAGTCGTAGTTTAGAAAATTAATACACCTGTAAGATAGATAGAGATAAGTCATTTGGTCCATTTCAAAATCTATTTTCATTTTAAGAACTAAACAAAATTAACTCTATCTTGTACCAATAATATAAAATAATTGTGGTCTAATCAATATGAATTATTCACAATCTTGTTACAAAACAATGTTTTGGTAATTAATCCTTCGAAAACACGTGGTTTGAGACACAATAGAAAGCCAATAGCAGCCCGTCAGCCGGCTGTCGGTTGGTCGTTGAAAGGTTAAATAATACGTTTTTCGAAATTTATTAATATTGAAAAAAAAACTTACTTAAGAAACTAAATATTTACATCACCTCCACGACGCACGGTGGGCTGAAAATCGGCTTTCATAGACTTAGGGATTTCAATTTGCAAGTGCTTGTTTTTATGCCGGATATCGCTTCTATTAGTCATTACTATGTACAAAAATGACACCCGAGTTAATTCTGCTCAAAACCGAAGGAAATATAATTTTTTTACGAAAAATTTGTATGAAGCTATGAAAAATCGAATTATCTCCTAAACGGCATGTTTAACCGTAATATCCTTAGAGATGGTCATAGTGCTAATTATTTATGATTTTTTGGTTGACGATTGGACAAAAATTTTAATGCCGTTTTTTTTTAAAAATCGTCAAAATATTTTTATTTGTTTTTACGTATGAAACGATTCCTTTTGGTGTTTATGTTGAAGAACACGGACTTTTAACTACACATAACATAAAATAGCATCACTCCTATATTTCCGAAGGAGTTGGCAGAGGTTTATAGTACACCCACACGTAGTCAACTATGTTTGAGCTAGATATTTATCAGCACAAAATGAGTTTTAAAACTTTTCATACAACCAAATTACCAATTGTCTTCTAATGAGTCCAAAAAGAAGTGATTAAGTAACTACACTGATTAGGTCTTCTAATGAGTCTTAATAGGTGATTTAATGATTTTCAATATCTCACGACAATGGATTATATTTAACATTTCCTGATAAGTAAGCTAATTTGTTAATTAGCAGTGCTATGAGTTCTAAGAATAGTTAGTGACAATTATAGATTTTCATTAGCTAATGAGGAGATAACTAATGAGGGTAGTTACCTAATTATTGTCGTTTTGCAATAAAAGGGCTAAAGTTTTGTTTTATAATTTAATTTGTTCACAACTGTGTAACTGCTAACACTAAATCTGCGACTATAAAATCTTAAAATGGAAAGTTTAATCACCAATTTAGACTTGTTTGTTCTTCTACGAAGTGAGAGTACTTCATTTGATCATGAAGTATTGTTTAGTGCAGTTGTATCCCGCATAGGCGATTGCCTGTCTGACGAAGATTATGTTGTTCTCAAAGAATTTTGTCGGAGATTTACGCGAGCCGCTTTACAAAGGTGGGGGAAATCCAACCGATTCCTTGATAATTTCAGGAGAAAGTACGAGAATTGGTTGGGAGCAAATATTGATTGGCCGAGTTTTGTGCAAACTTTAGTTAATCAAGAACCAAGTGTTGATGAGATACCAAGAGCGCCCTCAGTCTCTCCAGAACTGTCGACATCAACGTCCATTGGAACAATGACGAAAATATCCCGTAAACCATTCGAAGACCTGGGAAGTAAACAAAAAAAGAGAAGATCTGATGAACACACAGGCGAAGGTTCCAGTGAATTGGCATATGCAGCTGCAGCACGTTTAAAAGAAGAAGGGCATGGAGATATCGCCTCTGTCATCGAATACATGATGAAAAATCCTGAAGCAGCCGCTAAATTAAATGAAACGCTTAAGAAACCAGCGAAAACAATCATATTTACGCCAGAAAAGGCGCTTGGATTGCTTCTTTCGCCAAAACTCTCAAAGTGGCAATATATTACGTTGCGTGAGGCTGCCATTCGAGAAGGTGCTAAAGATATTTATCCATCTTACTATAAAGTGCAACAAACTAAGCTTGATTGCTACCCTCCGAAGCAATCAGTGACAGTTACTGATTCATCGGCTAGGATTACACTTCAAGCTTTACTTGATATCACGGTTACAAGAATCCTTCAAAGCCTTTCTAACGAAGAGCATAACAAGCAGTTGAAGCTGATATCCAAGTGGGGATTTGACGGTGCTTCTAACCAAAGCCGATACAAGCAGAAAATTGAGGGTGAGGAAGATGATTCAAGCATTTTCATGACCTCCTTGGTGCCACTAAAACTGACAGATGGAGACAACATTTTATGGACGAACCCAAAACCATGCTCAGTTTTGTATTGTCGTCCAGTTCAGTTTACTTTTGTAAAGGAGAGTGAAGCAGTTGTCCTTGGGCTGAAAAAACAAATGGATGAAGAAATTGAGGCCCTTATCCCCACAGAGTGCAATAATAATAATAGGGTGACTCATCAACTAATGATGACGATGATCGACGCTAAAGTCTGTACTTACCTTTCTGAAGCTAGATCAAATGCATCGTGCTACCTGTGCTTAGCAAAGCCTACAGAAATGAACCGCTTAGATGCTGTAACATCAAAAATTGTGTGTTCGGACCTGTATGAGTTTGGCTTGTCATCCCTACACGCCCGTATAAATTGTATGGAATGTCTGTTACACATTGCATACAGACTGGACTTCAAACGGTGGGCAGCGAGAAGTGATGAGCACAAAGAAATGCTACAGACAAGAAAGAAAATAATTCAAAATAAATTCAAAGAAGAGCTCAATCTGTTGATTGGTATAGTAAAACAAGGCTCGGGAACCACCAATGACGGGAATACTGCAAGAAAATTCTTTGAGTTTTCTAATAAAACCGCAGCTATAACCGGTTTGGATGAAGACCTCATCAAAAGATTTGCTGTAATTTTACAAGCAATTACATCTGGAGAGCAGATCGATATAATAAAATTTAGAGATTATGCTCGCAAAACAGCAGAAAAGTACGTATTACTATACGACTGGTTCTACATGTCATCAACCGTTCATAAGTTACTAATCCATGGGGCTGACATAATCGAGAAAAATAATATTGTGCCGATTGGGACTCTCTCGGAAGAAGCCTCAGAGTCTCGAAACAAAGATTTTAGGAGGTTTCGAGAACATCATTCGCGGAAAAGAAGCAGGCAGGATTCCAATCAAGATATTTTAAATATGCTTGTTGTTTCTTCGGACCCTTTGCTAAGTGCACAAAGGCCTAAGTTAGATGCCAAGAAAAAGCAGAGCTTTTTTGCTGAAACTCTCGACTTAATTCAATTTCAGGAAACTGAGTTCGAATTTTTGGATATATCCAATCTGGATGCTGACTCAGAATTGGAGTCTGACAACGAGAGTGATAAGGAAAATTTGTAAAAAAGATATATATGTACATATTTGTAAATTTGTATTTGAGTGTGTTTGGGTTTTTTTGTAATATTTAATGATATGTTTTATTTTTTTTATTTATTTTACTTTATTTTACGAATGCTTAGTATTAATTCCTTAAATTAACTTATTTTGTATAAAATATAACTTCATTATGTTACTTCAATATAAATCTTTTTTTATTTAAATTAATATAAATGTGTCAAAAACAGCAATTTTTTTATTTTATTTTTCTTGTTTCGTGTGTTCTTAATATTTGGGTTAATAACATATCGAACTTTTTAACTTAGACACTAAAAGGGATCGTTTTACATGTAAAAATAAATAAAAATATTTTGACGATTTTTTAAAAAAAAACGGCATTAAATTTTTCGTCCTATCGCCAACCAAAAAATCATAAATAATTAGCACTATGACCATCTCCAAGGATATTACGGTTAAACATGCCGTTTAGGAGATAATTCGATTTTTCATACTAGCTTCATACAAATTTTTCGTAAAAAAATTATATTTCCTTCGTTTTTGGGTAGAATTAACTCGGGTGTCATTTTTGTACATAGTAATGACTAATAGAAGCGATATCCGGCATAAAAACAAGCACTTGCAAATTGAAATCCCTAAGTCTATGAAAGCCGATTTTCAGCCCACCGTGCGACGATGGCAGCGAAACGGCGAAGCCAAACATTTTTACTGATATGTAGAATTTGTGAAGTTAAGGTCGGTAGATTTAGGTCGTGTAGATTCAGAAGTTTGGCTCTATATGAGATCTGATATATTTTTCACAGCCATAACCATATGTGGTCTTGGCAACATTTTACATGAAATGTTTTTGGTGGGATAATTTCTTTTTGGTATGTTACTCTACCTATAAGAAATTTTTGAGAACAATGTTTTAAAAAAAGGAAACTAGCATCTTATGTAAACGTCAACAACGATGTCTCCAGCACATTATTACGTAACACTATATAACTAGATAGTCTAGTTTAGTTAAAATCATGGTTTTCATTTAAGTTTATGAGCCAACTGATGGTGATGTAGATAGAATCTGACAAGCAGGCCACTAACCGAAGACAATGCTATCCTACTCAGATGTGTCCAATCGGGTTTCTGCTTTATTCAAATTGTGTGAGAACGTAAAATCGTAGTTGACAAAATTTTACCCTATCATTAACAAATATATAATGATAAACTGGCTAACTGATCCGTACTAATATTATAAATGTGAAAGTAACTCTGTCTGTATGTCTGTCTGTCTGTCTCTTCTTTACGCCTAAACCACTGAACCGATTTGAATGAAATTTAATATCTACAGATATAGTCTGGGACCCAAGAAAGGACATAGGGTAGTTTTTATCCCGAAAATCACCCGGGAACGTCGCTGGCAAAAGCTAGTTATTAATATAGCAATGCACAACCTAACCGCTGCTTCTACAATGAAACTTGAAGAATCTGTTTGTAGTAAGTATCCTCTAAGAAATTCCTACCTTTAAGTGCTAAAATAGAACATGGAACTTTCGACCATCAAGAAGGGGCCCAACAGGGCCAACGCCTGCCGGGGTTGCGGAATGTTTATAATAGTTACCGTGACCCTGGAACATAAAGGGCAATCGAAGGAACATGAGTGGGTTTTAATCAGTAAGAGTCTGACACGCCCTCCCGCCGCACCCAGGACGGGAGCAGTCATTGGATGATTTCCCACTCACCAAAAAAAAAAAACTTTCGACCATAGAAATATAATAAACTAGCTGTCCCTTGCGGTTTCACCCGCATTTTTCGTCACTGCTCCGCTCCCGTGGGTCGTAGCGTGATGGTATATAGCCTATAGCATTCCTCGATAAATGGGCCATCTAATACTGAAAGAATTTTTCAAATCGAACCAGTAGTTCCAGAGATTACCCCCTACATACAAACTTACAAACCTACAAACTTACAAACTTACAAACTTACAAACTTACAAACTTACAAACTTACAAATTTTACCTCTTTATAATATTAGTATAGATAACAGCTTTCGACATTCGAATGGGCTAAGCCGCCATCGGACGCTCTTTTTCAGTACATACCTACATACTTTTTAAGTTTATCTTTGACATGTCAGGTGAAAGAAAACATCGTGAGAAAACCTGGACGTATTAACTCAGAATGACTAGCTGCCTCCTGCAGTTTCACTTGCGTTAGCTAGGTTTTCGCTTACTTTTCCGTTTCCGTGATTTCCACGGTCATGGCGTGATGTTATTTAGTTGAGTAATACTGTTAAGATTTAGCGAAATCCGTTCAGTTCCGTTCATTAATGAAACAAACTTTTATTGGTAGGATTTAATAAATGGAACGGAATAGAATATACATTACTAGCTTCTGCCCGCGGCTTCGCTCGCGTTAGAAAGAGACAAAAAGTAGCCTATGTTACTCTCCATCCCTTCAACTATCTCCACTTAAAAAATCACGTCGATCCGTCGCTCCGTTTTGCCGTGTAAGAAAGACAAACAGACAGACAGACAGACACACTTTCCCATTTATAATATTAGTATGGATAAGACTGAAATCGCTAATCTGGATTGAGCAAGCGTGATGTGTCCATCACGCTTGTTCAATCCAGATTAGCGATGCTCGTGTCTTCTCTATATGAGAAGACTAGAAGAGGCCTTTACCTTGTAGTGGGAGACTAATAGGCTGGTTTATTTATAGGTCTTTTTTTACTGACGAGCCTGAGATTGGAACGCTAATGAGGCTGTTTTTAGAAGTTATTTTTTTTTTTATTGTTTGAAGAATTATATGTGTTGGTAAAATAGGCCAAAAACATCGTAAATTGTAAGTTTCAAAGCCTAAATGAAATAGATATGAAGAAATTAAGAAGAATTTGATTATGGAAGATGTAAGTAGGTCAATTTGTAAGCGACCAGAACAATAGCTAAAATTTTTGGTGATCTTACGTTGTGTACGAAAAAATATCTAAATAATTAGGTACTGGTTTACAAAACCTGAATAATTTAGACCAGTGTTTCTTAACTGATTTTGTAGTACCAGTCATTGTGACGGTTCAGTGGTTATGGCACCCGCTTTTCATGTAAGATACTGTGGGTTCGAGTTGGGGCAAGTACCAATGTAACTGTGTAGTCAAAAAGTAACAGGCTCTTATTATTATTGTACCAGTAGAAATAATTATATAAATGTTTTGATTTTGATCATTGTTTCTTAACATTAAATAAACGTAGAATCATTGGAATTTGTTTTTATTATTTGTTATGTCTATAAGATTTTGATATAAAGAAAACATAATTATGTTTTATTACGTATTTCCCTGCAATAAATTCTTCACTTATGACTCTAGACATATTCTACAATGTAGGTACATCTTCATCACTATATTGACATCAACTAGGAAACTTTGTAATAAAAGATAAGTAAGCGATGACTGTTGACGAATAATTATTGCACAAACAAACAAACAAGCACCTTGGTTGTATGCTGCTGTACTTGGCAAGATACCAAAATGGGTATAAAGACTTAGGCTTAGAATTATCATTGTGTTATTAATATGGGCAGATGGAAAGTGACTTCTGTTTTCGCATTGATCATCTTATTCCCATCAGATTCTAACTACCTTAGTTATGTACATAGAAATATAAATAACAGGGTATGTAAGTTTTGACAGGTTTAGTTCTCACTAAATGGTGTCACACTCTTGTTCACAAATTAAATAAAATTTAAGTTTATCTCATCTCTTTCTGTCTATTGGTGCCGATTCTCTTATTCACAAATTAACGTACATTTTAGTTAAGTGCATCTTTCTCTTTCCATTTAATTAAGAAAAGGACAGAAGATAAAACATAAGTTAAGTCCTGTCAAATTTTGACACCCCATAGATAATTTAGACGCGATTTAAAAACATCGCGTCTAAATAATAATAATAATAATTATATTTATTTAATGACAACAAAGGTCCAATGGTTAGTAATAACTTATCTACTAAGGGTTAGTAACACTTAAAAACTATCCATTACTGCCGGACAAGCAGTGCTAACCAGTGCCTAAGCACCGGCGCATCGTACTTGCCGGCCATGGTTTGTAGGATGCTGTTAGCGCTGGTCCTAGTTCTACCTAGCAACGAGGCTGCCTTCTTCCTCATGATTGCATGAAAATCATCTCTATGCAGACGACTTGCAGCTCTATCGCCATTTTAAAATCGAGGAGCTTCCTGAAGCCATTGATGCCATCAATAATGATCTTGTTAACATCAGTCAGTGGGCTAAAAGTTTTGGACTGTTAGTCAACCCTGCAAAATCACAAGCCCTCATTATTGGTGGTAGATATTTTGTCAATTTAGTGAATAATCTCTCCCTTCCGCCTGTTCTGTTTGAAGGTACTGTTATAGATTATTCCATTAAAGTAAGGGATTTAGGCGTATTCTTGGACTGTAACCTATCTTGGAATGTTCACATTGCTGAAGTAAGCAGGAGGGTTTTCTGTTCGTATCAATCTCTTAAGCGTCTACAGAAGTTTCTGCCTTTTAAAACTAAAATTACTCTTGCTCAGTCTCTTCTTCTGCCTCTTCTAGATTATGCTGATGTCTGTTTTCTTGATGCGACTGAGGAACTTCTTAACAAGCTTGAACGTCTGCAGAATTTATGTATTCGCTTCATCTTCGGCCTCCGAAAATACGATCACGTGTCGGAGTTTCCGAGGCAGTTGAAGTGGCTACCTATTCGGCAGCGTCGAGATTGTCACACTCTTTCTTTTCTCTTTTCTGTTCTTCACAATTCTAAGGCGCCCTCTTATCTTCGCGAACGTTTTGAGTTTCTTGTACCGAGAGATAAACCTTGTCGGTCTACATCATCTCTTCTCCTTCGTTTTCCTTCTCACTCTTCAAGTCGGTATGATGGATCATTTACAGTTCAGGCTGTGCGTCTTTGGAATGCACTTCCGCACTCTTTACGAGATAGCCCTTCGTTAGAGGTGTTCAAGAGGAGGATTAGGGAACATTTCCTGTCTGTTGATTGATATATATATATGTATTTTATATTATATGTATTTATTTATTTATTTGTTTATTGATGTATTTATTTATTTATAGTATGTATACTTTTTTTTTATATCATAATTTAATTTTAAGATAAAATTGTATTGTTATTGCACACAGCCATATCCTCTATTGCAATCTCTTTTATAGAATTAAGGTTTGCTGGAAGATAACTCAAATTTGGGTTAAACTCGCCATTGTACATATAAAATCATCCACCCGCGCCCAGGCGAACATGCCCGACGCACTGCAGTACCTAGGTAACCCTAACAGCACCCGAAAACCATTATTATATTGTACCCGCAGGGCGTCTAGAGCCTTCCGCGTACAGTTAACCCACAGACCGCCCGTGTAGAACGATTGACAAAAAGCTTTGAACAAAGTGATTTTGACCTCATTACTACAACGAGCAAATCTGTGAGCCAACATGTTGCATCTAACTGCTAGCGCCCTGCGTTCACGTTCAATGTCTACTTGATCTTTGAGGTCCACAGTCAAGTAATGGCCTAGGTATTTAAATTGGGTAACCCTACATAGAGGGTTCCCATTTAAACAAATTATGGGCTCATACTGCACCCCTTTCCCTGGGACCTCAAAGATCAAGTACTCAGTCTTTTTGATATTGTACTGCAAATCGTGAGTCGCAGCATACCTCTCACAAACACGTAACATCTCTCTGATTGAGCCAGCCGTTGGGCCCAGCAGCACCATGTCATCAGCGTAACTGATGTTATTAACACTGCAGCCATCTATCTTGCACCCGACTGGTTTGCTACTAAGCTCAACGATCAAATATATCAAATATACGTCAATAGGGAAGATGCAATATTTTTATTTTTGTTTTGATTTTAAAGAATTCCATGTAAAATAGACCCCTAATATATTAAAAAGTTAAAATGTTGTAATTTATTGCAATAAAAGCGGTTTTAAATTGACAGTTTAAACTTCCGCGCGAAAACGGACCAATAGTTCCGATGACGTCACTGCAGTGACACTGTATCTCTGGTTGTATTGTTCTTCTCTAATTTTTATAACTTTTTATTATTATTCGCCATTCCAGATACTTTTATTGCTAAAATTTGAAAATAAACTATCAATCAACATCTCGTGGTCATAATAATACCGCATGAAAGCATGTACGCAATGCTTTTTTATGCAAAAAAGCATGTTGACTCATGTTGATATCTCCAACACCAGACGGGGTTACAAACTTTGTATCAGACAGTTTTGGTGGCTGAACTTCTGTTTTTAAATATTTGAAGAATCTGGATTTATGAAATCTTTACCTCCTGGACCTTGTATCATGGCAGACAGAGGCTTCAAGCATATCGAAGGTGTGTTATTTCAGTTGATTAGACCATTAGTGAACAACACTAAGAAAAGTTCAAAAGATAAACTACTACAGTCGAAGAAAATTGCATGCCTTCGAAATCATAATTAAAGAGTCATTAGAAGACTGCGCGAATTTGCTTTTCTAAAGCTAATTTTATTCCTACAAAACTATTTCTGTTTACTTTGACAACAACTGCGGGGGTGCGTTCCAAAAAGGGTAAGAATTACACGGAGTATCGCTAATCGTTCTAATGCACTTATTGCTACGATGACGATAAAGTAGCAATCGCAGACATTTAGACATTTAGTCATGCTTTGTTTTATTAGGTACCAAAGCGTTTTATTATTGTAAATATTGAATACATACCATCTTAAATAAAACAATTTTAGAAATATGGACCTTACCAAAAACAAATAATATAACAGTGTTTTTTATGTAATATTAAATTACCTACCGTGTATGTCTTCTATTTAATAACCGTAAATTACATGTAATATTTTTTTATATAATCAAAGGCAATTTGATATTAAATTAAAAAAAAATCTCGATTAAGAGATATAAGATTTCATTGTAAAAACTCGATTGTATCACATCACTATTTATTTGGAACAAAAAACCTGGAACACTGGAAATGTCATTTTAGTGACTCTAATTAAAAATCGTACTATAACCTCTTTTTAATTTTCGAGTGAATTCCTCGCACGTTTTGGAACGTGCCAGTGACGTCATTCCAGTCGCTTAACGCTGATTGGTGTTTCAAATTACGTTTCATTTCATGTAATTTTAAATCCATATTTTATTGATAAAAATAAACATTATGCAAAAAAAAAGTTGCAGAGGCCCTTCATTTACATTTTTTTAACATTTTATTAATAAATTTTCAATATATACTATGATTGCATCTTCCCTATTTTCTTCATGCGCTGTCTAATTTGACAGGATTAAACTAATATGTATCTTCTGTCCTTTTCTTTAAGAACTGGAAAGAGAAAGATGCTTTAACTTAAATTTAGTGAAGTTTGTGAACAAGTGAATCAGCACCATTTCCTAATAAGTAGTAGTGGTTTAGTCCTGTCAAATTATTAGACTCCAATACTCCATAGATAATTTAGACGCGATTTAAACACGTGGCCACTTAAATACGTCCATTTACATCAGGCGCTGGCTGATTTGATAGATATTATCTATAGAAAACCTTTATAAATCGATTATTATTTATTTGTAAGCAAACTATTCAGTAGTAGAAATATTTGTGAAGGATTCGTCCGGAGAAGTACTAAACCTAAACGTAATATGCTTCATGTCCTTTGGTGATGCAACTGGATAAGACTGGAAGCTGACCCTAATATTATATTTGGGAAAAGACAAGGGAGTTTATGACTTTACTATTATATTTAGTACCTCACATTATTCCAATAAGTTGCTGTATCCAAAGAAATAATTTTACATACAATTTCTGCTATTTATTATGACATAACATCATGTCAATGACCTACCACGGTATAGACAATACAAACTCCATATTTCTTTCTTGACCTAACCGTTTATGGAAATTACGTAAATGCAAACAGTTTTGTGAACCAACATAAACTATAATAGTACGGTAATAAGCGGTCGACTCCACACATTTCATTGTTCCCTTTACACGCACACGTTTAGTCAAAAGTCTATGCAAGTTTTAATGGTCATTTATGTAGATTTTTGTAACTGTTGTAAACCAACAGTTATAAGGGAAAATGTCTTTGCTTTATTTTATATTACTGTAAAAAGCGTAATGAATATCAATATCACTTAGATGCACGCATTGGAAAAATTTAGGTTAGGCTTATGTCCAGCCGTAGACGTCTGTATGTTGATGTGATTCTGAGTGCTGGCTCGATACAGGTTGGAGGTTGTATAAAGGGCATGCCACTGATTGACAAATAAAACGCTGTTTCATTGTTCACCTTTATTATCCTGTTGGACCCACTTACTAAGTAGTGGAGGAGACAAGAAATTCCTAAAAGACCTATCAGTGAAATGGAAAATGTCTTTGCTTTATTTTATATTACTGTAAAAAGCGTAATGAATATCAATATCACTTAGATGCACGCATTGGAAAAATTTAGGTTAGGCTTATGTCCAGCCGTAGACGTCTATATGTTGATGTGATTCTGAGTGCTGGCTCGATACAGGTTGGAGGTTGTATAAAGGGCATGCCACTGATTGACAAATAAAAATGCGGTTTCATTGTTCACCTTTATTATCCTGTTAAACCCACTTACTAAGTAGTGGAGGAGACAAGAAATTCCTAAAAGACCTATCAGTGAAATTTTCCAAAGGAACCAACAGTCCTTAGCTAATTTCACTGGCATTTACCCTATAATTTTTCGTTACTTAGAAAACCTAGTTAAGTAATGAGCGCTATTATCCATACTATAATGATGGGAAAGATTGAGAAAGGACGTGTCAGGAGGAGGAAGATTTAGTGGCTCCGAAACATTAGGCAATGGACTGGTATCGTCAACGTTGAGGAACTATTTTGCTTTACGCGGGACAAGAAGCGACGGCCATCTTCTAGTAGTGAAGAGGCGCTACAAGAAGAAGAAGAAGACCTACTTAAGTTCAACTATATATGCCCTCGGACTAGTCTGGGACCAAGAGCAAGCCCATAAGTTATAAAAAAAAAACTTGTGTCAAAAGTCGGGATTTCAGGCTACATAATTTCAAGCCAAATTGACTACGCACCAAACTTTACATTCAAGTTATCTATAGTACGCAGTACGTACTATAGGTAACCTGAATATAAGGTTTAAAGGTATTTCCTAGAACGATAATGCAAGTCAGGATTCCTCCGAACCTCCTCATATTGACTCACAAACTTGGTGAGGAGCTCATATTATTTTTACTTGTTTTGCGGTCCGCTACCTTTTCCTGTGAATAAGTAAGCATTGGGTCGGATGTTTGTCGTGACGTTTGTGTATATGCGTCAAGTCAAAATGTACAGCTGGAAAAGATGATCAGTATGCAAGGTATTCAGATACAATTTAACTTTTGTCGAAAACGAATGGCCAATTTTCTAAAAATTTTAAATTAAAGTTGAGAATTAATTTAGTTCTTTAATTTATTTAAACATTCGAATACATTCATCACTTTTCAAGAAAGCTTCAAAAATATCTGATGGCTCTGAATACTTACTATTTTGCTACATGCGTCTTATTATATTCTTGCTACATACATTTTACTATATGCGTCAAGCAAGTCAAAATGTACAGTGAGAAAAGTTGCTCAGTTTGCAAGGTCTTCATATATAATTAAAGTTTTCTCAATAGCCAATGGATAATTTTCTAACAATTTAAAATTAAAGTTGGAAATATTTAGTTCTTTAATAATTTTATATTTAATCGAATACATTCATCACTTTTCAAGAAAACTTCAAATATATCTGAATACTTTGCATACTTACTACTTTGCTGACTGTACCTGTGTGTGTCTGTGTATATGTGTGAGTGAACTGAATCAATGCGGATTATTGGGGATTTCAAAAAGGGAAAAGATTTGCATGTTTTCTGGTGGTGTTTGCATAAGTAAAGGGTTTCTATTGTCTTCTTACACTAAGGTCTAATACCAGCTAAACAGCTTTGTTGGGCGTAATATGTTTTCTTAATATATTGATAAAATATTGCATTTTGTGTAGTAAAAAAAAACTGTTGTATCATTTGTTTATTCCGTTAAGTCGATTCTTCATTGATATATTGAAATACTGTAATACATTTTTATGAAATTCTTATTTCGATCGATTACATGATAAGTATGAGGAGTAAAAACAGAATATATTGAACGAAAACAGTCTTCTGTTTTGCGTTGCATAAAAGTATATACATATATATAAGTATACTTAAAAAAAAAACTCAATTTTTTATTGTGTCTGTGGACTCAACAGTTCCACAACATGTTATAGTCAAATCATAACAAATCATACAAGGTGATCTCTATAATGAGAGAAGCACATAGATTTGAGTGCATTTATGTTCAAGCAATACAAGCATTTGCCAGTATGCGTTTAGCTCTGTTAAAAACGTAAGGAGCCTAAGTCTTGACTAGCAATACCAGAGCAATGAGAGTTGGGAGGATCGCGGCCGATGCAAATGTTTCGCAGCTGGCAAAACGTGTTACAAACAAACACCCAGCATTCATTAAGTACACTCTAGCCTGCTGTCCTTGCGGTTTGATCTGCATTTTTGGGCTATCCAAAAAAAAACCTAGTCAGACCAGTAGTTATTGATATTGGCGCGTTGAACCAAAAATTCTTCAGCTCTTTATAGTCGTACTAATGTTATAAATCTGTTTGTAGGTGTGTGTGCGAGTGAGAGGGTGTGGATGTTTGTTACTCTTTCACGCAAAAACTATTGAACGGAATTTGATGGATTTTTACAGTGACATAGCTTATACATCAGAATGAGATATAAGTTACTTAACATCACGCTATGACCTACAGGAGGCGCGCAGTAATAAAAAACTTAACGTACCGCGGGTGAAACCGCGGGGGATAGCCAGTATTAATTGCCTTGGAACTATACGGTAGGTACAATACTTTATGATGTGCTGCAGTATTGATCTCACGACATGTAAATTATGTAAAGATATCTATTTATAATCAACAGCGTAAGTAAAAAAGTGTAACATGAGGCAGATCTCATCTGACCAAGTAAGAATGCTAATATAACGACACGTGGTATTGGTAATAGTTTGTGTAATGGAGACCTTATTAATTCATTATACTACGCACTAAATATAGGGCTTTTATAAACAATGTGTGGGTTTTGAATACCAAGGCTATGAGTAAGAGATTAACGTATTCCATAATTTTATTGTATTCCCAGGATATTTATTTATTTATTAATCAGACTTTTCGTACCTAATAAAAAGTGAAAATTTTATTTTTTTGCCAAGTATATTTTCTGAGTATCTTTATCATAAGTAGTTTTAGTTCTGGCTGATACTAATAAAATTTTGAAATGTTCAAAAAAATTTCTTCACTAATCCTGATAAAAAATGTCGTTGTCGATGTAGTGAAGCAATTGGGATGTCGCAGGTATAATTTTCGTAGTGCATTTCACTTGACGTATTTGGCAAATATTTGATTGTTCGAACCTCCGCAATATCATATATATATACATATAAACATTTAGAATTAAGTATATAATAAACTATTTAAGTAGGTAACGCAAATAGTTTTCTAAAAACGCCAAGTGAAGTCTCAACTCAAAACTATTTTTTTTTCAAATAAACCATTTATACTAGGTGAATTTTTGGTCCTGCACCACCCGCTAAGAGATGATTCTACCCATGAAAACAAACAACTTTTATTATGGAAGGTGTACTAGTCCAAGTCAAAAAATTGACGCTTGTTACTCGTTCCAAACAGTAGGTTCCATGGAGAAGAACGACCAAGAAACTCCATGAACACTCTGTTAAAATCAATAGAGTACAAACATTTGGTTACATCATTCATTGTTGAATCTAAGGTTTTTGTTCTCACATAGTATGTGAGAATAACGTAACAAGTCGTACACGTTAAAAGCCACCAGAACTAACACAGAAAATACTCGTCACAATTCAATGCAATTTCTGAAAACGAGAATAAAAAATGGCGTCTTCGGACAAGGAGGATTTCTAACGCATGAAAAAGAGTTAAAAACCAAAATGAGTAATATACAAAAGAGAAAGGTTTCACCCATGACAATAATACACAGTAAAATGACAAAGCCAGATAAGAATCAATTGCTAACAATTTTAAGTGAATACATAGGGATTCCCTCACGAATGTATGAATGTATGTTTACCTGATCCCAAAACCCATAACTGTCCCAATTTCCATAACCTACTGTAATATAGAGTGTAATAGAGAATAAGAAATGCTAGGGTCGCCGCCCGCGGGGCATGGCAGCCTAGGTGCATGCTCTCATGCGGCTGAGCGGCTGTGCCTCCGTGGTCGGTGGCACATAGAGCAATAGTTAACTGTTAAATGTGTGTTGTTGATGGTAGTTCCCAACTACTTTAAACAACACGCTACAAGTAATTATCAAAAATGTAATACTAGTCTGGTAAGCAAAACATAATAACAAAAATAAAGAAAATAATAATATTAACAGAAAAAAAAATTATAATAATAATAAAAAAATATATATATATATATGTATACATATAATATTAAGCGGTGGACTCACGTAGTTTTACTTTAGTTATAGTTAGACTAGGCTAAGTATTAATATGTGAGGACAAGATGATGACAATATTGAAGAAACAAAAATTGTAAACAATACTTAGTGTAAATAAGAGCGCAGACCTCCAAGTCTGCGGAAATTTTAACTCAAAAAAAAAAAAAAAAAAAAACGTCTGTTGCATGCTTTTACACTGGAAAGTGGAAGCCGGCCACAGTTGGGAAGAGGAGATCAAAATTGTATCAACGTAATTTAAAATTAAATAACACGACGATCACATTGCAAACTTTATTTGAATTATAAATAAATAATAAATACATTTTTTTGTCTTTACAAGACATTACTATCACACACATTCACACGGTATGGTAAATCTAATTCTCACAATATGCTTACACGCATAATATTTCTAACCTAAACTAGAGCCAAATCATCTCACCAGGTGTATATTATGTTTGATAAAAGAAATAAATAGTCCCTTTAGGCGGCTATTACACAATAATGTTCTTGTTATTCAATTCAAAACCTGACAAATTACTAAAGAATAATAGAATCACTATCATGCAGCCATCAGTCACTATATTTGATACAGTCAGTCACAATCATTGATTATAGCAAACCTGAAAACATAATCTACAATGCAATGAGCACCTTAAACACAGTGCTGCGTTCCAAGTTACGAATCACCAATGTCACGTAAAAAGTAGCTAAGCGTAGTGAGACTGGGCCTGGTCACAAAGCGGCATGTAAAACAAATCGGGGCCTAAATTAACCACAATGCATGTCCCAGCGACGTCTAACGACATTGTGGTCGACCCAAGCGAAGATAGTGGGATGAGTTTCAAGCTTAGAGACGGGATTGACACACAGGCTCAGGATTGCCCTGCAATGGGACAAGATCGGCTAGTAATAATGAGAAGCCCTCAGATAAATCCTTTTCGCTTACAAGTTAGTTACATACAATTTGAAGTTACCTTATCTTAAGTGTTTTAGCATTATCAGACCAATAACTTAACTGAAAGTTACTTGCTTACATTAATAATCTATGACAATTTGTAATTTTACTTCATGTTAGCCTGGGTCTTAGTTTACTTAGAATAATTATTAGAAAATTATTTTTCTGTAATCTATCTAAACAAAAGCCAGATCTCATTATTCAAAACAGTCATATTCTTGTCGAAATATCATAATATATCTGGTAAACTTCTCACCCGTGTTACAATTGTTTCTTGATATTCACGATATACTTAAATCTTAAACACTCTGCCTATTAATGAAAATCTAAGTTCTACTGCAAACAGACAGACGAAGTTGGCGAAGGAATAGTTTTATAATAATTATGTAAGGATTAGAGATGTTTTTTTTACAGATTTAATCTGATACATTCGAGGGTGTTTTTATATGAGAATTGGCTTTTAGATATTGAGTATTCAGTGTTTTTCTTATTTCTGGTTGACTTGGAAATTAATGCCTAGCGCTGCCGGGTCTACCCCTGCAATAGCCGTGGCTATGGGCATGGCCAGGGCTACTCCAGATGCGGCCACAGCTGTAGCCTTAGGTCTGGAAGCGGCTAAACCGTTCTCACCGATAACTGCGAGACCTGAAAGTACATTAAATAGTGTGGTTTGGTGATACGTTAAGAAATAGCCTTTTGACCTGTATATACAGGTTTAAAAAAAAAACACTTCTTTTTGGCCACCTTAGAAGATCATATTAAGAGTTTAAGTTCTGGTTACGTATTTAATGAGAGCCAATTAAGAAAAGTTTATTTTAAACTAGTTGTTGCAGGTGTTGTTGCTCGCACAGTAGTCACCAGTTCGTTTGTCCTGATTACCGTGATACGAGTGATACGAGATTACCCTGTGAAACAGTAATTACACTAACCAAATTAAAAATAAAAACATTCAGAAATCTAGCATTTCTTAGCTGTAAGTTATATTGACTAGCTTTAAAATAATGAGTTAAGTAGTGACATCTAGTGGCGATAACCAACATTACTAAGCAAGTGTGACTTTCTACACACCGCAGACTTTACAAGTTCACGTAGCAACAAATAGTTACCTCACTTTTCCGTTGGCAGCACCATCGTGTCGGTGGTGCTGAGGTTTATATTCTAGTATTGAAAAAATGCATTAACTTACCAACAGGTTTGGCTTCTGCAATCGTTCCTTTTTCTAGAAAGCCATCAGCCCCACTGATTTCATCGCTCGCGGCCTCAATGCCAACGCCTTCTTCTGCAATCTGTACACAAATAATATATCAATAATTAATTCCATTATTATCTTTTTATTTATAATCTAGTAAAACTCAGCGACTTCTCTTAAAGTCACTTCTTTGATCACTCCGCTGTTGAGTTTGCTTCAATACGAATGAGTGATACCTGATTCACAATGAATTGCAAATATGTTGCTTACTGCTACACTGTGCCATTAAATTATGTTAGGATATTGGTGTGTATATACTCAATTTAGAATTAAATTCAGTTTAGTAAAAAAACTGCACCTTTTATTCATACACCATCGTCACTATTTAATCGTAGTAGGTTTGTCTGTTTGTTAAACTATCATTGATGTTGATGAATTGTGTCGTTTTTTGTTGTTGCTATTTATAACATCTACTGATAATTTTTATTGAAGGTTGATTATTTCTATTTATTAACTAAATAAACTTACATATTCATCATCCTCTTCATCAGGAGTTCTCAAAGTAGCATTCTTCTTAAACAGCTTATCAACGTCATCAATTTCTTCTGTCAGTTTGATGAAATTCGAAGCTGCTTCTCCTAAAGCATCCAGCTGTGTCTTATATCTACCCTTTTCGAGGGGTCTCAAAGATCCAATCTTACGACCAATATTATGCAATTTTAAAAGACTTGAAGATAGCGTTTTAAGGCTTTGCAAATTCTTCGCCATGACAGTAGCGAGGAGGTTTTCATCACTATTTTTTACTATGTTTTCACTGCTGATGTTTTCTTCGGATACAATTTTTTCACCTATAATCCGGCCAAGACTATCTTTTTTAATTTCCAAGTATTGACCCCTGGCTCCTCCGTAGAAAGGTACGTATTGTACTGACCCCCTATAAAAGTTAAACATTATGGGTAAATATTTGTGTGTTCATTGAGGTCTATAGAATGGGATAGCTACAACCCATATTTGGACATACATTTTATGACTTGTCAAAACACGCATTTCGTGGGTGTGTTTGTGTATTCCATATCCATATTGATATTGCTATCGAGAGAAATTAAGAATGTCTACAAAATATAACAGTAATTCTACATTTGGGTGTTATGGGTGTTCAGGAAATAAAGTCTGAGTTTTTGTTCAATTCTTTCTAAGTATTTGTATAAGCGTAACCGTTACATTTCCATCTAAGTCATTAAGTAAAGTGAACTATCATAAGAATGTTTGAATTATATTATGAGTTTCAACTTTATTATAAGTAATAAATAATTCTGCTGGACTGGTCTTATATAAATAAATAACATGGTCATCTGATCTCAAGTTAAGCTCTGCTTAGAGCTTGTGTTATGGTAACCAGATAACTGATATACATACTTATATAATTTATAAATACATACATATTATAGATAAATTACACCCAGACACAAAACAAACAATCATGCTCATTACACAAAGTTTGTTCTGGGTGGGAATCGAACCCACGACCTCCGGCTTTGCAGCCAGGGCCACAAACCACTAAACCAGTTAAATGCTAAGAATGATTGGTTTTCGTTTTGTTATTGAGTCTTTTCATTGAGTGATTGATCTCTAACAAAGAATTTGAGTGTTTTATAGAGCTATTCACTTAGAAGATTTTCTTTTTCTAGGTAGGTGATCTTCTTTATTTTCATAATTTGCTATAAAACTCATCCACAATCTAATATAATTATTTTGAATAACTTTTAACAATAACTTAATATTAATCAAAATGACCCTGACATTACTCAAAGTATTTTAGATCAAATAAAACAAACACGTTTTCGAGTATTTAACATTTATTTTACTCTCGCCATTTACACCAAGCTTATAAATATTATTCCATATTACATTCGATTGGGAAATTAATTTTAAGTTAACAGTCAAAATTAACTTCCTAAACTAGAACAATACATTATTATTCTTATCTCCTAGTTAGTGATGTATCGTTATGATTTATTTACAAATTCGTAAATATAAAGGTCTGATTGCGCATGGGCCACACCGCCAGGCCCTGCGACAGCAGTCGCCAGTGGCGCATGGAGTATTGTCCCACTCTGGTTCCTCGCTATTATAACATGGGATACGGGATTAGCCAAAGCAATCCCTTGCGAGTTCAGAGCGTGAGCTATCGGTTTAACAAACAGCATGAATGTAGTGTCTTCTAATTTCAAAGGCCATTCCTTAAAATTCATGCCATCATAAATGAACTGATCTGAGCGCTTCACTGTTCTGCCCCACTTTCTGTCACCTCCTCGACTCCATCCTCGCCCGTTGTAGAATCTAATAAGTGAGAAAGAGAATAGTTTAATGAGAAGGAAGACATGATACATGTGGGTTAGTTAGAAATGACTACCGGTTGTTAGGATGGAAATAAATAATAGGACCAATAGCAACAATTTTTCCTTCTGGTATAGCTTGTAATAATTGTGATATAGAACCGTCTATTTTACTTTGTTCTTGTAGGCGTTGAGCAACTGATGTGAGGTCTGCGTCAGAGGACAATGCTACAATTTTTGCGGCGGGCCCGGCTACAGCGAGTCCTCCAGGTTGAGTGTAAGCTAGACCTCCGGGGCCTACGATGGCAGTACCTCCTCTTCCCGCAGTCGCCACTCCTCCAGGTCCAGCGATAGCGACTCCTCCATGCTTAACTCTTAGCCGGTTTATGACAATACCAGTTCCATCAGTTGGGAGTTTGTTGTCCCCTTTTTTCAAACCAAACATATTCATAAAAGGAAAACGCGCGTCTGCGTCATTATTTGGGAAGGTTTTCGTGTCTTGTGATTTAACAGGATTGCGAATCGCAGGTACTTGTGGTGGTCTTGCAGTAGTAGTAGTTTTGCGTGAAAAGAATTTATTTAGTTTTACTGGATCGAATTCTTGTAATTTGCTTTTATCAGCAACAGTGCGCTTTTTAACAGCCCGCTTCTGCCTCATTTTTGATTGTCTTGTTGGGTGTACGATTAAAATATCATTTTTATTTATTTCATTTATATTTTTAGTTACTTCTCCAATATTTGGCTCATTTGACTTTTGCTTTCTGCAAACATCAGCGTTTTGACCATACTCAATGAAATTATTCCAGCCGCCGCCATTCATAATACTGAGTAACGGGTCTCTTATAAGAATTGGAAAAAAAGACGCAAAGGGCCATTGAACTGGTGGTAGGCTCGGCAATGAAGGAAAAGAGGGAAACGGTGAAGGTGGGTTTTGGCCTTCTTTAGCTTGAAATTTTGAAGCATACTCCATCGGATTGATGTAATTACTGTACATATTATTCATCGATGGCATAACTAAAACAGGCATATTTGTAATATAAGGACCTGGCGTCATTGGCATTGGTGCTTGATTTCCAGCTAAAAAAGAAGCAAGCTGTCTTGAATATCTGGTGTCATATACATCATCATTATATATTGCATTATTTTCTTGTTGTTGGACATTGTTTGGTTTTTGATTCAGTTTTCCAGAAGCTATAACTTGTTGAAGTTTTTCTAATATTTCTTTGTCGAGGACATATTCACCTCCCGTCTGATGCGGGGCATTCCATTGGTATTGATTTCGTCTGCTTGGTTTCTTTAGAGCATCATTTATAGCTTTTATTTTTTCTAATATATCTTTGCTAGCATCTTTGTTTTCTCTGTTAGTTTCATCGTAAGCTAATGACCTTTCTTTTTCTTTTGGAGTGTCTGTTGGTTCATCAGCAGATGCCACCGTTCTGAAATGTACGTCGTCTATCGTTAGTTTCATTGTTCATTGTTACTTATCATAAATTGTGATACCTCATCCATTGCAAGCATTATTGTTTTAGCGGGTAAATCATAAAGCGGTGTCGTAGCTTATAACATAGTATTTAATGTGAACCATACCTGAACTACTGCGGATCCCTGGTAGCTTTTCACTAATATTTTTAAAGCTCTACTGATTATGTTAGTTGTGCTGGTTCTACATAAATGTGCTTTTCTACTGCTGTAAAACCGTCGTTAATATTTTAAACAATCGTGTCAGGGTTTTCAGTAGTTTTAAGTTTCTAAATAATTACGCGTTACATTTTATAATATAAGAAACTGACATCATTGAATTTATTTTACGATACAACAAAACGAATAATTCAGATATGATACACTCTATTTTTTTAATTAGTTTGAGCTATGCTTGAAATTATTTGCTAGAAATTTTAAAACAAAATGAGGAAAGTGAGATTTTAGTTATTCTGTAACCAGAATCCAACCAAATACAGTGAGGTAGGTTTTTAAAGAACAGACGAGCGAATAAATCTATTTGAAAATGGTTTGAAATGGAAATGAAATCTCACCAATGGAGGCAATGAAATCAGTTTCGTTAATAAAATTAATGATTAGTTTGTGTCAAGTATGTATAGTTGCTTAAAACTTAACGTTAACTTAGTGTTACTACATTATGTAAGTATAGTGGGTTTATTACATATCTACAATGTTTGTAGATACCTTATTATAGGTTAGAATGAAACTTACTCATTGTTTGGTCGGGAAGACACCTCCAGGCAAGAGCACGCGAGTAGCACCTGAAATAAGAATAAAGATTGTTATTTTATTAAGTTTGGACTTTCTATATTTATACAAAGATAATAAAATAAAAGATTTTTTATTTAAGTATACACACAATCTAAAATTTTAATTGCTTTTAGATCTGTCAAGCAATGTTTCTAAGTAAAATATTGTTTGTTATGGCTTTTGTTACGGATTTTGATTCAAAAATGTAACTCCAATGTACGCCTTATCCAGATTTAAAACTTCGTCTTTTATTTGACGTCTTTCGTTTAGTTTTTATACCGTGATGAGATAATAAAAAAAACCAGTCAAGTGCGAGTTTTACTCGCGCAACGAGGGTTCCGTTAATTTGTTTTTTAGTGAAATAACTACAAATTTACGGTTTTCGGAGTTTTCTCTTTACTTGTGCTACATGACCTTGCTTCTTGCCAAATTTCACGATTCTAGGTCAATGGAAAGTACCCTATAGGTTTTGAGTTTTGATTTCCTTGAAAATGTCTAAATATGCAATATAAACCGCCGTATCTTTTTATTGCGTTGATTTAGAAACTTGATTTTTTCACTGCTTTAAGAGATAGCAGACCTGAGTATGTGATATTAATTTGAGCTTGATATCTCGACGCGTTTCTGAAAAAAAAGGTCTTGACAGACGGACGAACGGGAGGACGGACGGATGTGAACTAACTACAAATTTACGGTTTTCAGAGTTTTTCCTTTATTTTTGCTACATGACGTTGCTTCTTGCCAAATTTTATGATTCTTGGTCAATGGGAAGTACCCTATAGGTTTTGAGTTTTGATTCCCTTGAAAATGTCTAAATATGCAATATAAACCGCCGTATCTTTTTATTGCGTTGATTTAGAAACTTGATTTATTCACTGCTTTGGGAGATAGCAGACTTGAGTATGTGATATTAATTTCAGTTTGATATCTCGACGCGTTCCTGAGAAAAAGGTTCTTGACAGACAGACGGACAGACAGACGCCTGATGTGAACTAACTACAAATTTACGGTTTTCAGAGTTTTCCCTTTACTTGTGCTACATAACCTTGCTTCTCGCAAAATTTCACAATTCTAGGTCAATGGGAAGTACCCTATAGGTTTTGAGTTTTGATTCCCTTGAAAATGTCTAAATATGCAATATAAACCGCCGTATCTTTTTATTGCGTTGATTTAGAAACTTGATTTATTCACTGCTTTGGGAGATAGCAGACTTGAGTATGTGATATTAATTTCAGTTTGATATCTCGACGCGTTCCTGAGAAAAAGGTTCTTGACAGACAGACGGACAGACGGACGCCTGATGTGAACTAACTACAAATTTACGGTTTTCAGAGTTTTCCCTTTACTTGTGCTACATGACCTTGCTTCTTGCCAAAATTCACAATTCTAGGTCAATGGGAAGTACCCTATAGGTTTTGAATTTTGATTCCCTTGAAAATGTCTAAATATGCAATATAAACCGCCGTATCTTTTTATTGCGTTGATTTAGAAACTTGATTTTTTCACTGCTTTGAGAAATAGCAGACCTGAGTATGTGATATTAATTTCAGCTTGATATCTCGACGCGTTTCTGAGAAAAAGGTTCTTGACAGACAGACGGACAGACGGACTCCTGATGTCAACTAACTACAAATTTACGGTTTTCGGAGTTTTTCCTTTACTTGTGCTACATGACCTGGCCTTTTGCCAAATTTCATGATTCTTGGTCAATGGGAAGTACCCTATAGGTTTTGAGTTTTGATTCTCTTGAAAATATCTAAATATGCAATATAAACCGCCGTATTTTTTTATTGCATTGATTTAGAAACTTGATTTTTTCACTGCTGTGAGAAATAGCAGACCTAAGTATGTGATATTAATTTCAGCTTGATATCTCGACGCGTTTATGAGAAAAAGGTTATTGACAGACAGACGGACAGACGGACGCCTGGTGTGAACTAACTACAAATTTACGGTTTTCGGAGTTTTCCCTTTATTTGTGCTACATGACCTTGCTTTTTGCCAAATTTCATGATTCTAGGTCAATGGGAAGTACCCTATAGGTTTTGATTTCCTTGCAAATGTCCACATTTGCAATATAAACCGCCGTATCTTTTTATTGCGTTGATTTAAAAACTTGATTTTTTCACTGCTTTAAGAGATAGCAGACCCGAGTATGTGATATTAATTTCAGCTTGATATCTCGACGCGTTACTGAGAAAAAGGGTCTTGACAGCCGGACGGACGGACAGACGGACAACAAAGTGATCCTATAAGGGTTCCGTTTTTACCTTTTGAGGTACGGAACCCTAAAAATCAGACAGACTGAATTACTTTCATATTCATAGTATAGAGCAATTAGTTTTATAGCAAAAACATTTCATAGCAAGTTTTATAGCAAGCCTAATCAGTAGGTTGCTTTTAATCAATGTTGACAAGTATTCATTAACTCATTAATTATATTACATGACATCCAAATCGTACACTTTCTAGTGAAAGTCATGCATCAAAAATCTATTAAAATAAAACTTGTTGATACATTCAAATTAATCATGGTCGTATGTACTTAACCTAGAAACCAGAAAACCACAAAACTTTGAAATTAGCTCTTATTAAAAAATTATAAATAGTTATGTATATAGGATTTGTTTTTATAGCTTAAGTTCTAGACTAAAGGAAAGTAAAGCTAGTTATTTGTGATGGCAGTGAAACTGCGGCGCCTGCGACGGTACGGCTACCGGTTTCAATAGCTCCACAAACAATTGCATGCTAGCGTTTTAATGAACACTTGTTTGCCTTGTAACTATAAGGTACGGTCGGCCAATTTGTGCATCGTCAGGTTCTATAGTTGACTAGCATTTCCGCGGTTTTGCTCGTTTTAGCGAGACAAAAAGTAGCCCATGTCACTCCTTATCTCTTCAACTATCTTGACTTAAAAATCACGTCAATTCGTTCAACTATTTTGCCGTTAAAGACAGACAAACATTCACAACACACTTTCCCGTTTATAATATTAGTATGGATGTTTTCTTGAAAGTTCATGTTTAGAAAAACGAGAACGGTTTATGTTTAAAGTCTATTAAAATGCATTCAATTGCAAGTTGGATTTAAGCATAAAGTATTAAGGTATTAGGAGGTACTAAGTTCCGTTAAGGCTTTTAGTTACACATCTTTTGTGTATTGGGACCCTATAGGACCTACAGAGTGGATCCATTGGCTTCACAAATAATTTTATGCATTAGGTCACAGAGATACGTATACATTTTTTGTTGATTGTACACACATACTTTAATGAGCATGAGAACATGAAAGGGTGTGGCTACAAAGAAATCTGGTTTCCTGGGAAGAATTTGTATTGAAATGAAGAGCTGAGTTAATTAAGATTTAATAATAATGACACCAGCGATGAATGTTCATGTTGATGTACATGTTTGACCACGTTTTGTTTATGTGTAACGGGAATAGGTAGGTGTTAAAAAGTATAGTTTACAAAATTGGTCTTCCTTCACAGTGCACCTATTATAATATTATCATGTTAGTGCAATTTACATCTTTAAATTTAGATCACTATTTTTTTTTAATAAATAACTTTATTTCCAGAAAGTACAATTTCACAAAACCCATAACATTTGGTTATTTCTAGTCAATAAAAATTGTACAAGAAATTGTCATGCAAAAAGTGAACAGGCGCTTAAATATAGCGCGATATATGCGTACTTCATTAAAAACTGCTTTACTTCAAATCACCAGTTAATCAGATTATCATTAACAACAAGAATTATTTATTAAAATCCGACTGGTAGCTGGTAGTGCCTGATATTTTAGATACAGTCCGTTTAAACAAAAGACAAAGTAGATTAAAACAATCATATTATATAAAACAATCGTAAGTATAAATGTTATTATGTTAGACTAAAAATCGGACTTCCAAAATAACGTGAGTCCAGAATATAATAATATCATGTAGGTATACATAATAATATAGGATTTCAAGGTGATTTTGGTATCTGCGGTAAGATGTTAGTCCGATATCTAAATTCAATTGTCTTTTGCTGGTTATTTGAAGTTATTTTAGAACTGATTACAAAACCTAAAGGTTATGTGTAGAATATCAATGATACTAAACATATGTGTTACATATTAATTGTCCAGTTGTTGACTAAAAATGTAAAGTCGTTAGTCCTGCGGCTATGGCTAGGAAAATAATGGTCTGACTTGGATCCAATCTAAGTCAGGCCCACCTACTACTTTCCTAGCTTTTTTCCAACTATATTGGAGTCGGCTTCCATCCTAACCGGATTTAGCTGGATACCAGTGTTTTACGTAAAACGACTGCCTACCAGACCTCCACATCCCAGTTTGTGGAAAACATATCGTTTTGTTAGTCTAGTCAAACTTTATGACTACTGACTTGTAACGATTATCAAAGTTCTACAAATGACAACCGGGACCAACGGCGAGTGTATCCCATCTGGCCCGGTGACTTGGTTTTCAAAGTCAGACCATGAGGCCATAAATACACTGCTTAGCAATTGAGATATAGTTAGTTGGTACTTTGGTACGTGTTAAGTAAAATCCGCGACCGAGAACGAAAGGAAATCAACTAGGTATGAGAGTAACGCAAACACAGGTGCACTTCATATGCGTTAGCGCCGTGGTTAGCGCACACATTGATGACCTAAAATTATACATAACCAAAATTTGTACATGGCCAAAATTTACTCATAAGAATAAATATTTTTTTTTTGGTGAGTGGGAAATCATCCAATGACTGCTCCCGTCCTGGGTGCGGCGGGAGGGCGTGTCAGACTCTTACTGACTAAAACCCACTAATGTTCCTTCGATTGCTCTTTATGTTCCAGGGTCACGGTAACTATTATAAACATTCCGCATAAGAATAAATAATGTTCACTAAATCTACTACAACTAACTGACTGAGCTGTTGGTCTAGTGGTTAGTGGCCCTGACTGCTAAGCCGGAGGTCGTGGGTTTAATTCCCACTCCGAACAAACTTTGTATGATAAGCACGATTGTTTGTTCTATGTGTAATTTATCTATAATGTGTATGTATTTATGAATTAAAGTATGCATATATCAGTTGTCTGGTTACCATAGTTAAAGTTCTGCTTAGTTTAGGATTAGATGAAAGTATGTGAGTTGTCCTAAGATATTTACTTATTTATTTTATAATAATGTATTTTGTTTTCGATCGCGTCATCATTGATGAGTCTAAATAACCGAAACAGTATAAATTATAACGGAAAACAAATACGGATAATGTCTCGATAAAGGTAACTGTGTCAAATGTTACTGTTTGGCGATCGACCTAAGAAAGGCGAGGTCACGCCGAAAGATGAGCGGGCGCGGCGAGGTCGCAATGAAAACTGAGCGGAGAGGCACTGAGAAAGTAGTGATTCATCTTCGTAATGTGTTGTTGTAAAGTTGTTTAGTTGATTAATGATTTTCGGACATGTCAAGAAACTCTCACATAGAAGTCTTAATTAGCAATGGCATGTATTTAATCACTTTATTAGCATGCTCCTCTAACTTACAGACGTTGTTTATAGTCAAATTTTAAATTTTCACCTGATTTGATTATATTACGTTTAAGGGAATTTGAATTTATATAGACCTTTAAATGCAAACCTTTTTTACCAGAAACCTTAATAATAATTGTATTCATCATTAAAAACCTCTGGACTATGAGAAAACCCCGAAAATCTCAAGCCTATTACTTTTTTTCGTTATTTTACACGGTCATTTTACTAGTAAAACTATTTGTCATATTTAAATCTTTTACCTGTAATTTAAAAACATTTTAACATCTCACCCACGACTTTCCGCTGCGTCAACAATGAGACCGCGCCTTATTTCAAGCGTTCACCCAACATGGACATTACTGTTTCGTACTCATTGTGTTGGTGTTTGGCGCTAGTGCCGTTAGCTTTACTTATTTGTACATATCGCCAATTGGTGGTTTCAAAAAATTGGGCCAATGACTGTGTAAATGTTACTTAGTTTCAAGAGAGTGCTTTCAAGTACTTATTTTCTTTTTAGTTTAGTATCGTTGAAAGTGCTAGTTTCTCCTGTACAGATGGCCAGTTCACAAACATTATTATACATATATATAGCCAGATTCTAAATAATGACATATACACACTATCGTTCTAAAGTGTCTTACCAATGGTTTGCTCAAGTCTAGTTGCGATATTTCATTTTAACTTCATTACACCATACTGTGTAGAATCAACATTATTGTGTCAATATAATTGATCTTTTGAGTGCAAGGGGTTGTTAAATAAATTATTGCACATTCCTATTTCCTACTATCCTACTAACATTATAAATATGATAGTTTGTATGTCTGTGTGTGTGTGTGTCGATATATGTTACTTTTTCAATTATAAACTACTAAACGGATTTTGATGAAACTTTAGAATAATATAGCTTATACATCTGAATAACATACAGGCTACATAGCATTACGCTATGGCCTACGGAGGTGAAGCAGTAATCATAAACTTAACATAACGCGGCGAGTGAACCGCAAGGGACAGCCAGTATACAATATTGCAATGTCAATGCCATTGAGGGTCTATGACCCACCTCAGAAGTGACTACTTTCCCAAACTATCATATTTTGTTTTGTTTTTATTCGACTGACGTTTTGACGGTTTGATTGCTAGTTACTTCATTTGTTTCACTACAGTAACGATGATTGGACTGTTCGAAGTAACGGGTTTTAGTTACTTTTCGTGAAGTGCTTTAGACAGCACACTCTTGTAATGTGAACTTTGAAGAACCCATAATGTGAAGTAATTTGACGTTGCGGAAAATTGATTAGCCTATAAAGTCTTTTGCTCATATCTAGTTACAATAAGAACACTAAGGCCCGAGTCACACCGTAATGGCAGCGGCCGGCAGCGGCGCCGCGAGCACCTTCAGTGTGAACTAATTTTAAACTTTGACTACATACTTAAAAGAATAGTATCGCTTGAAAAGCTTGAAAAGGTCGCGAGGCCGCCAGCGGCTGACAGCGGCCGCCCGCGGTGCCGCGAGCGGCCGCGCGTCTTTCGTTTCTAGCGACGCTGGCGGCCGCTACCATTCCGGTGTGACTAGGGCCTTACATATAGTCTTTGTTTGTCTGGATATGCTATGAAATGAATGAATTTTCATACAGACTTTATTTACTCCTTTAGGGAATTAATTTACAAGATATCTTTCTTGACTTAAACTATAAAAGGAATCCACGTGAAAAGTTTCACAAAAATCCAATGACTATAACCGACCAAGGTTGAAATAACCTGCAGTGTGTATGCCCGTATTGTAATTGTAATAAATTGTTTTTCCTTAATTCCATTTCATTTTGAAGAACACAATGAGATGTTACACTAAGATAGACGTAACTAGCTTTTCTTCACCATATTAGGAAAGCATACCTTTCTCTACGTTTCACTATATAACTCCAAAGGGCAAAAGGTCATACAAATCTTGCATACGAACTAGTATAGTTATCTAAGATGGCGCTAGATGCTTCATATATTGCGAGGATAAAGGAACCAGGGCACTGAGATAGGATCATAGTCACATCTTTTAGATTAATCTTCCTCAACAGCCACATCTCATCACAGATAACAATCTGAGTGGGCAGTTTGTAAATCGATAGAACAAAAAAATGTTAAAATTCATACTAATATTATAAATGGGAAAGTGTGTCTGTCTGTCTGTATGTTTGTCTTTCTTTCACGGCAAAACGGAGCGACGAATTAACGTGACTTTTTAAGTGGAGATAGTTGAAGGGATGGAGAGTAACATAGGCTACTTTTTGTCTCTTTTTAAAGCGAGCGAAGCCGCGGGCAAAAGCTAGTACATATATGTGGTTACCATAGTATGGTTACCATAGTACAAGCTCGGCTTAGTTTGGGATCAGATGACCGTGTGTGAGTTGTCCGAGAATATTTATTTATTTATTTATTATTACACAACGATTTTCCTTGGATGGGAATCGAATTCTCGACCTCAGGTTTAGCATTTCGGATCCTTTACCACTAACAAGCAAGTCACAAAAACTCTGTCAGAACAAGACTTAAAACCAAACCTGTTAACTAGTTCATTCCGGATAACTTTAAAGGGCAAACCGGTCATCTAAATATGCATACCAATTTGACAGTTGATCTTAGATCTTGTGTCAAGCCCGTATCGATAGTAAATCTTAATCGTTTTATTGTGTCTCAGTTTAAACTAACAGAGGTGATGAATATAAAGTGGTTATGCCTTTAGGCTAAGCTACCAAAAAATCAGCTGGCAAGCATATAATTACAGTAATTTTGTTGAGATCAAATTATCTAGGGCTCTAAAAGTTTATATAATGAAGGTAAAGCAATTTGATCATACTAAATTTACAAAACATAAAAGATTTTTATTTGTACTTTTTGTACGTTTGTCTTGCGTGTAAAAATATCATAAACTGTTGTTGCAGAATTGATTTCGCAACAGTGAAAGTGTTAGCAAAAATTCGCCTACTGCTTTTGAAATGATCTGAATACAAATGGTGTTTTGCTATTATGTGTAGAAGTCATTTGATTTACATAAATAAATAATATTCTCATAACTTTTTTGAACCTTATATATGACGATTTATGGTATATTTTAAATAAATATTGATAGTTTTAGTAATGGCCTACATACTTAAACCTAAAATATCAAAAGCGAAATTGTATTTTACATTTTTCTATCTTCTATTCATCGAGATCGTAAAAGATATATTATTTATTTGTTTATTTAAATTAATTTTATTTAAATTTAAAAAAACTCGTGCCTCGGAAAGCACGTAAAGTCGGTCCCGGTTGTCATTCGTAGAACTTTGACAGTCGTTACTGTTTAGCCAGAAACTCTGACCAGTCTAACCATGAGGTATCGTGTCGCCCAGTTACTGGGTTGTGGAGGCCAGATAGGCAGTCGCTCCACGTAAAACACAGGTATCCAGCTGAATCCGGTTAGGCTGGCAGCCGACCCCAACACGGTCGGGAAAAGGCTAGTGAGATGATGATGATTTAGATTAATGTGTTTTTTATCCACAAAACAATTTATTTGATATCGATATTTACAAACAAAACACGAAACATCACTATTATTATTAATATTATTGCCCTTGACCGTGAAAAAGCATAATTTATTTTTCGACTTCTATTTACTTTTGACATAATAATTTAAAATTGATGAACATGCCAACTTAGAGTAATCGTAATAACTTAAGATATAAGTTAATCAATACTTGAGTGTTAAAGTGTTTGCTTGTATAACGTTTTTACATCAATCTGCTGTATCAGTTATGATGAATTTTGGTTTGGAGATAGAACTTTTTAATCTATTCACGAGGACGAAATCCAAAACAAAAATGAATACAAAGTAGAAAACGATGAGTAAAAGTGATACTTATGACATTTTTTTCTAAAAAACAAGTTGCGATGTTAATGGAAAGTTGAAAATCTAGGTTAAAGAAGGCAATGGAAGCACGCGAAGTTAATATCATAGTACCAGTGTAAACCAAGCTATGAACTCTGAGATAATAGATGGAAAGTGCTTGTTGGTGTGAATTATACATTTATATTGCATTTTGGAAATGTCGGGTCACGGGTCAATTTAAAGGTCTGTGGCACGTGAGATTGGATTTAATATATTTTTTTTTATGAAGTTAACAATAGCTGTTTATTATGGATCTACTATAGGTCAAAAGATTGTCATAACGAGAGCCATGATTGCTCAAGGTGTTTTAGATATATTCCTGCTGTGCAAACGTTGAAGCTAGTTGCTTTTTCTACCTTAGGTAGTTTAATAAGCAGAAAATTGTGTGGACAGTCTTTTAATTAACCCCCGGCGGTTAAAAAACGACGGGGTGTTATAGGTTTGACGTGTCTGTATAAATGTGTATGTGTCTGTCTGTGGCATCGTAGCTCCCAAACGGATGATCCGATTTTAATGCGGTTTTTTTTGTTTGAAAGGTAAATCAGTCGAGAGTGTTCATAGCTATGTTTGGTGAAAATCGGTTCAGGACTTCAAGGTCATCAGGTCGCTTGTTAGGTGTGGTAGGAATGTTACACGCTCAGTTTGCTTGCGAGCATAATGTGGGATCTGACATTTGAAACACTAATGTCTTCTGTAACTACTGAGCTGGGTTTGCTGTTAAGGCTTGAAGATGGGAGACGTAACCCTGGACTGCCTTTTAGTAAACCTATCGAGTTTAGGCTTGTTGAATTTGTCTTTTTACTTTATGTTTCTAATTGACGAGTTTTTTGGTCTAAGTTTTTTTTAAATTCCTGTTTACTATTCGTGTTGGATCTATTGTGAGTACAGGGCTGGTGAATAGCAACATAACAAAAATGCCATGAGTAATAAACGATGATCAATATGATACCTATTTATCTTTGCTTATTAACTAATTTTCTAAACTATTCGTAAGGGAATATGAAAGGGCCCTATTGTTAACCCACTCATTCATGAGAGCTTTATTTGAACCATTACTACACCTTAAAAATAAAACACACTTTTTTACTAATTTGAACAAAAAGCAATGTTTTTTTTCTGTGAAAACAGATTATTTGTCTAAAAATATTTACCTTCAAAACAATACAATATTGATTATTAACAAAGAATACAGCGTTTAGATTTTTTTAAGTGAGAAAAGTTAAAAACTTCCTAAACCCTTTGTTTAAAATGATGTCAACGATCTTTACAAATACGTTTTGGAACTCAAAACAGTCGGAGTAAAAGTTTGTTCACCAATATTAGTTTTGTGACTTAGCTTTGAAAGACTTTATACTTACTGACATTTACAAGAATCCATACTAATATTATAAATGGGAAAGTGTGTCTGTCTGTCTGTCTGTCTGTCTGTTTGTCTTTCTTTCACGGCAAAACGGAGCGACGTATTGACGTGATTTTTTAAGTGGAGATAGTTGAAGGGATGGAGAGTAACATAGGCGACTTTTTGTCTCTTTGTAACGCGAGCGAAGCCGCGGGCAAAAGCTAGTTTTTATTATATTTTTTCGAGAACCTTTATTTTTATCCAAGAAGATAAAGGTTATTTTTTAATTTAGCTCTGAAGTGATTCTTTTTTCATGGATTTTATGTATATAACGTATCAAAATACGCACGCAATAAACTATAGGATCGTACAGGCGTCAAGACAAAACGTTTGTATTAAAATTAATTTTTGCTACAACCTCGCGAGGCATCATTATCCCTACTAATATTTTTTTTTTGGTGAGTGGGAAATCATCCAATGACTGCTCCCGTCCTGGGTGCGGCGGGAGGGCGTGTCAGACTCTTACTGACTAAAACCCACTCAAGTTCCTTCGATTGCCCTTTATGTTCCAGGGTCACGGTAACCACTATAAACATTCCGCAACATCCCTACTAATATTATAAATGCGAAAGTAACTCTGTCTGTCTGTCTCATCTTCCCGCCTAAACTACTCAACCCATTACAATGAAATTTGTTACAGATATAGTCTGGGACCCGAGAAAGGACATAGGATAGTTTTCATCCCGGAAATCCCCCGGGAACGGGAATTATTAATCCACGCGGACGAAGTCGGGGGCAAATTTAATGGTTCGTATGCTTATGCAATTTTATTGAATTTTCCTAACAAATGTGTTGAAAATGTTGTATAGCATGCATGAGCATTTGTTCATAGGTCTGCCGACTTCATTGCGCCTTGGGCGTTATTTATTACAAACTTAAGTTACTTGTATCAAATTGATTTTATTTTGGCAAACTATGTTTGTAACAGGTATGTCATGCATTTTGTCAAATATTTAAATAATAAAAATGTTTACTTGAGTATGTTTCTTGACGATTTGAGCCAATTAATAACGATCTAATTTGATTGACAATATCTGCAATTCGAGCAATGCCGCGGGTTTAAGTCAGTATATAATAAATGCATGCTTTAAATGGTACTGGATATAAAAATAACATAGTACCAATTATATAAGGAATGAGAATTTTGATGTCGAATGTCAGACACAAAAATAACAGCTACAAATAACGACATTTATGTACTATTTCAACATAGGTATATAGTAGTCCACATTTTGAGTAACCCGTTCTGTATAATATAGCAGTTTTGCAGGTTGAACAACATGATATACCAACACTTCAAATATTTATGTATTCCTGTTTGTATTTTTTAATCCTGTAAAAACGTTTTACCTTCAACTATAGTATTTCATTTACTTACAAATTGCTGGTTTCTTTAAATTCTAGATAACTATCAGTGGTTGTGTATGATTTTGTGTCATTGTAGGGTTCAGTTAATTAACATGGAGAGAGAATGGTCTTGGTTTCACAGAAATATGCAATTATTGAAGTTTCATTTTTGAAATTAAATAAACTTTTGCCCACGATTTCATTCGTGTGGAGCTTTGACTTAATTCTAGGCTTTATTCGTGTCGTCGCAAAAACAACTAAGTACACAATTTTTATTAGTACCTTTGTGAGTGAAGCCAATTAGCATTTGACTGGTTAATTAACACTTTTTCTTAGTTATGTGAATTAAACTAATGTTAAATCAAATCTAACTAAGGTATATTCATGTCATCCTAGCATAAACAAAAGATTTTTGTTATTTACCTTCCTGTTTATTTTATTATGCATGTTAACAGAATTCTTCATCTTTCCTAAATATCTATGTATCTAGTCTATTTCAATAATAACTATTTCAACAAGGTAATATCTAATGTGTGCGATACTCTCTCTTAGTAAAACGGTCAAGTGCGACACTTGTTTGTTAACAAACTTTGTAAACACCGTCATGCGTACAGTCACGTGTATAAACATGTATACACCACACAGACATTAAAATCAATTTTCTCTTAAAATAACTATAATAATATTTAGTTTTAGGGTACATTATATTGTGGTCTATGTTATAATTAAACAAAAAAAAATAGTTTTAACTGAAAGTTATAACTCATTTAAGAGAAAATTGATTCTAATCTTTGCGTAGTGTATACATGTTTATGCTCGTGACTGTACTTGTATATTTGTTTGACAAGTGTGAACCGTTAGATCTTGATGCTTTCGTTTTTTTTTACTATTTGCTTATTTTAGTTTACGTGTTTAATTTTACATTCAATAGTCAATCCGTTTATTTCCATTAGACAAAAAAGGCACTTTGAAACGTCATTTACAAACGTGATTCTAGTTGCCCATTCCAAAATGTAGTTTCATATGGAGAAGAATGGGCAAAAAACTCCATACTTACTTTTTTAAAATAATCGTGTAACATAAGTTTTTTACATGGTTAAATGTAAATTAGAATGAATATAATCTAAAAACCATTACCGTCAAAAATTACATGACTATATACTCGTAATAAAAAAAAACAACTACTAATTTATATAAATTAGGAAATGGAAGCTACATAATGTCCGCGAACATATTTCACAAGTTTACAAAATTAAATAAACAACATTCCTCAAACAATGAAAATAATGTGTGAGAGTGATTTTCAACGACCAAGCGACACCCGGCTGTCGCGCTGCTATTGTATTTCTATTGTGTCTCGAATCACGTGTGTTCAAAGGTTTAAGGTTTAAAAACCGTGGAAAAGATTTTGATAGTTATGAGTTTTTTATTAATTGTGGAAAATTCAGTCTGCCTGTATGTTTTTCAGTCCATCTGCTTTTATAGCTAAATCACTGATTTGATTGTGATGAAGTTTTTCATTTACTACTTTTTATCTGATTTCAACTTTATATGCATCGGACCTTAGCGTGGACGAAGTACCGAGAAAAAGCTAGTTTTTGTGCATTGTTCGCGAAATTGCTTTATCCGTACTAAGATTCTAAATGCGAAAGTATCCATACAAATATTATAAATGCGATAGTAACTCTGTCTGTCTGCCTGTCTCTCTGTCTGTCTGTCTCCGTACTATATATACTATATTTAATATTATAAATGCGAAAGTAACTCTGTCTGTCTCTCTGTCTGTCTGTCTGTTACGCTTTCCCGCTTAAACTACTGAACCGATTTGAATGAAATTTAGTACAGATATAGTCTGGGGCCCGAGAAAGGACATAGGATATTTTTCATCCCGGAAAACCCAGGCAACGGGAACTATTATTCCACGCGGACGAAATCGCGGGCAAAAGCTAGTTAATTATAAGATATCACTTATTACTAATATAGATAATTTTTATTACTTATATATAATAAAAGGAATTAAATAATAACTATTAAATTGTAATATTTTTTTTTGTAGTTTTTTTTAAGTTTTTAATTAAGGACCCTAATATTTTTTTGTTTATCCTCTAATAATTAAATTAACTTTAACACACACTCAAAAAAATTAAGAATTATCGTACTCACCAAAATTCCAAAAAGGTAGGGACGCATCATCGCTCCAAAAATAATAATATCGATAAATAAAACACGTTACTTCCAAATATCCGAGTATTGGTATTCGATATTTTAAAATTTAAATAAGGAACACGTGTGGTCACTCGCGCTGTCCACTGGCGAGTTCGGAGCTTGTATCGCGTCGCCAGCTTTTTGCTTCACTTTGAAAACGATTTTACTATGAGTTCACTTCTCGATTGTAAAAGTAGACGTGACACTTTTGCGACGTTTTTTTAGAAGAAATTGGTCATTCTAGTTTCAGTTCCAATTTATATTTTTAGGTTTCTAAAAAGGTAGCTGTTTTTTTAGAAAACTGAAAGTTTAGATTGAAAAGTAAGGTTCAGTATTCTTTTTCTTTTGTTTTTTTTCACGCCTCATTATTTGTAATGACAAAATAGGATTTATTACTATATTTTGACAGTAACACTTAAATGTTATTATATAATTTACTAGCTTCCGCCCGCGGCTTCGCTCGCGTTAGAAAGAGACAAAAAGTAGCCTATGTTACTCTCCATCCCTTCAACTATCTCCACTTAAAAAATCACATCAATCCGTAGCTCCGTTTTGCCGTGAAGGAAAGACAAACAGACAGAAAGACAGACAGACACACTTTCTCATTTATAATATTAGTATGGATTTGTCTGTATTTTGTCCACCTACATGTTGTAATTAAAATATTTGACTCTTTTACAAAAGAAGCTTCTCATTAAAAACAACTGCAATTCCAGATGACCTTTACACAGTATGCACAACTTACTTCTGATGTCACATAAAACAAAAGAGAATTACCCTAAAAGCTAGTGTCATAAAAACAAAAGATAGTATCGTATACTATACGTGAACAGGTATGATGATAATATCAATACTCATAAGTTTCGAGTTACAGTAGTACCGGGACACAGGGATGCGAATAGTGAAAGTATTAAATATTATAATAATATTACTGATTCGGCGGAACTTTGCTTGAGATATACTTAGAATAGAGCGAGGCTTATCTTTCTATTCATAGAGTCAGGCTTCGTATGTAATTAATGGGCATCAAAAATAATATCATAGAAACATAAAATTTGAACAGTAGTTTTAACGAAAATATGCGGGCAAAGCCGCGATGAACAGTTAGTTTTGATAAAACTAGCGCTTATAAAAAACAAACCTGTCATATTTATTTTTCTTAATTATAAACGCGTTGGGATCAATGTTTTACTTTGTAATGTGCGAAATGTAGGCTTAATAATAATTTATATGTATTTTAACTCAATCAAGACGGATGAAATTTTGATTGCGATGAGACGGAGGTGATAAAATTATCGATTAGTTTTTTTTTACAGATTGTTTTATAAAAACTAATCAGACCAATTCGGAGAGTGTTTTATTATTATGATGTTCAGCTATTTTATTACTCGTACAAGAAGTTGTTGGCAATTAAATTTTATTGCGTAGGTGTGGACTTAAATAAACGCGTTTATAAATATTTGTATTGATTTATAGAATTAGTTTAATACTGTTTTATTTTGGAAAAGGGATTTTTAGAGCCTACTAGAATTAACTTTGATCAAATGTTATGTATGAGATTTTTGTTTGTGAAACTATAGTACCATAATTTCATGGCTATTTGATCTAAGATAATATTGTTATATCCTAACTTTACATTGATTTTATTTTGTTCTACAGGAACAGCTGCCTATAATCTCACAACAGACATACTCGTAAATAGAAACGAACTTTTTCATTGAGTAAAAAAATCTAGTACTTTATTGTAATATGTCTTTAAAAGAGAGTTTGACTTTGGTGTTTGTTGCAAATAATTTTCTCAGAGCAGTCAGCCAAAAAACACATCTCCCATAGTTTGATTACAGTATGCGAAAATTTAATCAAAAATAACTATCATTTTACATACTTTGAAAAGTATTTCAACTTCAATTTTACAAAAATATCGATATCGGTACTGCAGCGGCCCGTCACTATGAAACATCGAGTACCGTACTACAATCACTTTTAAATTAACTATATTTGAACTTGACCTTGGACTTTAAAGACTGCTGACCCAAATATCAACGTCGATTTTTTGTTTCTATTGTAATTATTATAAATTATTGATAACTGTTATGATCTATGAAAAATTTAGGTGTTTCTTTGAGTAAAACTAATTATAATGCATGTTCCTGTTTCAAAAAAGCATTTATTAATGAAGACCAATTTATTTTGACCCGCGGAGAAATAAGGAACCGAGATTGATTTACAAAATGTAATAAATTCTTGTTCGATCTTTGCAAATAGCGCTGCATTGACAGTTCAAAATATATTGGCTATGTTTTGATGGTTTGACATTTGAAAAGTTAGAGACATTAATCTTAGGTGCTAAATTCTATTGAATAATTTAAAGTCGTAATGATAATGAATTAAAAAGAAGAAATTAGAGTTTTTGCCGTAAAATAGATATAGCTTTCACACAAACTTTGCTGCGTTGTAATTTTTCAATAGGATACAAAGCGAATTTTATTAAATTACTAGATTTTGCCCGCGGCTTCGCTCGCGTTAAAAAGAGTAAAAAAGTGATCTATGTCACTCTACATTCCTTCAACTATCTCCACTTAAAAATTACGTCAATCCGTTGCTTTGTTTTGCTGTGAAAGACAGACAGACAGACACACACACACGTTCCCATTTATAATATTAATAATTAGTATGGATATTTTGCTCTATTTTAAATACTTGTCCATTTACGTTTGTTATTTACGTCATTACATATTTTGTTTTAAAATTTTGATCTGAAAGTGCGTACAATGTAACATAAAATAAATTTAAAAAAAGTCTAGAATAATAAAAAAACTAAACAACAGACTCAGCTAGGACATGACCAGTTCCAACCGATTGAGTACCAGTTGACGAACACGACGTATGGATTGGCTTTGGCTCCATTTATGAGTACCTTTTTCATTAGCTAGACCATAAAGCTACATAATGATACATGAACCATCAGAAAGACATTTGAGACGCCAAAACCGAAATTCGGTCATAAGAATATGATTATAATACTTTCTTTCAACAAGGTGTTAGCTAATTGAAACTTATTTCTGCAAACCACCTAATCAGCTACTTTTTTAATCTTGACGCGCTGGTGTGTAGAACTACACCTTGTTAGGTACGACGAGGGTCATATTGAACGAGGGATTGGAGGCTATACAGGGTTCGGTTGTCATTCCAAATATGTAAATAAAACAATACCTTAATTTTTTACACATTTTTATTATTAGTCTATTATGTGCCGCTTCTGGACATAGGCCTCTCTCCATTCCTTCCATCGTTAGCGATACTTCACTTCTTTAGTTCACTTGGGCATAAATTCGTCTAGTTCGTCCCGCCATCTCCTACGTAGCCTGCCGCGACCCCGTCTCCCCGTCTCAGGGCTTCAGCTCTGTGCTACTTGAGCCCAAAGTTTGTCCGTGCAGATATGTCCTGCCCAGTCCCGTTTTAGTTGATAAGCTTTTTGAGCCACGTCAGCTCATCCTGTTGTGCAGCGCAGCACAGTGTTTCGAAATCGATCTGATAATTTGACACCTAGTAGACTGCGCTCCATTGCTCGTTGGCAAACCTTGAGTTTGGACTTCTGTGCGTTTGTTAGATACCAAGTCTGTGCGCCATAGGTTAAGGGAGGATGCGCAGTCCATGAGCTTCCGCTTTAGGCACATGGGCAAATTGCTTTTGAACAGTTCCTTTATAGACTAGTAGCTCTTCCAGGCGTTAACAGTTCGTCTTGCGACTTCTTTGTCTTGCTTCGCCTGGAAAGAGACTACTTGGCCCCAGTAACGTCTACTTTAATGTTTATCGATGTTACGTTGCACATGACTTTGGTCTTTAACATGTTCATCTCCAGTCCAATCTCAAGGCTTGATCGCTTAGGTCTTGCAGCATGCGTTCGAGTTTGGTGACTGTTGACGAAAAAACGACAATGTCGTCGGCAAAACGGAGTTTAGTCAGGCGCTTGTCGCCAAGTCCAATGCCTCTTTCCTTCCAAACTGTTGCCAACTTTCTGAATATTTCTTCCAGGGTACTGAACAACTTCGGAGATAGCGGGTCACCCTGTTTGACTCCTTTCTCAATTTGAAATTTTGGTCTTGCGCTGCTGTTTCTGATTTTTGGGCAGCTGTACTCTTTTGGTAAATTATTGATGTTTTGTATGAGATTGGCGGCTTTTACTATTAATACTCGTACCGCGAAACAAAGACAAAAAAATATATATAAATACCTACTAATACTATAAACGCGAACTTTGTTATTCTTTCACGGAGAAACTATTATAACCATTTTTAATAAAACTCTTCCGTAGTATAAGTATAGTGTTTGCATCAAAATAACATAAAACCCCGCTATGACCCACAGGAAGCCCGAAGATAATTGCGTGGGACGGCTAATCGATTTATAAATCGGAAATGGCTATAGGACAGTTTCTTATCTAAGTATTCGAAATTCTACAGAATACAAATAGGCGTTGTAGGCCAATTTCCCTAATTAAAAATGCGTAGAATTTAACTGTCATGTATCAATGACAAACGATGTTATAAAAGAAATAAAAAATATAAGCTTGTTTCCTGAGATTAGTTAAGAAAGTTCTTAAATCTATTCAAATGAATACAGTTGATTTTTACTAAATTTTAATCGATGAATGTGGGATGAAGTAATGAATGACAGATATGTGAGGTGATGCCTGAGTGGTCAAGGCGCTGCGCTGGCCTCTCATGCATGAGGTTCATGAGTTTGAAACCGGGCACCAGGAATTCCAATTGTTCTAAGACTAGACTAGGTTTAGTTACTACTTCCCGCTCCAGTGGCACATAGCGTAATGCTATACTATGTCACTCGCTGGTAATGTATCCTAATATTGATGAATAATTTTTTCAATTCGGTTCAAATTTATAGTTTTTTTTTTAAATTACTAAATCTATGCTCTTTATAATACATATTAATATAGATATCTATTATCTCGTTCTAAAGGTACACGACGGCTAAAACTGTTGGTAACAGTAAGTTGGTATTCGTAGTTCAGTGACAGTCGTAACTGAGGTAAAAGTCGTTAATAAAGGATGAAAGTTGTATGACGGCCACAGCCACAGCCAGCTGACGAGATAGGCGAGACACAGCCTATCTCGCGCTCGCATAGATAGGCTGTGCTTTATTTGTCGAATCACTTTATTCGTCTACTGGTAGGTTTTTTTACTCAGTGTTGATGTTAAGATCTTATAAATGCAAGTCGGAATATTCGACTTGTATTTATAAAGCTGTTTTTTTTTAAAGAAATCCTTATTTCTGAAATACTGGTCTGATATGACAAATAAGTGTTGGATGGCCCAGTAAAGCACATAAACACATAAACGCTACCACCTACGGAAGCGTAGTAACAAAAGAAGTAACCAAAGGTGAGGGTGACACCGCGATGGTAAAATCTGCCATCCCGCGCTACGCGACACGAACACGAACATAGCGAACACAAACATCAAATCGGAACATTTGGTTCGTACGTATGGGCATAGTCGAACACGAATGCGAACATGGTTCGAATTGAGTTCGCGCACTACAGTCGTGAACTCTCTTAATAGCCATGGCGACGCCGATGGAAGTGGTTGAATAGTTTTGTTACGTTACATTTATGAAAGATATTCGAACACCGTCCATACGGAACGTACAAAAGGATCGCCGCAAACATGTTTGTCGAACAGAGTGTTCGATGTTCGTTAGTGGTACGCACGTGCGAACCAAGTTGTTGCGTATCATGCAACGCAACAAATTTGTTCGTACGTGAAGAGGTTGCACTATGTTAAGTTTTTACTGGTAGTGTTGTCGATTTCAAAGTTTATAGTCAATTTGCTCTATGCAACCGTGGTGATCAATGCTTGTGCCTTTGTTAGAGAAAAGGCCTTTGCCCTGGAGCAGGACACAAACGGGTATTATAATTTATATCAATTGATTAATGTCTTTTCTATTTAAATATATCCGTCAAACTTCATTATATTTGATGATCCTTGCTCATCAGGTTTCGATTACGTACAAACTTGATTTATATTTTAATTAGCTTTGATCTTCAAAACAGGAAATTAGATCATTTTAACAGGACATTGTAATTTAGAGCGAAATGAGTCTTTATGCATATTCATCTTTTTTTTGTTCAATAATGCTTAGCGAAGAAAATGAATTTTATAATACCTGGCCTATTTTATGGGTTTTCATATCCGTAACTCGTAATTTTACAAGGGCAGTCATCTTATATTATTGCTGGCCTTTATTCTTTGGTTATCGTAGTATCATAAAAATCACACGTCCTCCTTTATTCGGTAAAAAAAACCACCCGAATCAGTTCAATAGTATAGCTGTAAAAGCATCACAGGCAGACATTAAATTACGTTCGCACTTACAGTAGTATTGGGTATAGTATGGATTAAAGCTGGTCGCACAAGTTCAGCCGATTAGGAATTCAGTTTCGGGGAATATGTATGCTTTATTAAATACCAAATGTTCAATAAGGCGCACTAGAGCACTGAGGCTCACGGAACTGAATTCATGATCAGTAACTCACAGGAATCCCAACGACTGAAGCTGGCCTAACTCATTCGATGTAAAGAAAGTCTTATTCATAAAAAGGGGCTGCAGCTGCAAATCAAATGTATGAGGCTAATGTCTTACCTATCTCGAATTTGATTTTTTAATAGATCAATTTATAGTAGAACTGATCACCACATTATCATTGTCCTTTGAAATAGGGATTTATTAAATTTATGAAGTGTCAAGACAATTGAGAATGACGTCAATTTACCGACGCCGGATTCATCAGAATTGTAGGGAAACCCCACATCGGTTAACCACTGATCCTCTTTAGTTTGAAAGGTATAAAATCTTTTGTTCTAATCTACGTACCATGCAGTTTTTTATCCGTACTAATATTATAAATGCGAAAGTAACTCTGTCTGTCTGTCTTTCTGTCTGTCTGTCTGTCTCTTCTTCACGCCTAAACCGCTGAACCGATTAAAATGAAATTTAGTACAGATATAGCCTGGGACCCGGGAAAGGACATAGGATAGTTTTCATCCCGGAAATCCCCCGAGAACGGGAACTATTAATCCACGCGGACGAAGTCGCGGGCAAAAGCTAGTTTACTTTATTATTCAAAATATCTCGAATCTTCAGATCAGTAGTTTTTATTGTCAACAGACAGGCAAGGGTCTCTGTTTCTGTTGTAAGGTTATCTGTATTCTTTATTTCATACCCGTAAAAGCCTGGTCAGTGGGTAGTCTTAGGACCTTTTAATACAGATTCAAACCTGTGATCAAACGCTATGTTTTGTGTGAACGAAAAACAAACATTCATTAATTCACCCATAGCTATACTTACATCCTCACAAACTTGTGCATTTATGATATAGCATATTTCTCTTATTCGTCGGACTTAGAAAAATAAAAAAAGACATTATAACAATGTTAGAAGCCAATTCAATCCTTGACATATAACTCCTTTCTTTGCGATACCTCTGAAGCGAAGCCTGCTCTAATTTTAATAACAACAAGGAATTAGATCGGTATTTGATGCTTGCGGCGGCCTTGCCAAGAGACTGGTATACATACCTACATCACCGAACATATTAAAGCTCGTTGACATTTCGACGTCCGTTTGTCACAGCTTAAGTGTTTGAAGGTAATCTATCTATATCAATGATATAAATTAGTAAACTGACTGACTGATTGTTGATATATATATCAACGCACAGCCCAAACCGTAGGTCCTAGAGAAAGGAAACTTTAAGGGTCTGTTTTAGTAAAGAGTAAGTATCTACTAAGAAAGGATTTTGGAAATGAGACACATATAGGGGTAAAAATTAGCGATGGAAGTTCAAGATAAACGTGGGCGTAGACACGGGCAACTGCTAGTTTTAATAAAAAGTAAAAGCAGTGAATAAAATAATTTTTGTGATGCCAAACCCACTGGGCCATTAAATGTTAGCTGAGCCGACGGTTCTGCTCGTGTTGATTACTGCTTTACTCGCTTGGGTTACATAGTTTTATAAATATAGCTGTTATACTGGTCTAGTAAAGTGAATGTAGGGTCCTGGTTCTAAGTCCCTGGTCAGGGAAGAAGTGTCTAGGAGTGTCTCCAATATTATTTAGTAGCATTTCGGAGTTTGGGAGATGGTACCTCAGAGTCGAACTGTCTTTTTAGGGTTCCGTACCTCAAAAGGTAAAAACGGAACCCTTATAGGATCACTTTGTTGTCCGTCTGTCCGTCCGTCCGGCTGTCAAGACCCTTTTTCTCAGAAACGCGTCGAGATATCAAGCTGAAATCGATATCACATACTCGGGTCTGCTATCTCTTAAAGCAGTGAAAAAATCAAGTTTTTAAATCAATGCAATAAAAAGATACGGCGGTTTATATTGCAAATTTGGACATTTGCAAGGAAATCAAAACCTATAGGGTACTTCCCATTGACCTAGAATCATGAAATTTGGCAAAAGGCAAGGTCATGTAGCACAAGTAAAGGGAAAACTCCGAAAACCGTAAATTTGTAGTTAGTTGACATCAGGCGTCCGTCTGTCCGTCTGTCTGTCAAGAACCTTTTTCTCAGAAACGCGTCGAGATATCAAGCTGAAATTAATATCACATACTCAGGTCTGCTATCTCTCAAAGCAGGGGAAAAATATAGTTTCTAAATCAACGCAATAAAAAGATACGGCGGTTTATATTGCATATTCAGATATTTTCAAGAGAATCATAACTCAAAACCTATAGGGTACTTCCCATTGACCTAGAATCATGAAATTTGGCAAAAGGCAAGGTCATGTAGCACAAGTAAAGGGAAAACTCCGAAAACCGTAAATTTGTAGTTAGTTGACATCAGGCGTCCGTCTGTCCGTCTGTCTGTCAAGAACCTTTTTCTCAGAAACGCGTCGAGATATCAAGCTGATATTAATATCACATACTCAGGTCTGCTATCTCTCAAAGCAGTGAAAAAATCAAGTTTCTAAATCAACGCAATAAAAAGATACGGCGGTTTATATTGCATATTTAGACATTTTCAAGGGAATCAAAACTCAAAACCTATAGGGTACTTTCCATTGACCTAGAATTGTGAAATTTGGCAAGAAGCAAGGTCATGTAGCACAAGTAAAAGGAAAACTCTGAAAACCGTAAATTTGTAGTTATTTCACTAAAAAACAAATTAACGGAACCCTCGTTGCGCGAGTAGAACTCGCACTTGACCGGTTTTTTTATTCAAGAATTTTATTGCAGAAGTTCCTGCATCTAACGTTGGTAACTTTGAGTTCTTCATTATCAGGAATTGTTTTTGTTCAGGTAGTCAAAAACTAACAATCTGCCAATCAGGCTTACCTATCCGACATTGTTAACAGATAACGCCGCTTAGGGAGAAATTAGAGTTACATAAATTATCTCCATCATCATTGTTTCTTAGGGTGAAAACATCTTTACCTATACGTCGACGGTGGTGACCTACCATTTGATGGACTAATTAATGACCTTTGAAATCTAGCTTATCACACGTAAAACTATAATATGTCCTCTTAAAAATCCTACAAAAAAATCCAAGATTGACATGTTTATTATACAAACAAAACATCTCATTAATTTAGTTTTGTACTAACATTATTATTAGTATAGATTAGGCATGTCGTAATGTTAATCTGGTAGTCAGTTTATTCGATTGATTACGTCTATTAGTCTTGTTTTAGATTTTTAATTTATTTCACCACCTGTGAAATCTCCAATGAGAGTGAGGAAAAATGGAGTACTCCTTTGCTTGTTGTACATACTCTTGTGTAATATATTATGTCACTTTAGTTCTTAGAATCCAATGACATTGGTTTCTTTTTGGTTTATTGATTGAAACCGTTCCTTAAGATTACGGATGACGCAGAAACGTTTAAGCTTAACCCATAATTATACTTACAAAGAAACCATAATAAAAAAAGTAATCTTGTGGTTTTAAGGCAAAAAGACATTTACGAATGAGTGTAGCCTAAATAAGGCTAATATTAGAATAGTTTGAGACATTTTAGTCAAGTAGCGTGGGATGGTAACGGTGCTTTGTAAAAAATGATGAAATGAAACGAATGGAGTTGAATTGTGGGCCAGTAATGGCTACTTGTATACGTTTTAGGTAAAAGGATTAATATTTAACAAACATTTTAATTTACCTTCGAAACTTACTAACTCATAAAATTAAAGTTAAAATAATTGCAAATACGTCAAGTAAATATACATTACGACAATTGAACTCATTACTGCTAAAACGACTCACAATCTGTCAATAACCTAAATATTGTACTATAATCGAAACACATGTCAACAAAATTAATTAAATGTTTTCTAACTTGCATATTTTTTAACAACTTAATTTATACTATTAATTAGATGTTTTCAGGAAAAATACTAAGTGACAAATGTTACCAATATCATCTGCATCGTTTCAAACGATTGGTCTAATAAAAAATGCCAAAATGAGTAAAGAAAACTAATGTATCTCTCGACTTTGTTCATTATTTCTTTTACCCATTATTATTTACAATGACACACAAAACATTAAAATCACAGTCTGTTCAGGTAATTATCAAAAGAGTAAGTCACACTGCGTGTGGAACATTGACCATAAACCATTTGCAGTTGACGAGAAAATGCCTTATGTAGGTGTTGGTATATATACGGCTATGTGGGTCAACGACCTTACGAAAATACTGATGAGGAAGCTTGGTTAGTGTCAGTTAATATGAAATATTTTGATGTGAAGATGATGTGAGAAGTGCGAAGAAAGGGGTTAAAGATTACTCCCATAAAACGAAAACACTTAATTAAATAGATACGAGTAGATATTGGTGTCGATCCCCTTGTGTGTTATATAATATTATTCTTTCCATTTCGTTAAGAAAAGGCCGGAAAAGAAATAATTAGTTTAGTCCGACGCCTGACGTAAAACGACGCATTAATTGCAATGTCTTTAATCACAACTAAATAGTCTATAGATCAACTTAATTTTACTTAACTAATATTTTGCCTTCTGCCATTGCCTTAATGAATTTTTTTTAGGGTTTCGTACCACGAATGCTGTCTGTCAAAAAAATTATCGCAGAGTGTATAACTTGTTAATTAATTTTAAGACGATGACGTCGTAGATAGGTACTACTTGTAATATAATAGCATTAATCTCTTTTCCAGATACATAACTAAATAATATTCAACAACTAACACTTCAACTTGAAAAATCTTTATTGCTTTACTATTAGCTCGACTACCTGTCATAAGGTAAATAAGACAGCAACCAATAAATTCAAAACACCATAAAGATACGGTTCTATATGGGAGTGAAACTCACGAAAAAGTTATAATGATAACTGTGTTTAATAATAATATCAATAGCGAAACCTATAATTATAATAGATACAACTTTATCAATGAAAAAGATCATTATTGAGATGAATTATGTATTTCAATAATACACACCTACTGGCAAATACAATGATATTATAGTAATTAAATATATAAATATAGATTTAACTGAGTTGATTTTTATCTTTATTAAATGTTAAAATACTTAAGATAAAGTGCTGTTGATTGTTATTATCACTAATGTACAGTTTATCACAATTTTCAAAACTACATTGTCGTCATGGAACAAAATTAAATTGACCACGTTTTCAAAACTTCAATTAATTATTCTTAAATTGAAAATAAGATATGCAACACATTGTCGAGTTTTCTAGATTCCTGACTTTTGTCTGGTTTCCACGTTGCTGTTTCACACATCATCATATCTTCTTCTATTTTAGCATTTTCGTTTGGAGCAACCATTTTAATTTCTTGTTTTACATTAGAAGGCTTTTTCTTGGGTCCATCTTTTTCAATTTTAATTTCTTGATTTATATTGAATATGTTTTGGTATGGTTCTGTTCTGTTTCTTATTTCTTCTTCTCTACCTTCAAGTCTAATATCACTGTCTCTGTTAGAGACTGTACCTCGAATATTGACAATAACTGTTGGTTTCATTACTGTTTGTGATTCCCTGTTCCCAATCTGGCTTTGTCCAGCCATTGTGTTAGTGAACGGTAAATCATCAGAGTCATTAGCATCTTCCGATTCTGAATCAACGACATCTTCGTTTTCTTTATTCCTATTTGGCAATTTATTTTTAATATAAGGTGGTCGTGTACGTTTGTCCTTCTTAGGTTTTATAGTCGTTTTATGTTTATTGGTGTCTATAAATACAACTACCTCTTCTCTAGACTTTATAATCTCATCACTTGTATTGATATTGAGGCTTTTTGGAAAGCGATACTTCATAGATGGCATTTCAATTCTGTCATTCCTTCTAGGCATGTAATCAGCATCGCTGGGTAAAGAAGGTTCGTTTTCATATCCATACCTAACATAATTTTGAGACAAATGATTTTCATCATTTTGATTTATATCTTCAGGCAGTTGAGAATGGATTCTCAGAGATTCTATGACATCGCGAAACAAGGAACGTTTCTCGTGGGTTGTGGCGATTTCTCTATTTTTTGCTGGACCTGCACCGCAAAGGATGATCATGTAGGTAACGCAGATGTAACACTGCATCTGTAATAGGAAAAATAACTTTTATTACTCGGTGTATAAAATCACTTTCACCTTGATAAAGCAGGTGATAGTTTAGTATCATTTGGTGGTAATGAAGTTACTTGTAATGTTCTTTGTTGCACTAACAATGCAGTTACGTGTAAAAGTAATTTGGCCTACTGACCTACAAGCCAGTTTGTGGTCGGCAGAAGTGATGGATTGAAGTGCAAGTAAGTACGTTTAATGCTAAACGTCGATAGTTAACCCGCTGTTTTAGAAATCTAACTTTCTTCAGCTGTTTTTATACTTCCTTTATCTTACGACGTTATTACTTAAGCTGGTTTCTGAGCTTTATGTACCAAATACATTAAGATCTATTTAGATAATGTAAAGGCTACTTTAAAGCTTGTGGTCGTGAGCGCTATTTTTTCTAAGAATTATCCGTCCCAATTTTGTGTTGTTTTTCATTTACATATTTTCTTATTTAAAAAAAAACACACAAAAAACTGTTCTGAAAACCTACACATATTGTCCTATGAATTCCTTATAGAAGTTCCGATATTATGGTGAAAACTGGTTACCTTTGAATATTTGATACTAGAACCAAAATTATAAATAATCTATTTCCTATGTATGCAACAGTTTTACAAAATAGTATTACAATAAAATTGTCAGAAATGTTACGACTATGCGGTGAACTTAGTGAACATAATCACAGTGCCAGTACCAATTCATACAATCAAAATTAAGTAAAGTAAATACTACAGCTCCATTTATCAAGGAGTGTACCTGTCATAATCTGTAATCCAGACTGATAAGCAGAGGTGCAAAATAATAAAATAATAATAATATAATTTTCTAATGAGTAAGGCCTCTACCTACTCATTAGAAAATTATACATTGATGATACAAGACCCGTCACAAGGAAATTAAAGAATCTCCTCATAAAACGAACACAAATATTTTAACTCTAATTTCCCAACACTAATTTTAATAGCTAACTTAAGATGTCCCCGCAGTGGCACCCTCGTCATGCTTACTGCTCTGTTCCCGTGGGCTATAGCGTGACGTTATAAATAGTTTATAATAAATTGTGTAATTCCTTGTATCCATAATAAATGTGAAAGTTTGTTTGTCTATTTGAGTGCCTGTCTTTCACGGCAAATGGAGTGGCCAAGAGACGTAAATTTAGTTGAAGGGATGGAGAGCGACATAGGTTACTTTTTGTCTCTTTCTAAAGCTAGTTGAGCCTTGGACAAGCTAGTTATGTATTCTCTGATAAATGGGCTATCCAACACTAAATATATTTTCAATCCGGACCAGCAGTTTCTAAGATTCGCGCGTTCGTTTAAACTCTTACATTTTTAAAGACACATAATGTATGATTTGTAAGTCATTTTTTTCTGCGGGTTGTTGAACAGAAATGCCGCGACCCAGGACACAAAGGACTAATAAGAAATATGGATGGGTTTTAGTCAGTAGAAGTCTGACACCCCCTTCCGCTTCGCTCAGGGCGGCAGGAATCATTTAATGATTTCCTACCCCAAAAGGTAAATTGTTTATTGCCCTTACTATGCAGGCACTTTGGAACGTAATTAAATTAGTTGATACTAGCCGCCCATTCAAGAAAGTTATTTAAGGAGAACTAAAATACACTTACAGGACAATAAAAAGACTCACCTTGGTAGTGTGCAGTCGATCGCGTGCTCGCAGTGACTGCGCAGGAGTAGCGAGATGCGACCGGGAAGTCTCGCCAGGTTGACTGAACTCCACTGAACTGAGACAGGGGTGGTCAACTGTGTAGGGATACGTTTTCTATGGAGAAATGAGTGGTGTGTCGATTTGGATGTTAATCAATCAATCAATTTATTTGCAAAACAGGTGTTTACGTAGGATGTTTTGATACGTTATTTATGTGTTGTCTAGTCTTCGCTGATTTTCGGTTGGGTTGCATATAAATACTTGTGATGAAAAACAATATATTCTCCCAGTTTCATCCGCACCTCTGGTTACGGCTGCCGGTGGATGCGCGGTAGCTTTTATAGTTTTCCTCGAAAAGTGGGCTATCTTACAAGAAAAACGTCTGTTTTCAATTTAAACCACAAAATCATGGCATTATGAGATTCAAGCAAACAAACTGTTTATATTGGTATTCGTTGAGGAGAACTATTCTATTGGTAAGTTTGTACATTTATTACACTGCACACAGCATTTTTATACTTGTAAAGCACAATCAAGGTGCGAAGCGATATGTCGTAATAGCCTAGTGGTTAAGGAGCCGACCTCTCATGTTGGGGGTTTGAATCTGGGCATTTACCAATGTAACATTTTTACTTCACTTACATTCTTTCCGGGGCACGGCACGGGATGTCAGTAATGTCCAAGATAAACTTTAAAAAATACTTTTTAAAGTTTATCTTGGACATTACTGACATCCCGTGCCCCGGAAAGAATGTAAAGCCGTTGGTCTCGGTTGACATTCATAAAACTTTGACGTTACGAGTAGTCAAAAAGTCTAACCTGACCTTAGTCATCTCCTTAAAGATGATGGAGTCCACTCAAGGTGACGATTATTTTCATAGTTTTTGTTTTAATAGATAATTGAGAAGCTTCAGGTGAAAAACTTAGGAATTCTTGCTTAACAGAAATCACTGGTAACACGTTCAATGTGCTATTTTTAGTCCACCATTGCATCTCCTGAAAATCAAAATCAAGAGTAGCGTCTACCAGAATACCTTCTAGTCTTGAGAGCTTGACGAATCCCGAAGAAACTAACTGTCTTAGATTTCCTAACAAAATCATGTCAAACAAATTATGCCCTCCCTAGCTTCCCCCCGCGGTTTGTTAGATCTTTGATTACCGCGGGTCATAGCTGGTTGTCTTGTACTATTTAAAAATAAGTCGGCTCTTCCTTCCTGACGCTACGACTCCAGAACGCACGAACCAATTTCCACGGTTTTGGATTCGTTGGAAAGGTCTCGGGCTCCGTGAGGTTTATAGCAAAGAAAATTTAGGAAAAATCCACGCGGACGAAGTCGCGGGCAGAAGCTAGTTGTTTATAAATATAGCTAATTAACACGTGATTCGAGATACAATAGAAATTCAATAGCAGCGCGACAGCCGGCTGTCGCTTGGTCGTTAGAAGGTTAAATCAGAATAACAATTATTGTGATGAATGAATTCTGAATACTATGTTATTGTAAACTTTCAAAAAAATCCGTTCAAAAGTTTTTGTAGTCCATTCATCCTCACAAGTTTCGCGTATTCCTATGAAAGTTGTATCGATGTTAAAATTTTTTTTTTGCTTTTAATTTCGTTATCTAATAAAATTAACAATCTTAAACCAACATTGCAACACCCCTGTCCAGAATTAAATAGCAACTTGTCTTGTCGGGAACTACTAGACTTCTGATGTCCGGAACTGCGGCCATCGTACCATTCTATCAATGCCAATAATTGGAGCGACTAACAACCTTACCTGTATAGAAAAAAGGGAGAGTTACTATGAAAATATAAGGTGGTACTTTTTTGCTAAAGCAATACGTTTGCACTGGGGTGAAGAAGTAATTATGGGAAAACAGTGTTTTGTTATTTATAACTTGTTGTGTTACAACAGTTTACCGAAAATGTATGTTTTAGGAGAAAATTACCAAAATATATAGTCATTGTTTTATGACAAACAATGTTTTGAGCAAGAAACAGCCCTATATTCATAAAATCTTTCAATCGCTATGTTACCACCCGTAGCGTTGTTTCGACTTTTTAATTTTACCAGAAAGCCTTATCTATGCTAATATTATAAAGAGGAAAACTTTGTTTGTTTGATTGTAATGAACAGGCTCAAAAACTACTGGACCGATTTTCAAAATTCTTTCACCATTCGAAAGGTACATTATCCCTGAGTAACATAGGCTATATAATGCGAAAAGCGAAGCAGTAACCAAAAACGCAGATGAAACCGCGAGGAACAGCTAGTTATATAAATATAGATATATATAATAATATATAAATATAGTTAATTAGGACTGTACACCCTCAAAGTATAACATACACACACAATGCCTTCTTTATATAAGAAGAAACATTTGAGTAGTGCATAAATAAAAGCCTGATTCTATTTATAATATTTAACTACTCACTCAGACTAGAATTTAAAATAATGAGCTGCTAAAACCTGATTACTAGGATTCTATTAGCATCCAATCTATGTGTCATCGAACTAAATGGCTGTTTATTTACAGAAGATAGAAGAACGTCGTAAAAACTGGATCCACCACCTCATATCCTACAGAAGTTGCAATTAATGACTTCGCTATTCTGTTGCAGAAATGAACTCAAATTATTTCTTAGACTGACGAACAAAAAAAATATATTCTACTATATTTTACTATTAAGGGTTTGAAAATAAAGGAACTTTAAATATTTATTTAAAAACACACCGTTAAGGTAATTTATATATTGTTGTTATTTACTTCTGTATTTGGTATGCTGCTCTGCTTCCGTGATAATGTCCTTTTGAATTTGGTGATATAAAAAAACCAATTACCTAAACTATTTCCCATAAATCTGGCTTTAATATGGGGAGAGAACTATTAAATCCGACTGGAGAGATGAATGTGTATAAATTAACAAAAAACATCATCATTAAAGTTTTTATAAAATTAATTTACTACGCACCATTCCAAACAACACAAAAAATAACAAAAAGAACTGGACTTACATCTATAACTTTAATACAAGTAAATATTTACACAAAAGTCATGTGTGTGTCACTGTCAGGTCATGTCATATCACGTGTTTGAGATTTTCAAAAACAATATTATTCATATATCTTAGTCCTAGGTTCCAGAATAACCTGGAAGTCGTCTGCCGCTCTCAGCATGATGTCAAACTTTAAGTCCAAAGGTTTTCCGTAGTCCAGTTCAGAAACAGGTAACACTTTGAATTCGCGGAGGATCGTCGCTAGTACTGTCTTCATTGACATCATTGCGTAGCGGTAGCCTGAAAAACAAAAATATACAAGGTAGCAATTGGATTTCCTCAACAACCACGACGAAACGGAGAAGGTTTGGACTTATTTTTTTTATTTTTACATTTTTGCAAATATGACAGGATGACTTTTAGTTTAACCGGGAGCAGCTGGACGCTATGGAGGTAGTGCCTATCAGAACAACACAATTAGTAAGATTTATGTCAAACTTTCTGACTCTTAGCGACCGGTACGACTGTCAAGGATCTACGAATGACTTATATGCCATTTTTGTGGCTTTGTTTTTTTTTTGCTTTTGTTCTTTCAACCTTTGGAAACCTATTAACACTTTGCTGGCCTATCATCATATTCTAGGGCGCGTCTACTTGTTTAAATAAAAGCAGGAAAACCCTGGTATCAGCGTATTCTAGAGCGCGTCTTCTTGTTTTCATAGAAGCAGGACAAATCAGGACAATTCTTCTTAGAAAATATCTTAAGATATAACAACTATCAATTAACTCACCAATACAATTCCTAGGTCCATGACTGAAAGCCATGAAGGCAGCGGGGTGCGTGAGCGGCGTGTCGAAGAACCGTTCAGGTCGGAACAGCTCCGCGTCGTCTCCCCAGTACTTGGGGTTGCGGTGGATCGCGAACAGACAGACAGCTATACCTGTACCTGACGGTAGGATGTCTCCTGACGCTGCAGAAAAAGGGATGGATAAATATAAAAATGTTTTGAGTAACCTACATACTCACTCACGGCATGTACAGTGTGCCATGGTAACCAGACAACTGATAACTGGTATTAGTACACATTACACCCGTATTCGGAACAATCATCCTCGTGACACAGACGTCTGTCTAGGGTAGGAATTGGACCCGCGACCTCCAGCTAAAGCCTCGTATTGATGGTAATCATTTATTTAGCATTATTGTAGCATAAACATGGCTGGGTTGCTGTCAACATATTGCGGGCAACACTTGTGTTGCAAAGTTGAAGCCCGGCCAGCTAAAACGTGTGTGGACAATCCAAATTGATTTAAACAAAGTTTCCATTGTATATAACTAGACTTAACATAATCTAAGCAAAAAACCTCAAACAGCGCAAAAATAATAACCTTCCTGGGAATTATATATTTGAGCCGTTTGGGGTTAAAACACTGGGGCCATGGGGTCCGAGTGCTCATCTTGATTTTTTTTAGATATTTTTTCAAGATATCGATCACAAAGTTTCCAGCAGTATTCTCGCCAATCTACAACAATGTTGATCAACTGTTGCTAAACAAATGTTTACCATAAATACAAGGCTTTAGCATACATGGTACTAGACGAACAGGCCAGTCAAAATTAATAAATAAATATACAATTGGTGTTAAATGACATTTTAAGGATTACATTTTAAGTTTAACTTATAGGAACACATCGTGAGAAAACTTGATATAAGAACGTGCCAATGGGACGATCAATTTATTTATTTATTTGGGTCGAACTATTTGTTAATTATTCAATACATTACAACATAATTTCTTATAGTACATTAACCCGTGCAATCATTATTTAAACGCTAACACTACATGCGCCACTTATGCTTTTACATTTTAGATATTCAAGAAACTAAATTAGAAGTAATGTCTAGAACTTACGAAGAACAACATCATTGTCGACTTTCCTCATCAGCATGGGTGCTGGTGGGTACAGCCGCAGACTCTCCTTGATCACAGCTTCCATATACTTGAGATGAGTGAGGTCTTCAGCTGTTACCGGCCGAGGAGAGTCGCCGAAGACGTCCTTTAACCTGGTTTTTATGGATTTTTATTAGACGATTAAAACATGGCATACCGCCCGCCGTTTTGGGTGTGGGTTAATAGGTAAGTTTTGTTGCCATTTAATTGGCAAGTATTAATTATACTATATATTTCGAACTTTTGTATTCTAAAGGATTCATTTGGTCAGTCAAATGTTTGCACGTTTCGAGAAGCAGTTAAATCATGATCATCACATGGAGAAGAACGAGCAATAAACTATGTAGTTTTCAATCTCCTTACTGCATCAATCTAGGTTCTATATTTATAACAAACGTAAAGAGCAATAAAAAAAGACTAGAAATGACCACTCTCAACTGACACTAACCGACCTTCCGACGTCCGATCGACAGCCGGCTGTCGGGCTTCTATTGTCTTTCTTTGTGTCTCGAAACACGTGTGTTCGAAGGATAAAGGACGAGTGGATCAGCGCGTTACTCTCATCATTTTGAAAGGAACCTATTAGCCAAGGTGACAATACTCTCAACTATTATTATCCTTAGCAAACTATCAAATACCTACTCTTGATACACTTTCTCCTGTACTTCAGGGTGTCTTGCTAACAGCATGCTGGTGAATGAAGACCCAAGTGTAGAAGTATCAGTGCCAGCAGTAAAGATGACCAGGGTTTCTTCCCGAAGTTCGTTGTCACTGTAACCCTTATCTCCTCCTGAGGACTCTATCATGAGTTCTAGGAAGGACTTGAAGCAATCGTCGTCTGAAAAGATGTGGAATTGTTTGAAAGACTATTTCAGGTAATTTGTGGTTATGAACTTTAGGAATACAGTACATCGACATTTCAAACTTTCATATTCCGAGATACAGACCATACATATTATTGGTAATGTATGAATATAAGTTAATATGACATGTGTGGATAGTTTTCTGTGAACTTTCGTTTGTTTCCGGATGTAACAATGGGCACTTTTGAATATTGTCAAGAAGGATAATCACGTAGTTGAAATTAGTTGCTCGTTAAAAATATGTAGGAGGTGAAGGAGAAGAACGATCAAGAAACATTATGGAATCTTTTAAAATAAATAAATATTTTAAGTCAATACACAAGATTTTGGATTAGCATCATTTAACTCAACTAGATTGTAGGTAAACAAAATATGCATAGTTAGCTCAGAATTAGCAAGATATTTGAGAAGTGGTATAATTAGGCATACATTGCTATTTTCAATGGAGAAGGTTTATGCTGACGTTGACAAAAAAGAAATAAAAATTTAAACTTCCTTTTTTATAGTTTTTACCTTTCTTTGAATTGTTATTTTCAGCGATTTCTTTCCGTTTCTCTCGAATACACTGTAAACAAGAAAATACATTTAGTTGGTATGATATGATACAGATTTTTTCTTTACATTGAATGAATTACTCCATAGATTGCTATAATAATAGTAGTAGGCGCAATTAAAGATAAATTATTTAGGTATCTAGAAATTTTCGTCTCCTAGCCTTATGTTCACTTCCTGTGGATCATTGCGGGAGATGCCAATAGGTTATTTTTTACCGTTTTTGCCACATTTTTTATTGATGCTCCGGTCCTATTGGTCTCAAGAGGATCTTATATAGCCTATGTTAATCGCTGATAACGTAGCACTATATTAATGAAAGAGTTTTTCAAATCGGTTCAGTAGTTAAGGAGCCTATTCAATGCAAATGAACAAACATCAAATCTTTCCTCTTTTTATCAAGTTAGAGTAATAATTACCTTATAAATAAAATCACTAATAGTGTCATTATACTTCGACATCTGTGTGTAGTCTGCCGTCAGTTTGTAGATGGGGTTTGAGTGCAGCCATGGTTTCATCATACGGTCAGCTATGAGAGTGTAGGCACCATTGAATGCTGCTAGCACCTCCTGGTCAGGATTTTCTAGGGCATTCGCTGTGATACCTAGGGCTGTTTCTGAAAAAAAAAGTAATATTGGTCAGTTGAATGTAAAGTTGGATGGAAAAGTGCAATTGAATTTGTCCATTAGGAATTTCAACAACTCTTATTTTGGAAGTAGGTGGTAAGGACATTTCTGAAACATTATTTCTTTATTTTGTAATTTTATTTTAATATTTTTGTATGTGTGCCCCGCACCGGTATAACGCCTTTTTTTCGTGTTCATCTTGCCTCAGAACAATGAGCAACTAACGTTCTCTATTGTTCTGAGACAGAAACACGCTTTCGGCTAGCGCTTAAAACCAGCGCCGTGGTCTCGTGCCTGTGTACGGGCCCGACATTACGCTGAGCGCTAGCCCTTTCGTGAAATAGTGGATTATATTTTATTAATTAAGTTCTTCTACTGTACAAACTGCTGTATTACTAGCACGAATAAACTGTTTTTCTTGCCCGGCGACTGGGTTGTGGAGGTCTGATAGGCAGTTGCTTAATAAAACGTTGCTGGCCCTAACAAAGTTGGGATAAGGCTAAGAAGATGACGATGTCGCGACAGAGTCTGCCACTCAAGCTTGCAGTTGAGATGATGAATGCTACTTCGTGTTCAGTTCTTTTAAATACTTTCTTAGTTTATTTGGTTATTACTGACAGGAAAAAAATGGACTTGGAGCTAGAACGAACCATAATCCAAAGGACCTTTTCTGAATCAGTAGACTGACTCCACCTCAAAATACTCTTAAATCACTTACCACAAACAGAATCCATAGCATACGCCATAATATATTTGGACAAGGAGATGTTTCCATATCCAGCTACCTTCTGCAGCTGTTTCAACAGGTTCACACTCTGCTTGGAGAATATCTGAGAGAAGTTGAGCAGGTTCTTATGGCTGAAAGTGGGGACCAGGATCTTGCGACGAGGACGCCATATTGGAACTGAAAAGAAAAATAGTTTGAGGGGTATTATAGTGACCGATACATAAACATAGCGTATTACTAAGATGTACGTACGGAGACGGACGGTATATATGTACGGAGATGGCTTCCCGTGGACTGTATATAGACTTAATATGGTATTTCGTAATAAGCTTTCGATATTTAAAAAAATACAGTTCAGCCGATTGTGAGTAAACTTCACACGATCAATCGCTGGGCTGATTTGAATACTGCCTAAAAATGCAAAAGCAATAACTTAGTAGAAAAAATATAATATATTTAAAGTCGTTAGAAGTAAGTGTAAAAAATATTCATGAAAACGTTAAACGACCTTTTTAAAAAATACTACATTATAGATATTAATATTGTAATATCAACAAAAGCAGATTCTATGACAGTTTAAGAAAAAAACCTGGCGTGCTTCCTCATCCATTTGTGGACATCTTATATCACGCTATCAGAATTTGAAGCAACATTAGCATAGGTTTTTTTTTGGTGAGTGGGAAATCATCCAATGACTGTTCCCGTCCTGGGTGCGGCGGGAGGGCGTGTCAGACTTTCACTGACTAAAACCCACTCATGTTCCTTCGGTTGCCCTTTATGTTCCAGGGTCACGGTAACTATTATAAACATTCCGCAACCCCGGCAGGCGTTGCACATTACATTAGCATAGGTTTAGACAAAATTTCAGTCATAACACCCGTCTGGTCGAAGGGATTTTCCTTTTCAATGGAGGCTGAAGCACTTTACACTTTGTTCCTCATATCTCTAAACTTCTTTTTCAATGGAGCATGAAAATAACTATCCTAAAGTTCCTCACCTTCAGCTATAACACTGCCGTTCCCAGCTATAGAAAGAGTTATTTTCATTGAGTCGTCCTTTTCTAGGCAATGTTTCATCACACATTCTGCTACCACAGGATCTGCTACAACTGTGAAACATTTTAATATATTAACTTTTTGACGACCAAGCGACAGCCGGCTGTCGAACCCCGTGTGTTCGAACACACGGGATTCGATAGAAACGTTCGGAGGTTTAATATTGTTTTCTTTTTTCTATATTTGCAAATTATTCAGTGAGTTACTTAATTAATAATTAGAATATATTGAAGAAGTTGCATAATACATTCCTTTTTAGGGTCCCGTACCTCAAAATGTAAAAACGGAACTCTTATAGGACCACTATATGTTGTCTGTCCGTCCGTCCGTCTGTCAAGACCCTTTTCTTCTCAGAAACGCGTGAAGATATCAAGCTGAAATTAATATCACATACTCAAGTCTGCTCTGCATCTGCTATCTCTCAAAGCAGTGAAAATATCAAGTTTCTAAATCAACGCAATAATGCGATACGGCGGTTTATATTGCATATTTACAACCTACAGGGTACTTCCCATTGACCAAGAATCAAGAAATTTGGCAAGAAGCAATGTCATGTAGGACAAGTAAAGGAAAACCTCCGAAAATCGTAAATTTGTAGTTATTTCATAAAAATAGTAACAAATTAACGGAACCCTCGTTGCCGGTTTTTTTTAATTCGTCTGCTCAAGCAACGGAATCGCAAAAATATTGTAAAATCAACAAAATGAAAGAGATAATTATGTTGAGTGTAGGGAGGTCATTAAGAGGAAAATCGTCCTAATGCCCTCTCTACATACACCCAACAACGATATATCGTAGCGATTAAACTATGCAGTATGCAGCCCAATAAGTGAAACAGTTGAAGAACAAGGAAAACAGTTGAAGTTACCCGTTCTAAAACGTAGGGAGGCCTCGTGTAAAAAAAAACGTACAGGGAACTCTACGGACACTCTTTCCAATATTTTTTAGACGGGCCTGTTGTGTTGGTCTAGTGGTTAGTGACCCTGACTGCGAAGCCAGAGGTCATCGGTTCGATTCCCATCCTGGACAAATTTTGTGTGATGAGCAAGACTATATGTTCTTTATAAATTTTACGACTAAGTACGTTCATCAGTTGTCTGGTTACCATAGTACAAGATCGATGGCCGTGTGTGAGTTGTCCCAAGATATATATTTATTTTATTTATTACTAGCTTCTGCCCGCGGCTTCGCTCGCGTTAGAAAGAGACAAAAAGTAGCCTATGTTACTCGCCATCCCTTCAACTATCTCCACTTAAAAAATCACGTCAATCCGTCGCTCAGTTTTGCCGTTAAAGAAAGACAAACAGACAGACAGACAGACAGACAGACACACTTTCCCATTTATAATATTAGTATGGATTGAATATTTATTCTTTTGGATCTCACTAAGTACTTACACAAATAAAGTCTATGTAGGTTCCATGAGGTGGTAATTCCACCTTGCTTCAGCGCCTCCCGGCTGAACTGCTCTAGTATACTCCATCGCTCTGGAAATGAGTATTTCTTATATTTCTGTTCCCTTTTTTATGTTTATTTATTTATATATTTATACTTTATGCACAACGGTACATAGGCGGGCTTAATGTTTGGTAAATCATCAGATGACTCCGTCCGTTCTGGGTGCAGTGGAAAGGAGTGTCAAAATTTTACTGACTAAAATCCATTCGTGTTTCTTCTAATGCCTCTTTTTGTCCCGCGGTAGCTCTTTTAAACAAATTCCGCAACCCTGGTTAGATCTGTCCACTGCATCTTTATAATGAGTTTGAAAACTAAGAGCCAACGTAGAATTTAACACTCAATGATTCTCTATTTTTTTACTTGACAATGGATATTATATTTCTTTCTTTAACCGCAGTAAATAGAGGTTGTGGGTTCGAATCCGGGCAAGTACAAATGTGATTTTTCAAATAATTATGTACTTTTCAAAGTTTATCTTGTACCTCACAGACATCGGTCAAGGAAAACATCGAGCTGAAAATTAATATAAGTCCAAAATCGCCAATCTGCCTTGAGCAAGCGTGGTGATCAATGCTCGTGTCTTCTCTGTAAGAGAAGAGGCCTTTGCCTTGCAGTGGACAGTAATAGGCTGGTATTATTTAAATAAGATTTTTCTTGTATGAAAATGGACAAACAAACAGCCAAGTCATCGAGAAAATAACCTAACCAGAGAATTCCAGATAGGATATGCATAGTTGCTAACCTTCTAAGAGGGCTCCTACCTTGAAAGTACTGTTACGATATGGAATACATGTAGTACCAGTAACAACCCTACGTAAACTGCTGACCACGCATCAGTTGTTTACTTCGTTTTTACTTAGAATCTAATTGACGTCAATCGAAAGCAATGTAAACATTTCCGGCGATGCGCATGTTTAGTTCGGCTTACGGTTTTGATGTGGACGATTCTATTATTACGCCAAATATTGTCAATTTCTAATTTTGGACAATATAGTTTTCTAGTTTTCTTAAAAAGCGTTTTTTTTTAAGTCTTCTCGTCCCACCCCATAACAGTAACTAAGTCATACAATTATTTCAATGTACTCACCACTATCGTTTTTACATCTTAACATATAAAAGCACTGTCCAAGCACTGGTAGAGATTTGATGCTATTTTTGTACAATTTCGAAAATTTTATTCTATGCCTCGCTCTCCATCTTAACACCAAAAAGTATAGAATTATCACACCCACTGTAAATTGCCAAATCATTTTACCAATAAAAAATAATATTAAAATTAGTGGGATTAAAGTTCAAATTGATTCTTAAAATGAATTCTTGAACATTCCTTTACAACACAATTTTGTTTTAACTAAAATTAAACCTTATCTATATAACGCGTGTTGTGTTTCTATGAACAACAAAACGTTACTAAACATAGGTATTAAAAAAAAATCGCCAAAACACTACTCATGACGTAGGTACAAAAACATTTGAATAGTAGAAGGCAAGTACTTATATAAAAAATCCGGTTGTAGGAAATAAATGCGGCGGTAATATTTTAACTAATAATGTTCACAATGAACTTGAACGACTCAATTTCAATTCAATGCCAAAGTAAAAAATTGGGCTTACATGCGGAAGGTTTTAAGCCGATTTGAGTAAACTGAAAATTAAGGTCTTGGGGATTTGGATTTAAAGAACATCAAACAGACAGATAGATGTACAAGTATTGAAAGACGCGTAAGGATTTCTTTTTTAGTACCTACTTTAGGATTCCTACAAAGGTAAAATACACTGAAGACACTTCAGCAATTTCATTCTAACTTATTTTAAATACTGCCTTGTGATGAATGAATCGACGCGACGTCAAAACAAACGGATAACGGAAAAAAAATAGGTAGGTATTAAGTAATCAAAAAACCCAACTGCAATTTCGGAAGTCGACGGCTTTGTTCCTGTTTCATGTAATGTCACCAACTTCCGAAATTGCAGTTGGGTTTCTTATTTTTTTTTTATTAACATACCCTATATCACTGCCACAACTAAGACGAATACTGTGACACCTCACATGTTGAAATCTCTTAAACAGTTTACGCTGTAGAGCATACCCTATAATAAGACATATTGTCATACTCGGAAAAAAAACCGGCAGTCGAGTAATAGGGCAGATGCACTAGAAACGGTTCGGTGACAGACAGACGGACGGACAGCGGAGGCTTAGTAATAATCGAAGCCCGAAACAACAAAGACCTAAGTCTTTGTTGTAATCAATTGCTATAACTATATTATCGTGTTGTGATAAGAATGGGCAGTGTCAAAGTAGGGTCAGGTCATCAATTGTTAATCACCAAACTTATATTAGATACACAAATTATTACAATAATAAATAATTAAGATCGTAAAACCTTTAATACGAAGGTTAACTTTGTCAGTAATATTTTTACGGCTACAGCGTTAAACGACTGCAACAACCGATTTCTGGTTAAATATTTTGTCATTTTTTTTGTTTTACGCTAATCGGTGATGATGGCAAAAATATCTGTTTAATGAGGAATCCGATACCTAGGCATATTATCACGCTACGACTTATAGGAACGGAGTAGAATCAAAAGATGAGGGTGAAACTGCAGCACAGCCAGCTTATTGCCTCATATTGCGTAGTTACTGAAAATACCTAACATTACGTACCGTAAATTACCTATGTTATTCTTTAAACATTTCTCAATTATGTTTGTTAGATAATTTGTTAAAGAAATTATGTAAATGATAATGACTAGGTATATTTTTGTGTTAAATATGATTAATATGGACACTAATATTATAAGGACTTTATTAAGAATTAATAAAGACAGTTCAAGGTTTTAAATTTATTTTAGAGAACACGTTGTATATGTTCATCATCATCATATCTAGCCTTGTCCCAACTATGTTAGGGTCGTCTTCTAGTTTAACTGGGTTCAGTTGAATACCAGTGTTTTATATGAAGCGATTGCCTATCAAACCTTCACAGTATAATAATAATATATAATAATATAATATTTTAGGATAACTCACACACGGTCATCTGATCCCAAACTAAGCAGAGCTTGTGTTATGGTAACCAGATAACTGATAAACATACTTATATCATTTATAAATACATACATATTATAGATAAATCACACCCAGACACAGAACAAACAATTGTTCTCATCACACAAAGTTTGTCCTGGGTGGGAATCGAACCCGCGACCTCTGACTTAGCAGTCAGGGTCACTGAACACTAGACCAACAGGCTCGACAAATTACGAGTATGTTAGGGTCGTCTTCCAGTCTTAACTGGGTTCAGTTGACTACCAGTGATTTATTTGAAGCGATTGCCTATCAAACCTTCAGGGCCCAGTAACTAGACACGATACTCCTTGGTTAGACTGATCGACGGGCCTGTTGGTCTAGTGGTTTGGATCCCTCCCAGAACAAACTTTGTGTGAAAAGCATGATTGTTTGTTCTGTGTCTGGGTGTAATTTATCTATACTATGTATGCATTTATAAAGTAAGTATGTGTATCAGTTGTCTGGTTACCATAACACAAGTTTTGCTTAGCTTGGGATCGTGTGTGAGTTGTCCTAAGATATTTATTTATTTATTGTCACAGGTGTGACAATAAATAAATATCTTAAGCAAGCAAGCAAAAAGGTTCTTGCTTCTGACTATTCGTAACAACGAAATCAAACTTTGTAACAATAACATAATAAGTAGTGTGCAAAGTAATTCATTTCAATGTTTCAAACATATAACTTTGATCCTGGTGGCGCCATCTATGACAATCAGATGCAACTACACAAAAACTTGGAAAACCGCTTTTACTTCTAAGTTGTACTTGGTCCATTCACTGTTCCAATACTGTAGCATAGATGTCGGTTTATAAAATCTTCAAAGACTTATAATCTTTGAAGATTATAAGATACAAGAAGATACAACAAAAATGTTTGTGAGCAAGAATTTTTGAATGAATACTTTGCAAAAACTGTTGACAGATTTTGATGAAGTTTGGTTATATATATTATATGGTTTTCATCAAAATATTGACCCATGGGAGTAGAGCAGTAACACTCGTCTGACTGACTAGCTTACCTTTCTTACAACGTTGTTAATATTCATAATCATAGGGTCAGCAGATCGTTAGGAATAACACAAGCGATAAACCTAAAACTATTATGCTCAAGTATTTTTTTTATGTTGAAAACATGAATAGAAATTAATGACAAACAGCTGACGGTGATATTAAGCAAGGTGCAACCTTTCTGGAGGTATATTATGAGAATTAAAACTGAAAATTGGTTGGCTAATATTAGGGCTGCTGCAGCGCCGCAGCGGTACGTTACCGTATGGCAGACAAATGACCGTTTGTTTTCATACAAAACTTGCGGAGCGGCAACATTATGGGCGTCCGTACCGCGACCAGCGCTGTTATCGTGCTGTACGACACGAAACGCCTAAATTGAAAGATTCGAGCCCTAATGAATATCCAGAAAATAAAAATACAACCTGACGCGTGACGGGTATTTAATAAACACGCTCTTCAGTTGTATTATATACATACTAGCTTTTGCCCGCGGCTTCGCTCGCGTTAGAAAGAGACAAAAAGTAGCCTATGTTACTCTCTATCCCTTCAACTATCTCCACTTAAAAATCACGTCAATTAGTTGCTCCGTTTTGCCGTGAAAGAAAGACAAACATACAGACAGACAGACAAACAGACAGACAGACACACTTTCCCATTTATAATATTAGTATGGATAGTTGGGTAATTAGAGATCTAAAATCGATTGTATTTATGTCTCAATTCGCTCGCTCTAAAGGCTTTCATTATTGAGTATCCAAACAGATTGTGCAAACTGCGTACCAAATTATTGCATTGCAATCAACCCAATTAATTCAATTTGTTAATCAATAGTAATGTGATACTGCCTCATTTGTCTTGAGCCGTAAGCACTGATAAGATTCTCAGGTCAGGTATTCTGCCCTCGTAATTGAAAACACAGTAACTTCGAAAATCACGTTTTGTAAAAAACGCGGTTAAAGTTTAATTGTTAAATCGTTTTGTTATGAACTAACTATATAAGTTAGGTTGAAAAAATCATTTCTTAATGATAGAAAATAATTAAAGCTTTAATTCTGTATATATACATATATAATATTACTGTTGTATAATTAATAAAATTAGATAATGTGTTATAAAATAGAAATATAATTTATTAAATTATATTTTTTTAAGCTAAAAACCAGTAACTGACTGGTTACTGTGGTCTAGGTTAGTTTTACTTATTACTGTGTATTAACCATGTAAAGATACTAACACTAGTGACATCACAACACAGTAACTTTACACATACTGGGTTGAAAGTTAATAATAGTAAGAGTCGACTACCTAGATCAATACCTAGTAAGTGAAAATGCTGTGTTTAAGACTAATTTGTAACAAGGTTTACTCTAAGGTGCAATTATAGTATCTAAATATACTTTGTTTTAGGTTAGCCTTCGTATAATTAATTAAAAAAATAATCATCCTATTTTGATCACATAAGATAAAATTAAACAATGGAATGTGTTTATACTTATTTTATTTTTTATCATTTGTAACTTACAGTTAAATCTTCATAAAGTAAAATCACATATTTAATACTTATAAGTTTTAATTGCTAAAATTAAGATTAATTTCTTTTTTAGTTCTACATAACAATTCTTTATTGATCTGGATAAAAATGACAAGACGAAGGAGATCAAAAATAATTAGATACCTATTTTATTCATACAAGTATCGCTCTGTAGATCAGTAATAAATCAATAATATTTTTTTCCAAACTAAAAATACACAACATCTAAAATAAAAAATAAAAAACAACTAAAAACATTCTTACTACACGCCTAAGACGTCCTTCCGATTATTTGGATATTCCAATACAACAATAGTCCAGAGCACACTGCACGCACTGTTAAATAATTCCTTACGTATCAATCAGTTTCTGTCTTAGAATGGCAACTAAACAACCCAGATTTAAATCCCATTTAGCATTTTTGATAGGAAGTCAAGCAATAAAAGGTTTCAAATCGACTTAGAAGTAACATAGATGGGTTATAAAACTTTTTAGCAAAAAAAAAGTGCTCTGTTTCCCTTGAAAAAATGACAAAAATTAATAAGGGAGTGCTTCGCCATATTTCGATAATCTGCTAAATGTAGGAAGTGAAGTTTGAAACCGCATCAAGAACTATGATGTGTATTAAGCACCTCCAAAAACAACAAAGCGACGGGCCTAGACACAGTTGCTGCTGAGATTATAAAAGATAAAGATGAACTGCTAAGGCGAATACACAACCTGATTACGCAAATCTGGGAATAAGAAACCCTCGCGCAAGACTTGTGTTTAGGTTTAGTATTTCCGATACAAAAGAAGGGGGACAAGACAGTCAGTAACTATCGTGGAATCACAGTGCTGTCTGCGGCTTACAAGATGTTCTCAGGGCTGGTAACTAAGAAGGTATGCCGAAGAAATACTGGGAGAGTATCAGGGTGGTTTTAGACAAATCGGTGATCAAATCCACCTGATGCGCCAGGCTCTTAAAAAACCAGATGAGTATGACATAGATCTACATCATTATGTTCATAGATTTCAAGCAGACCTTGGATAGCGTGAACAGACAGAAAATTCTGGATACCATAAAGTTACTTGGAATACTAAGTAAGCTAGTGCGCTTGGTTGAGGCCACCATGTCGAACTCCACGTAGGTAGTTGCTGTACAGATTGAAATATCAGATCCGTTCGAAATACGCTCAGGAGTAAGGCAAGAAGAAGTCCTACCTACAGCGGTCTTCAATCTCACGCTGGAAGCAGCTATCCAAAACGTAGGATTATAAGGGCTTGTTGATTACAACACAAGTCAACTCGCTGCCTATGCGGATGATATCGTTACCACAAGCTGATCTCAAAGCAGCATGAAAAGACAAATTGGTATGGTGCTTACCCCGAGCTTGCCCCGTTCCGAGCAAAAGGTTAGCTTAAAACCCAGTAAATCAACAGTTACTGTGGTCAAGCTTAGTATTTTCGAAATAAATATTGAAACTGCAGGCACCTTAAACCCAGTAATTGAGATACTGTGATTAATTTATGTATAACATGAATTAACTTTTACGAAAGTTTTACTCAAAACCGCAGTATTTGAAGATGCCGTGTTATAGCCAAGCAAAACATATTTCAAAAAATACATAAACACATTTTACCACGGTAAACAAGTAAATTGCTGTGTTCAAACCTAAACATTCTTACTTACTGTGTTTTTTATTAAAAATGTTTTGATTTTTAGCAAAATACTGTGTTTTTATCTACCGTATCTCGATAACTATACTAGCTACATACAAGCCGAAAATTTTCCCAAATAGCGCTCGGTCTCGTGGTTTTAAAGAACTAAAACAAGTCTAAACACAGTAACTGAAGTTACTGTGATTTCAATTACGAGGGCAGTATTAAGAGCTGTATGGTTTTCATAGTAAGGTTCATTATATTTTTTACATTTGAATCCATTCTAATTCACATTTAAATATAAAAACCAAGTTTGCGGAATGTTTATAATAGTTACCGTGACCCCGGAGCATAAAGGGCAACGGAAGGAACATGAGGAGTGGGTTTTAGTCAGTAAAAGTCTGACACGCCCTCCCGCCGCGCCCAGGACGGGAGAAGTCATTTGATGATTTTACAGTCCCCAAAAAAAATTATGAAAATAGTTATAATAACTCTATGATTTTATAAGAGTAACTATTAAATGTATTGCTTCTTCCATAGTGCTTAAAAAATGGAATCGGCAACTAGATTAATTTTTGTTTTGTAAATGACGTTCCAAAGTGCATTTTTTTTAATTATTTGGCTTTGGCTTTTGAAAGTCGTTCACAGCTGGACAAAGGCTTCTCACAAAAATTTTTACTCGTATCCAACGGGATTTGGCAAGTAAAATATTTACGTACTAGTATATCTGTGTTTCGATTTATCGTCATAACCAGAATTGGGTTTGGAGGGTATTATTTTTTGGGTTTCGTATTCGTACCCAAAGGGCTAAACGGGGCTCTATGACTAAGACTTCACTACTGTCTGTCCCTCTGTGTGTCGCCGGGCTGTATCTCATGAACCGTGATAGTCATAAAGAGCTGAAATGTTCACAGATGACGTATGTCTGTTGAAAAACTAGAATAAATAAAAAATGTTTTAACCGCTATAACAACAAACACTAAAAATCTAAGTAGTAGTCTTTTTTTGCCGTTTTTCGCTGATGTTGGTATACGGAACACTTAGCCGTGCTTGTGTTTTCGCACTTGGCGTGTCTTTTTATTATTTAAGATGAATGTAAAACTATCCAAAGTTACACGCCCAATATTAACAGCACCCATATTTCTTAATAATTCGTTAACACAGTACGATAAGAAAATTTGAGGTAGTACCAAAGTACCCTTATCAGCCGTGTGGTAAGGGCTAGAGGGCTGAAAGGGCTGGGTTTAACAAAGGATAATGAATTCCCTATTAGTCCCGCGAGGGGGATTGCAGGTCAGGTTAGCCCTCGCTTTCTTCGTAGGGAAATTTATTGGCTTATCGTGTGCTACCTTTACTTACGTATTTTTGGGATGTTTTTTAAGTAGTGTTATTTCATAGTTGTGTTTGTTTTCAATTTGTAATATTATAATAAACTAGCTGCCTCCCGCGGTTTCACCCACGTTAAAAATATTAAGGGTGAACAACCCTTACCACTTAGGGGTATGAAAAATAGATAGGAGCCGATTCTCAGACCTACTGAATATGCATATAAAATTTGGTAAAAATCGGCAAAGCCGTTTCGGTGGAGTAAGGTAACTAACGTTGTGACACGAAAATTTTATATATAAGATAGTTATAGAAACAGGATCAGAATCAGTATCAGAATTTTATTTGCTAAGAGTGTATGTACAGATGTTATACACAAATTAATGAGATCGGCTGCAATCTACCTTACGGTGAGCAAATAAAAGTTTTATTTATATTTCTATGTGTCAACTGCTTGTCTCCGATGATTTTCTCGTCGTAGCGAGATGCTATGTGATATATAGATTTCCTCTATAAATGGGCTATCCTACACAAAAATATGTTGACAAATCGGTCCAGTAGTTTCTAAGATTAGCACGTTCCACCAAACGAAGTTTTCAGATGAATATTAGTACAGAATTTGAAGCAAAATATAATAGATCTCACGGATTAGGTCCAATTAAGAGAACATATCTATGAAATGAAAAAAAAAAATACCTGAGGCCCTACATTGTACAACGTAACAAACTAGGTGAGAAGCCACTAAAAATACTCTAACAAAATACCAAGCCACCTAACCCTCATCTCGCCGGCGCAGGCGTTCTAAAAAAAACACAGAAAATTATTTAAAATTTTCTCTCCACCCATTTAGCCGGCGTCGGAACATAAGCCTGGTTTACAACCAGTTACCCGGCAACCTTTTACGGGGCTCCTAACTATGAGGTAATTCGGGCATTCCTGGCCAGCGTCACTTAGAGCTATTCCCTAAATAACAGCACATTTCCCTTAGGAATTTACACCGGCTTTTAAAGACCGATGGTCATTACCACCCCCCCTCCCCCTTACTTCCGTGTCGCGAGCAAACGCGTGCCCGGAATAGTGAACCAATGCTTATTGAAAGACACCTTTACATTTGCATTCGACATAACCGTATCCCAACGCCGTAAAGTTTAGTTTTCTTCGATTGGGATGTATGTGGTGGTTGGTAATCAGAGCGCAGCAATCACGGATCTTTAGGGACCGGTACAAACAAGTCTTTGTGTGTGTGGTGTTGGTCGTCTGATTTTACTATGTACTGTTCCTTTGTTAGTTACCTTATTAAGTTTGTATTTGGTTCAAGTCTCAGTAGAGGTGGGCGACGTAAAGCCAACTTAGTACAAGACAAATATATGGTACTAGCTTTTGCCCGCGGCTTCGCCTGTGTGGATGTCGAACTTCCTTCCACTAACACCTTAAATGTCGAATTTCTATTATTAGTAGATTTAAGGAACTATTCTTCACAAAACACACTCTTCCAGTTTCATGTCTCTAGGATTAGCAGTTTGGGCTGTGCGTTGATATATTACTATGTATTTGGAATGAGAATTATTTAATTCTCATTCCAAATACGAATAGCTTCCAGCAATATGTCCCTCGTCTTACCTAACACGAAGTATAAATTTAGCACGCACTTAATCTTGGCTATTCTCCATCTCTATCTAGCTACCGTAGTTTGACAGGTGAGTAACTGTGACAGTATTACTGCTTAGCTGAACTTGCTTATCCATAGCTAGGCCCTGTTGAATGTGACAGCTGTCATTAGTGTCAAGTGTCATAATATTGCCACGTGATATTGACCCTTATGATCTGCCGATTTTGTTGTTTAATCGCTGTTAAGGTTCACTTTTCTGACCCTGTGGTCGACAAACCATACCATCGCTATCTAAACGGTTAACAAGGTTTATTTAAATATATCCGACTTATTCTGAACAGATGAACAGATGCTATAAAGTAATGAAGTCTGCACGGTGAAAGAAAATTTAATAACTTTAAAAGTCGAAAGCGGGTACGGTGCAATATTCAATGCACATTCCCAGTGAATTCTTTCCGTGATCATATTTATTTTTCTTTGTCCAGGTCAAAGGATAATGGGCTTTATGTATTCAAGGAAGAATGGCCTTGTAACAAAGATGTTTCGTTGAGGTTGCAGAGGAAATTGCTGGACCACTTAGTTACTTTAGCTGTTTCAGGTACTTACGATATCGGAAAATATATAAGCTGTTTAAGGAGTTAAAGGAAAGATTTAGAGCAACGTGAAAACTTAAACTAATAAAATAGGAAGACTAAATAATGGTTTACACACTTGCAACAACTTTGCGGTTAGAAATATTTTCTAATATGGAATATACTTACTGCTTGCAGTAATTTACTTTTATATATTGTGACGTTTTGTGTACTATGGACTAATGTTAAATCATACATTAAAAAACCTAAATGCAAAAACTAATAAACATTAGCCAGAAATCCTCTCATTTCAGCATGCATTGTTGATTGTTTATTCCACCTCTATGAGAGGAAACTTTGCCTATCTGGAGGAAAATATCCTTTAAAAATAGAATTTATATACATTATGAAACTAAGGTCTCCATTGTGTTTGCCAACAGACAAAATTATTAATAAAAATGTATACGGTAAATAAACACACATCAAAAGTATCTAGGGATATTTCAATTAAACCTAAACAACTAAAATTCTATTAACATTTGTTAAGACACCTTCACATTAAAATAAACCTTGTTTAATCTATATATGTATATAAAAATGAAACCCGTTTTCCGTTGTCACGACTTGGCATGAAAACGGCTTGACCGATTTGGCTGATTGTTTTTTTAAAATGTTCGTTGTAGTTCAAGGATGGTTTATACGGCAAAAAAAAAAACGAGTAATTGTCGGGAAAGCCCTAAAAACAGCCCTTTTTTTTTTCCCATACAAACGTTTTCTAACTAAAACGTAGAGTCAATTTGAGCTTTAACACCATACCATAAAGTTCAAGTGTTAGTCGAGAGGTTTCGGGAAGCCAAAACAATTGAGTGACGTTAGTATCGTATCGTCGTCAAACACGAATTATCTGACGTAAAATGTCACTTGAAATGTAAAGGAACGTCCCTTTGATGTGGTAGTAGGTAGGTAGTGGGTAGATAGTGGGTAGGTAGTGGGTAGGTAGTGGGTAGGTAGTGGGTAGGTAGTGAGTAGGTAGTGGGTAGGTAGTGGGTAGGTAGTGGGTAGGTAGTGGGTAGGTAGTGGGTAGGTAGTGGGTAGGTCGGAGGGCGCTGCCGTGCGTAAACAAACAACTCGCTCCGTACAAATAAAAACTTAAAAATAGAAAAAGTGATTATTTATCGAAGAAAAAGTGTTAAAAAGAAAGTATTTAAGACGTTAAGTGAGTGACATTGAAGTACGTGCAAAATATTGAACATAACAGTATTTTATCAACAAAAGTGTTTGGAAGAAAAATAAACGACTACCTAGATACCTACTAAATTCAAAAGTGAACACAAAACTAAATATGCACTTCAAAAGTGATTATCTATCGACGGAAAAGTGTTGAAAAGAAAGCATTTAAGACGTTAAACAATTGTCATTTCAGTACGTATAAAACTATTTGATACTACTACATTTATCTTATCAACAAAAAGTGTTTGAAAAATAACGACTACTAAATTCAAAAGTGAAAACAAAAAGTAATTAATGTTCATCAAAAAAGGGATGAATACTGGACTATTTTGGAAAAAATAAGAAAGAAATATAAAATACAAGGTACATAATCCATCATTATAAAGAAATAATCTCCAATAAATATAAAAAAAATACAAAAAGTGACCACCTACACTGATTAACGCCATCTATCAGCCTATATAGAAACTTCAAAACTACAAAGATACAATCGCCATCTGTTCTCAGAAAATAAAACGAGTAAACTAATTAATCGATTTCATAGTACGCCCATATCGCACTAGGTGTGGCTACTAGTACCTAACCACTTTTCTAAACTTTTGCGAAGAAAGTTATCCAAGAGAAGGCGCCTACTCCCCTATGTGCAGGATGCCGACAAAAGTTGCCAATAAAGGAAAACCATACCTGTTCTTTGTGCAAATGTAGATACGATCTGGAGTGTGCTGGTATACTAAAAGACCAACTGAAATCGATGACAATGGAACTTAGAAACTCCTGGAAGTGTCAGACATGTGTCTGTAAAATACCAAAGACTGGAAATACCGACACTCCTATAGGATCCCAAAAAAACCCAGAACATAACCAATTATCCACACCACCAGCGAGCAACAACGTTACTATGAGAAAGAAAACTATAAATGCCATTAATGATACAATTAACTCTGAAGACCTGAGTTTACTCGGAGACACACTTCAAGCAGAAGATGTTGCCAATGAAATAAATATTTCGATTTATTAAACATTACACAGGGACAATTAAATTTGAAAAGCCTGAGCGCACTAATTACACTTCGCTTGAAAGAAAACAACAAATCTATCATTGAAGAACTACAGAACACAATACAAACTGAGATTAACAGGGCCATAACGGAATTTAAACTAGATTGTAACTCCAAAATGAATACTCTAACTTTACAGAATGACCATAGAAAGCAAGAAATAGAAAACATTAACATTAAAATAGCAGCACTACAACTAGAAAACGACAACTTAAAAAAACAGGTAAAAGACTTAACAACTCAGTCGTCCCAAACATCAAACATACGTGAAAACCACCACTACAAACTAGTACTCTATGGCCTTACAGAGTATTATCAAGAACCTGTATATGAACTATACAACAGACTGACAGACTTATTCCGCGATATAGTCAACGTAGACATATCTGGTTATATAGAAGATATGTATCGAGTAGGAAGGAAAGGCTCAAACAATAGACCGCTTGTAATAGAACTACTCAGCAAAAAAATGACCAAGTATATAATCGACAGTTACCAGTGTTTCCAGGGAACTGGATTGGGTGTTTCAGAGTTCCTAGACGCGAAATCTCGAAAAGAAAGGGCTTTAATGAGAGAAGAGCTATTTAAAGCTAGACAAAACGGACTCCACGCAGTAATAAGAAACAACCAATTATACATAGATGGAAAACCTGCTAACAAAAACCATCACACCTCTACACCACAAAATGATTTACCTAACCAGGAATACGAGAGAACGATGAGTATCGCAAACCAATCACAACAATTGGATGTACTGAATAATGAATCAGTAAACCATTCATTTCGCAAACAAAGACCTACCTTTTAAAATATTATTCCAGAATTTTCAAAGTATGAACAATAAACAGCACTTACTAGATGATTTCCTCACTCAAAATACTTGTTATAAAGCAATATGTATCTCCGAAACCTGGCTTTCAGAAGAAAAACTTGAACTGATTAAGATAAGCGGCTATAAATTCGCGTCATCATACTGCCGTAGGACCCGCACTGGCGGCGGTGTCTGTATTTTAATTCAAGAACATATAAATTGCATACATAGAAGTGATATAACAAATAAATCTATAGAATATGTACTAGAGTTATGCGCAACTGAATTACCTAAAGAAAATTTATTAATCATATCCATGTATTGGAATAGAAGAGAGGAAGAAGTTTTTTACCAGCAACTTGAACTAATTTTAAAATATATAAATAAAAAATATTCAAAACTAAATATAATTATAGGAGGCGACTTTAACATTAACATACTATCAGACAACCATAAATCAAATCAATTCATAAATCTAATGCAAGAATATAAATTCACCCAACATGTAAAAAGCCCTACGCGTGTAACCCCAAATACAACCTCATGCATAGATTTAATATTTACAAATTTTAATTTCAAAAATATTTACACAACTGTAGAAGAATTTGGATTCTCGGACCATAATAGTAACATTATACACTTAAATTTACCTAAACAAACACAAAAAATAACCTGGTACGTAAATAAAAGATTTTATAATCACATAAATATATTAAAATTTAAGTCTAAACTACAAGAAATAAAATGGAATAATATCATATCTAGTAGACACGACATGAATAGTAATTATGAAGCTTTTATCAACACTCTCACTAACATTCTAAATCAATGTATGCCTTTAAAGAAAATCAAATTAAAACCAAATTTAAAAAAATACTGGCTTACCGTAGGCATAAAAGTAGTGCATCTAAAACCATACTTTTTATAAATTTAGTTCTGTAGGTTTATTTTATTTATATTTTTATTTTTATTTTATTTAATTTTATTTATATTTTTATTTTATTTTATGTATTCTGATAATGAATCTTTTCATTCTGCCAATGATACCCTCAATTCTTCCGCTGATGCTAGCTTTAATTCACTCACTGAAACCTTAGGTGATTTTGTGCATCGGACTTTTGATCAGGAGAAACGTCATTTGTTTAATGTTTGCCACATCAATGCTCAGAGTGTGCCGAGTCACTATAGTGATTTGTCAGACGCTTTCTCTGGTTCTAACGTTCATGCCGTTCTGATCTCTGAGAGTTGGCTCAAACCCCATCTTCTTTCTACCACCTACTCTCTTCCTGGCTTTGTTCTTATCCGTAATGATAGAGTTGGGAAGGGAGGTGGTGGTGTTGCTATCTATCTTCGTAGTGATTTTCCTTTCAAAGTTATTGCCTCGTCTCCTTCTCCTTACAATGCTTCCGTAGAGTACCTCTTTCTAGAGATTTATGTCAAAGGCATTAAGACCCTTCTTGGCGTTGTTTATTGTCCGCCTGCTGTTGATTATTTCTCCAGCCTTGAATTGGCGTTGGAATCCGTGGGGTCAGAGTATGCTCATTGCGTCATCATGGGTGATTTTAACACTGACCTTATGAACCTAACTCCTCGTTCCCGCAAACTCCTCCACATCATTGAATCCGTTAGTCTCCATGTACTTTCACTGCAACCCACTCATTTCAATATCTCAGGTGATGATACATGGCTAGACTTAATCCTTACATCCTCTCCCTCTCTTGTGTCCTCCCACGGTCAACATCCTGCCCCTGGCTTCTCTCACCATGACCTCATTTTCCTTTCCTATATCCTTAAGCCACCTAAACCCCTACCCAAAGTACTGCACATGCGTTGTTTTGCACGCCTGGATGTAGAGAAGCTACGTCAGGAGGCGTCGGAACTGGATTGGGGGCATCTAGCAGAGGCTACAAATACTGACGACAAGGTCAAGATATTTAATGAGACAGTTATAGCTCTCTATAATAGACATGCTCCAGTGAAGAGGGTTAAAGTTAGGCGTCCACCTGCTCCTTGGATGACGCTGGGAGTGCGAATGGCTATGAGGCGCAGAGACCGCGCTTTTCGGAAATATAGGAAGGATCACTGCGAGGAGAATAAGTGCCTGTTCAAAACTGCAAGAAACCGGTGTAACCAGATGATACGTAACGCCAAACGCCGCCATATTCTTGAAAATATTTCCTGTTCTTCCCCTGCTGATATCTGGAAATTCCTCGGAACTTTAGGTATCGGTAGGTCACGTTACGTGGATTTTCCTAAAACAATTGGCTTAGATGACATCAACCGTCACTTTACAACTACTTGTCCATTGAATTTACTAACGCTGTCTCAGACGGTTGATTTCATTAAGGACCTACCGGGCCCGATTATAGAGCCATTTCATTTCTCTCCAGTCGCTTCGGATGAAATTAAAAGGATTATCCTATCCATTAATTCTAAAGCTGTGGGTTGTGATGGGGTTAGTCGTCACATGATCACCTTAATTTTAGACTCCCTTCTCCCTCCGATTACCCATATTATCAACTTTTCCCTTGATTCCGGACAATTCCCTTCCCAGTGGCGTATGGCTTATGTCCGTCCACTTCCCAAAATTAGTAATCCTTCTCTACCTAATCATTTCCGCCCTATTTCCATTCTTCCTTTCCTGTCCAAAGTGCTCGAGGCCTGTGTACACAAGCAGTTCTCAGGGTTTGTTCATCGGAACAATTTGGTGAGTTCGTTCCAGTCCGGGTTCAGGCCTGGGCATAGCACGTCCTCTGCTCTCCTCAAAGTGACTGGTGACATTAGAGAAGCTATGAGCGATACTAAAGTTACCGTGTTGGTGTTAATTGACTTCTCTAATGCCTTTAATGCCGTCAGTCACGACATCCTTATATCTATCCTCTCACACCTTATGGTTTCTTGCGAGGCGTTGGAATGGTTCTCTTCATATCTTCGGGGACGTCAGCAGTCGGTACGCGTCGATGAGAGTTCATCTAGTTGGCGTGAGTTGGATGCTGGTGTCCCACAAGGCGGTATTCTATCTCCTTTATTATTTTCCATTTTCATTAACTTTATTACTCACTGTCTTCGGTGTTCGTATCATCTTTATGCTGATGATCTTCAGTTGTATACTGCAGCACGTGTGGACGATTTAAGTGACGCTGTTGAGGATATAAACCGAGATTTAAATGCAATTCTGAACTGGTCTGACAGATTTGGGGTATCAGTAAACCCCTCAAAATGTCAGGCCATAATAATAGGAAGCTCGCGTATGTTGGGTAGAGTGACGGTTAACTCTCTTCCTCCAATTCTGTTCAATGGTACTGTCATTCCGTTTAGTCAAAATGTGAAGGATCTCGGTTTGCATCTTGACTCGTCACTGAGTTGGCAAAAGCAGGTTTCCAGTGTCAGTCAGAGAGCTAATTGGGTTTTGCGTTCCTTGTATCGTCTAAAGAACTTTCTTCCCACCAAGACGAAGACAATGCTTGTGCAGACTTTAATTTTCCCTTTGATTGATTATGGTGACGTGTGCTACTTTGACCTTAACGCGATTTTGCTGGATAAGTTGGACAGAGTCCTCAATAATAGCATCAGGTTCATTTTCAATCTAAGGAAATATGATCATGTTTCAAAGTACAGGTCCGAGCTAAATTGGTTGCCCATTCGCCAGAGAAGAAATTTGCGTGCTCTGACTACGCTTTTCTCGTTACTCAATTCTCCCAGCCCTCCTTCTTACCTTATGTCTCATTTTCAATATTTGTGTTCTTCTCATGCCAGAAATCTGCGCTCATCTAACAATCTTCTTTTACTTTGCCCTTCTCATACTTCTGATATAGTTCATTCTTCCTTTCATATTCAGTCCATTCTTCTCTGGAACGCCTTACCTCTCGATATCAGGACGGCCACTAGTCGCATTGCATTTAAGCGGAAGTTGAGGATCTATTTTCATAACAAATGAGCAGAGTTTTTTCACCATTTTCTTCCTTGTATATTTATATATTATATATTCATATATATATTACATATTTATGTATAAAGTATATATATATCTCTTCGATAAATTTGTATTTATATGTGTATAATATGTATTAAACTTATATTGTGTTAGTTTTAAGACTACCCACTAAATTATGTGTTTTAATTATTATTTTATTGTTTGTTTTTCTGTAAGTTTGTGTCCTTTTATTGTTATTAATAATGCACCTGCCATGTTTATATCTCATCTACTCTGGGTTGACTGGTAGAGAATGCCTAAGGCATTAAGTCCGCCCTTGTACGCTTGTGCATGAAGTTTAAATAAATAAATAAATAAATAAAAAACTCTTGCAAGAATAAAAGACTACTAAAAATTCTAACAACAAAAATAAACAATCCAATATTAACTAATTATTATAAAAAATATGAAAAAATACTAAAGAAAACAGTAACTACAGCGAGAAGACTACACTACAAAAATAAAATGAATAATTTTAATAATAAAGTTAAGACAATGTGGAGCATAATAAATGAACGCACTAACAAAAAAATAGAAAGTGAGAAATGTAACATAACCCTCCTTAAGAATAATTACATGATTTCTGAACCTGAAGAGATAGCAAACGTATTTAATGACTTTTTCGCATCTATAGGTAGGCCACGAACAATTCAATATTGAACAATTCCTATCAGTCTAGACGCTCTCCAGTTGTTGGCCCTACACCGAACTCAATCTTCCTCAGCCCAATAGATCCTTCTGAAGTGAACTCTCTACTAAAAAATTTAAAAAATAAAAATAGTCACGGTATTGATGAACTACCACCTACCGTAATAAAACAATGTGCGGATGAATTGACGTTACCATTTTATATATTATTAAATCAGTCATTTGAAGAAGGGACTTTTCCCAACCTCTTAAAAATTGCTCTTATAAAACCTATTCACAAAAAAAATGATAAAACTGATCCTAATAACTACCGTCCCATTGCTCTCTTACCGACTGCTTCCAAAATATTTGAGAAAGCCATGTGTAATAGAGTATATGCGTTTTGTGAAAAATATCATATATTTAATGAATGCCAAAACGGTTTTCGGAAAAACCGTTCCACTATCTTAGCAGTATACAAATACATTCAAAAAGCTCTCGATATAATAAATGATAAAAAGTACGCAATTGGACTTCTACTCGATATGACTAAAGCATATGACAAAGTGCAATTCGAGATATCACTAGATAAGCTATACAGTATAGGACTCCGCGGTAAGTGTTACGACTGGTTTGTATCGTATTTGAAACATAGAGAACAAATAGTAGAAATTGAATATTACAATGACAGCAAAAATCAAATTGAATTAATCAGATCTAATAGCAAGCAAATTACCGCCTCAATCCCGCAAGGAAGCGTAATAGGGTGTTTCTTATTTCTTGTTTATGTAAATGATCTCCCTAATCACATAAATGAGCCGTGTGTCCTGTTTGCGGATGATATATCCATACTTACCTCCTGTGTTAATAATAACAATTTAAATGATAAATTAAATTCCATATTAGATTCTACTATTAACTGGATGTGTGAACACAACCTAGAAATTAATTTTAATAAAACGAAAATAATTTCATTCCACCCTCGCCAAAAAGTACCAATTAATATAAACTTTAGCTATAAAAATAATAAAATAGAAGTAGTTGATAAATTCACCCTACTAGGTCTAAACATTGACACACACATAAATTGGAAGTCACACATTCAAAATATAAGAGCAAAATTATCAAAATTTTCATACGCCCCCCGTGAGATTAAAAAAACTACAGACCTGAAAACTGCCCTAGTTACCTATTACTCTTACGCCTACGCCTGGCTTAAATACGGTGTCATCTTATGGGGAAACAGCACCGAAGCGCCTACGCTATTCACCCTCCAAAAAAAACTTATTAGAATCTTAGTGAATATTGAAGTAACTTTTTTTTTTTTTTTTGTATATTTATTCAAAATCTGCATTAACAATACAATACATTGAAGTCTGCCAAACTGCATAACAGTTTGTCGGCAGTGTTCTCGTACAACAATTAGTTAACAAATTTTGTTTTAACAATAACTATTATAAGTGTGCGTGCAAACAATAGTAATCGTAACATGATTAACAAACAGAAGCAAACTATAACAATATCAGGATCCGACATCTTCCATCCACGGACACTTTCAATGACCATGGATGCACAATGCAAATCCCGTTACAAAGCATCGATTATGGGCACAATGACAAGTAGTGTTTCTTTAATATTTTCTTAAGATGGTGTTTAGATTTAACACACTTTATTAATTTTGGGGGTAACTCATTTAACAACATCGGTGTTACATATTTTCTTGTGCGCCTACCAAAGTAGTTATTAACTTTCGGAACCGCAAGTGTTTTTTTCTGAGATAAGCGTGTTGGGTACATAAACAAGCGCTCCACTTGGTGTTCCTTATTATTTATTTGTTCCGACAAGATGTTTAATTTAATTTTTGACTGAACCGGGAGTACTTTACAAATTTTAAACAGTTTTTCATAGTTATTGTTTAGGCTATCTTTAGTTTTTCTATCTACAAGTAGTTTTAGTAATCTGATCTGCAAAGACTTTATTTTATTTAATTGTGTAGGAAATGCAAGGCCATATCCACCTAAACCATACTCAATTATTGAGTCAACTAGTGCATAGTACAACGAATATAGTACACTCCTGCTCACTACATATTTTAGGTATTTAAGTTTGTCCAGTACGGCACGTAGCTTATTACAAACATTATTGATATGCAGATTCCATGTAAATGTATTATCTATGATTCGTACGAGTGACCTTTTATTGCTACCGACTGACAGCTGCAAACCCCACTTTCAAGAATTAAAGATCTTACCCCTACCCTGTATCTACATATTCGAAATTTGTAAGTTCGTGCGTAAATTCCCAGATATCTTTACAAAAAGAGAGGACATTCAAAAGAAAATAATTTTAAGACACAAAAATAGACTCAACTTACCAACGTCGCGGCTAAAAATGCATTCCAATAGTACCCTAGTCATGGCCATAAAAGTTTATAATAAACTACCCGCTTTATTAAAGAACGTGAATAAATATAACATTTTTATTAATAAATTAAAACTTTTTCTTATTGCCAAATGCTACTACAGTCTAAGCGATTACTTAAATGACAAACTATAAAAAAAAATAACAAGAATAATAAGAATAACTGTATAACCGACCGTCGTAAAAAAAAAAAAAAAAACCCCCTATTAAAAACCTATCTAATATCTAATCTACTTTACCTCCTCTTAATACGGAATATATTAAGTAAAACTATTAAATGCGAACAACACCATATCATGCTTATCTATACATATAATAAAATCGTAGGAAAGTCAAAACTGTACATTGAATATTTTTTTAAAAGAATACTTGAGGCGTGATCTACAATCGATACCGAAGCCAAAAATATAGTTTTTAGAATTTTTGTCTGTTTGTCTGTTTGTCTGTTTGTTTGTTTGTTTGTTTGTCTGTATGTATGTCCGGGATAAACTCAAAAAGTACTGCATGGATTTAGTTCAAATTTTGCAGGGATATTACTAAGAGGTCGGGTCAAAACATAGGCTACAAATTATCACGCTATCACCTACGGGGGAGGAGCTGGAGGCTTCACGCTGTCGACGTCGCGGGCAGCAGCTATCTTCGGAATTACTCAACGGATTTCAATGATTTTTTTTTGTTGTATAGGTATTAAGTCTGGGCGTCATATAGGCTATAACTTATCCTGGAAACTTGAACTTCTGGTGCAGGACCGCAACAGACCAGCTTAACTAAAAGAGATACAAAAATGGTATCATAGCAAAAATTGCTTCACGTGATAAGCAGTTTCTGTTGAAAGAATAAATATGAAGATCTGGAACAACTGAAGTGGAACTCCATGAGCCCAGCTAACTATAACATATATAAGTATGACGTCTTAGCAGGAGTTGTTCAGCTTGATGAGCACTTTCTGTTGACGTATACAAATTGAAGATCTGGAACACCTGTTGTAGACTTCCATGAGCCCGGCTACGTACACTATACCGAACATATATAAGAATGACGTCTTAGCAAGAGTTGTTCAGCCTGATGAGCACTCTCTGTTGATGCATAATATTGAAGACCTATAACCAACACCTAACGTGGAACTCCAAGCACCCAACTACACCATAACACATTAAATAAGAATGACGTCTTAGCAAAGTTGTTCGGTCTGATAGGCATTTTCTGGTTTATAAGATCGAAGGTTAGATAGATCTGATGTGGCAATCAAAGCTATCACTGATTTCAATGTATAATATAACTTAAGCTGGGAGCTTCATTTTCCACACATTTTCCGGGAGCAGCCTTTATCGAGTGGAGGTACCACTCGATGAAGGCGGGGAAACATGCTTACAAACAAGTCGAACAGAGAACCTACTTTTTTTAAAGTCGGTTCAGTGATGATGATCATTTCTTCATCAATTTCATGTTTTTAGTACTGAATAAACATTGACTGTTAATACTGTTCGGTATTTATCTGCGTGATTATTGCTTTGTCAGTAATATAAATGTTCATGTCGTTGTAAACCTAATTATGATGATGATGGTGATGATGATGATGACAGTCCCAGTCGCATGCGTCATCTGTTTGCCGTCATTTTGGTGTTTTGTGGAGTTGCGAACCCGGTAGCTTCGTGGGAGAAGTACCGCCATCTTCTGTTCGAGGACTTTTTACGAGCTTTGAGGCGTGCTTCTGAAGGTGAAATCGAAGCAACTGATAAACGCATGATGAACACCCGTCTCAGTTCACTTCAAGATGTGGTCATTTCAATCGGCGGTAAACCACTGGTAGAGTACGGGTTGCGAGCTCTCAGATCATTACCACATCAAGACCGTGGAAATCGGGAGTACACCGCCGAAACCAATTACGATTCGGGTTTAATGACCACTATCCGAAATGACCACGTCACTAGGGTTCACCTCAGAGCTAAAACAAATATATGACACTGTTCTGGAAAGCATTGGGCTCGACCAGGGTAAAATGTTTTTCCTGGATGCTCCTGATGGAACAGGGAAAACATTCATTATCACTGGTATCCTTGCAGAGGTCAGGACGCAAAGCAAAATTGCCATTGCTGTAGCATCGTCAGGAATCGCTGCTACACTGCTTTCTGGTGGCAAAACAGCGCATGCCATGTTCAAAATACCCATAGATTTAGAAAGCGCCGAAATGCCTGTTGTGGGGTATCCCGTAACAGTGACAAGGGACATGTGCTCAGGGATTGCTCTCTGATCGTATAGGATGAGTGCACGATGGCTAATAGGAAAGCAGTGGAGGTCGTGAACAGAAAGAACTCTGCAGGACAACCGCAGGAATGAACACTTGATGGGTGGTGTTACAGTTCTGTTCAGTAGCGATTTCCGGCAAACACTCCCTGTGGTGACGCGGGGGTCTAGGGCTGATGAGGCGAATGCTTCGTTGAAACGATATTCGTTGTGGTCACAAATTCATAGGCCGCGCTTGACCATCAATATGCGAGCTCAGCTCGGTGGCAATCCACGTGCTCAAGAATTCTCAGATGTCCTTCTAAGTCTCGGCGAAGGCACTCTACCACTCTAGGAAAGAGGTGAACAGGTGCTGCTCCCAGAGTCCCTCGGTAGAGTGGTGGCCTTCTTAGAAGAACTCATTTGTTGTGTGCATGGGGACATCAGTCGAATACCAAACCAATAGAATTCTTGGGTGTGACAGCGAGCCATTTTAACACCCAAAAATGATCAAGCTGCAGACATCAACGAACGCATTCTCTCGGAAATTGAGGGAAACGAAGTAGTTTATACGTCCATAAACACTCCACACATTATCCCGTAGGATTCCTAAACTCCCTTCCAATTCAAGCGCGTGCAGTTCCCTGTGAGTGAGTGAGTTCGCCATGACTATAAACAAGTCGCAGGGGCAGACGCTGAAGGCTGCGGGTGTCGACTTCAGGACGAGCTGCTTCTCACACGGGCAGCTGTACGTCGCTTGCTCCCGCGTCACGACACGAGTCCTGATTCTCTGTATATTTAGGCTGCTGAGAGCAAAACTACAAACGTAGTTTACAGAGAAGTTTTGTAACAATTCACAATCGTTCATATTTTTTTATATCGTGGAATGTAGAAAAAATTGGTCAAGCGCGTGTCAGACTAGGATTCCATAACGAAACACATCGCATTAATAATTTAACAACGATTTCATCTGAGCCGTTATACTTAGCTTTCTTTTAAGGTTCAATCCAAGGACTACCATCATGTTTTTTTTTCGAACCAACCGTTTAAAGAGAGAACGTTAAATATCTTTTGTTGTTTGTTTGTCTGTATGTATGTCTGGGCTAATATCTAAAAGGACTGCATGGATTTACTTAAAATTTTGCATGAATATTACTTAGAGGTCAGATCAACATAATTATAAGCTACATATTATCACGCTATCACCTACGGCGGCGGAGCTGAAGCCTTCACGCAGACAACGTCGCGGGCAGCAGCTAGTCTTTAATAAGATAAGGCAAGTCATTTATATAAATGAGGAACAAAAAAGGGCCAAGAATTGAGCCCTGGGGGACAAACTCATTATGGTACGCAATAAAGAATTGAGAATAGGTAGTGGGTAGGTAGTGGGTAGGTAGTGGGTAGGTAGTGGGTAGGTAGTGGGTAGGTAGTGGGTAGGTAGCGGGTAGGTAGTGGGTAGGTAGCGGGTAGGTAGTGGGTAGGTAGTGGGTAGGTAGTGGGTAGGTAGTGGGTAGGTAGTGGGTAGGTAGTGGGTAGGTAGTGCGTAGGTAGTGCGTAGGTAGTGGGTAGGTAGTGGGTAGGTAGTGGGTAGGTAGCGGGTAGGTAGCGGGTAGGTAGTGGGTAGGTAGTGGGTAGGTAGCGGGTAGGTAGCGGGTAGGTAGCGGGTAGGTAGCGGGTAGGTAGGGGGTAGGTAGTGGGTAGGTAGTGGGTAGGTAGTGGGTAGGTAGTGGGTAGGTAGTGGGTAGGTAGTGGGTAGGTAGTAAGTAGGTAGGTTGTAGGTAGGTTATAGGTAGGTAGTATACGTAGTATGTCAATTCGAATTCAATATTCATAGTTGACAGGACAACGTCTGTCGGGTCAGCTAGTCTTATATATATATAATAAAAATGAAACCCGTTTTCCGTTGTCACGACTTGGCATGAAAACGGCTTGACCGATTTGGCTGCTTTTTTTTTTTTAATGTTCGTTGTAGTTCAAGGATGGTTTATACGGCAAAAAAAAAAACGAATAATTGTCGGGAAAGCCCTAAAAACAGCCCTTTTCTTTTTCCCATACAAACGTTTTCTAACTAAAACGTAGAGTCAATTTGAGCTTTAACACCATACCATAAAGTTCAAGTGTTAGTCGAGAGGTTTCGGGAAGCCAAAACAATTGAGTGACGTTAGTATCGTATCGTCGTCAAACACGAATTATCTGACGTAAAATGTCACTTGAACGTCGCTTTGATGTGGTAGTAGGTAGGTAGTAGGTTGGTAGTAGGTGGGTAGTAGGTGGGTAGTAGGTGGGTAGTAGGTGGGTAGTAGGTGGGTAGTAGGTGGGTAGTAGGTGGGTAGTAGGTGGGTAGTAGGTGGGTAGTAGGTGGGTAGTAGGTGGGTAGTAGGTGGGTAGTAGGTGGGTAGTAGGTGGGTAGTAGGTGGGTAGTAGGTGGGTAGTAGGTGGGTAGTAGGTGGGTAGTAGGTGGGTAGTAGGTGGGTAGTAGGTGGGTAGTAGGTGGGTAGTAGGTGGGTAGTAGGTGGGTAGTAGGTGGGTAGTAGGTGGGTAGTAGGTGGGTAGTAGGTGGGTAGTAGGTGGGTAGTAGGTGGGTAGTAGGTGGGTAGTAGGTGGGTAGTAGGTGGGTAGTAGGTGGGTAGTAGGTGGGTAGTAGGTGGGTAGTAGGTGGGTAGTAGGTGGGTAGTAGGTGGGTAGTAGGTGGGTAGTAGGTGGGTAGTAGGTGGGTAGTAGGTGGGTAGTAGGTGGGTAGTAGGTGGGTAGTAGGTGGGTAGTAGGTGGGTAGTAGGTGGGTAGTAGGTGGGTAGTAGGTGGGTAGTAGGTGGGTAGTAGGTGGGTAGTATGTCAATTCGAATTCAATATTCATAGTTGACAGGACAACGTCTGTCGGGTCAGCTAGTAGCCTATATAATCTGATAACAAACATTTAGATAAAGTTAAATTTAAAAAAAAACTTAGAAGAAAAGGAAAAACTCTAACAAAATTTCAATCTTAACTTTATTTTTGAAACATCAAAACCTAAACAAAAAAAAACTATTTTTTTTACAAAAATTGTTGAAAACATAAAATTAATAATCCTTGGATCCACTTAAGACTCTCCTGACACATCTGCAGCGGTTCTGCATACTCAAAACAAGGTGGCAATATCCTGTTGTGGAATACTGTCCCAAGTCCTATTAAGATGCAAGAAAAGCTGGTTTTCATCCTCAATATCTTCAGGGAATTTCCTAAGAGCTCTTCTCAGAAGCATATCCCAGGCATGCTCGATAGGATTTAAGTCAGGGAATTGTGCAGGCCAGTCTAAAGCTTGGATATCATGCTGTTGTAACCAACTTGTTACGATACGCGCCGTATGTGGACGGGCATTGTCGTGCATTAACTGGAAATTTTGTCCCATTTGTTGTCTGTGGGGCAAGATAACAGGCCCTAGCACCTCATCTCGGTATTTTAGAGCAGTCATATTGCCTTGTATCCACACGAGGTCCGTTCTACCGCCGAGACGAATTCCTGCCCATACCATAATCGTGCCACCTTGATATGCATGAACTTGTTGTAGGTGCTGCAGTCGATTCCAACGTCCAGGTTCTCTCCAAACGCGAAGTCTTCGCGAATCAGGATGAAATCCTAACCTGGATCCATCAGTGAAAAGCACAAGTGACCATTGAGAATGGTTCCAGTTTTCGTGTGCAATAGCCCATTGTAATCTTCTTCATCGATTGCCTCTCCTTAGCGCTGGTACCCAAAGTGGCCTACGAGTACGTAGGTTGACTTTATGCAGTCGTCTTCTCAAAGTTTGACCGCTTACCAACAAACCATACTCTCTCTGTAGCCTTTGAACCAATTGCATTGCCGTTACATTTGGTTGACTTCGTGCAGCATTTACTATGAATCGGTCCTGTACATGTGTTTTAATGAGTTGAGGTCCTCGGTGCCGTTCCACCACTTTCCCTGTGACACGATAACGTGACCGAAGCCTGGATATAACGCTCTGACTAGTCCTCATGGCTTCAGAAACCGCAATTTGGGACAGTATTCCACAACAGGATATTGACACCCTTGTTTTGAGTATACAGAACCGCTGCAGATGTGTCAGGAGAGTCTTAGGCTGATCCACGGATTATTAATTTTAAGTTTTCAAAAATTTTTATAATAAAAATGGTTGTTTTGTTTAGGTTTTGATGTCTCAAAAATAAAGTTTAGATTGAAATTTTGTCTGAGTTTTTCCTATTCTTCTAAGTTTTTTTTTGTAACTTAACTTTATCTAAAAGTCTATTATCAGATTAGATAGGCTATTAAACAAGGTTTATTTTAATGTGTAGGTGTCTTAACAAAAAGTTAATAAAATTTTAGTTGTTTAGGTTTAATTGAAATATCCCTAGACACTTTTGATGTGTGTATATTAGGTAATTGTATTAGGTAATATAATATTTTATTAGCAGAAAAGACGAAGGGACTTGATCACAACACTTATCCAACAAACCACTATCAATTAATTTACGAGGTAAACTAAACGCTACATACTACGTTGTTACATAATATACCTAAATAACAGTGCCTAAAGTCTATAATACCCGACGCTGCCACAGATACGACCTCACGATTACTTACGAGGATAACTGTAAACAATTGGGGATTACTCTGTTTTGGGGACCTATTACTGAGATGTAGGAATTCTTTTGTTTTAAGGTTGGAGTTTGTTAGAGAGAGATGTAAGAGTTTGGACGAATCAATAGAAGGGTAAAGCTAAACTAAGGAGATCTTCTATTTCTCCTAATGCAAATCCGCCTCCTGATGCGTACTCAAGCATTGTTTTAAATGATATAGCATCATCGCCCGGAGTGATGGTCTGTTAGCTGTAAAAGGACGATCGTAGAGTTTTTTTATTACTAAAATCTTCGCTATTGTTTTATTGATTCATTTAAAAATTCGAGATATTTATTTCACTAGACTATTTACAGGCACTTATGACAGAGTCAATCGGTTAGTCAGAAGGGTCGGGGACGCTAGTCGCTTGCTCCTAAACGTAGGTCTTTATAGCGAAGAACAAGCAAGAAACTTCACGGAAACTTTTTTATTTTTGATGCTTCTACATTATGTGAAAACAAGAAGTGAGAGTAAAAATAAAAATAATAATAAAAAGTCGTGGCAGTTGAGAGAGGGCCGATCTACGTTACCGTACTTTATTGTAATTAGGCAAACACTTGTGTCGTGACATCTTTCACCTTAATTACTGTCCTGCATCGCGCAATTTGACGCGTCAGTCTAGACAGGTTTTTTACAATAATGATACAAGCAGCAAGTCACTCAAACATACCATTATTGACTACTACTATTCTTGAATAGGTTATACATAAGTCACAGCTTAGTGATCAACCTCTTGTGTCTCAGTTACTTACAAACCCTCATTATCATTATCCGAAGAAAAAACCAAAACTCAACTCATTAAAAACAACAGCTTAAGTAAGTACTTTTGGAAATAAATTTCCCAGTCAAAAAACATTACAACGACCGCTAAGATTTGTGAGGCGACCATTTCGCAGGTTGAACACAAATGATAATTGCCACACTCCTGAACTGGCTCGGACAACTTTACTCCATAAACAAGGCGAGTGGTAATGTGCATAGTTCTAGGTGTAATCACTGTGGAGCAACCCAAGTTTAACTTAGCTGTTGGGTATTGACGAAATTGCAGGTACCTTGAGGTGTAAGATAGGAGAGAGGAGCTTGATAAGGTTTGATTTGACACGAAAGCGTTTTTGTCTTGTGTGTGTTTCTTAGAGTGGTCCTATATGGATCACTAATTTCAAAATAGTATTCGTTAATAGTACTAGTGTGGATCGTTATATTAGTATTTAATTAATATTAAAATAGTATCCTTATAGAATCACTGTGTTGTCATTGTCAGTCTCCCTCTTATAGTTTTTCCTCCTCTTTTTGTTTTCTGATAGGCGTTGGTTAAATTCCAACGCTTATAACTTATTTAAAAGTTAAAAATTAATATCTAATACTTTAGAGCTGTCAAACAAGCCTAAAGAAGAGTACTGTATTTAAGACATTATAATATTGACACTCGCAAGGGAATCAACATCTTTAAAGCCGTCTACAAACTGACGAAATGTAACAATCAATGTAACTGAATTCCCATTGTGTGGCGACTTGCTCACAAACAGAGAAACTATGTGGACGGCAAATATTTTCACTGCGTGTTACATTTCTCAAGCCTGTACTCGTCCTAAGGTGTGCTGATGGCATGCATCGTGCCTCTCTGAAGGAATGTGCAGTCGCAGAACAGGCTGCAGATATTTCGCTGATAGCAGGCGAATACCGGTCGGAAGTTCGAATCTTGTGTCAAACGAATATCTAGCAGCGGAGAAGGAACTGTAGGTTTGTATCAATAATAATACTTCATTTTCTTTAGCCAAAAAATAAAACTGGCTAAATGCTAGTAGGACTCGCGCACTGAGGGTTACGTACAAACTTGTAAGGATAGAAACCTTGCTACAGTATTTTTTTTAGACCTACTAAGCGTTTTTTGGATTTTTTCCCTTTACAAGGCATTGCTTCATGCCAAATTGATCATGATTCTAGGTTAACAGCAAATACCCAATGAGTTTTGATTTATTTGACAAGGTTAAAATATGCGATTTTTGCGACAAACACGGTCGTAACTTTTTCCTTAACTTAGTCTTCAAAGACCGCAGACCTGAGTATACATATACACAGTTTAATTTCAACTCAAAACGTCCACGCATTCTCCAGATTACAGACAGACAGACGGATTACAAGGTGATTCTTTAAGGGTTTAGCTTTATCCTTTTGAGGTACGAAATTCTATAAAGTGGAGATCTAAAAACACAGCCAAAGACAGTATTCATTTTAATCTTCCCACCTCTCTAATACCCTGTGAAGTATCAAGTAGCTTATCATCGCTTTTTGGTAAGCAGTCAACGTTTTCTTTTGATAATAATGTCTAGCCTTTTTGCGACGCTCCTTAGGGAAATTAAACTTTCTCACTGTGATGTATTACTTATTTTATGATAGCATTTTTCTGATAGTTTACGTGTACTTAATGTAAGATAGACTTTTTACTTGAGGGTAAAGTTACGTAGTCACGGGACCTTTTTCATTTTGACAGGCCTCATTGTAGAATAGATAGCGAAACGAAAACGATTGTCAAATGTATGGAGATGTCAAATTGTTTAGCTAAAGCTTATGTCAATCCATACATTTGACAATCTATTCGTTTTCGTTTTCTATTCTACAATGCCATTTGGCTTGGCCCTCTGTTGTTGATTTAGTGGTTAGTGAATCTAGATGTTAAGCCAGAGGTCGTGGTATTAAGTTCCACCCAGGACAAACTTTGAGTTGCGGAATGGTTCTAATCGTTACCACGGCCCCGGAATATAAAGGGCAACCGAAGGAACAAGTTAATTTGTTGATTTCCCATGCTCAAAAAACGGAACAATTTGAATGATGAGCATCATTTGTTTGTTCTGTAGGTATCTGGTTGTAATTTATATTATGAATATTATCACTGTCTCGTTATCATAACACAGGCTGTGCCTAGCTTGTGATCAGATGGTCATATGTGTGAACTACACACGTAAATCCGCGAGGGACAGCAACTATCGACTAAGACTAATGGCGAGAAAAATAGACGTTACTAAGCACTTTGGCTTAGCACTGTACCTGTCAATGTTACACAACTGCCAAACGTCAAGTGTACGATAGAGACGGAAACATGGCTAAGCCAAAGTCAGTGCTTAGTAACGTCTAGTTATTTTGCCATAAGACTACTGTCTCAGTTTTTATTATACTTGACTTTCACGAAAACCAAGCCATGAGCAGAATTCAGTTTGGTTACAACTTTTATTTATTTTGTACGCTTCGTTGAAACAAAATCTTTTACCCATTGAATGCTCTAATTACAGACACAATTAGAAAAGCATTGTTTCTCGCGTAGTTCCACGTCCTAGACACACGAAAGGTTAAACAATTTTTTCTGTATGTGATTTGATTTGGTATTTTTTGTTGGTTTGATTCTGTTAGCATGACCTATAAAATACCCAGGATTGGCAAGAGGACTCTACAAGATTCGTCCGACCTAGTATGTGCGTGGAGTACAACCAACAACAATAATAACAATGTGTAACCACCAATTATAATTTTAATCAAAATTGTATTTGGTAAATATGTAATTAAAATAATAATAAAGTAAAATAATTAAACATGTTTTAACAATTACATAAATAACTAGCTTTCGCCCGCGATTTCGCCCGCTTGAATGTCGATACTTATATTTCCTTTTTTACCCCTATAGAGTTGGAATTTAAAAAAATACCTTTATCTTACTTTTCAGAAAGAAGATATCCTCCAAGTTTTATATATTTTAGATCAGCGGTATGGGCTGTACGTTCAATTGTCACCCAGTCAGTCAGCTTACCGTAGATTTACATAGGTATAGATTTTGTGGTTAAATATTTTTCATTAAAATTTTATTTTATTATAAAGTTTGTTATTAAAATATCTATAAATAACGTAGCAATTGAAAACAATTTCCTTATTCTCGCTCCTCACCAAAGACCGACACCACACCCCCGATTCAACTGATAGGACCCCAGCGGTTGTAAGTAGCTTTTAAAGTACGTACTTAGACGGCTTAGACTGCCGGAAACTTGTCTCCGTCTCGTCACGCCGTCGTCACGGCCTCGTCACCGTCTCGTCACGGGCCGTCAACGTCTTGTTTACATGACACGACGTGTTTGACACGCACGTCAAAGTACTTGGCCTTTGGGTGAAGTTTTATGTGTACTTACAAGTTTAAGAACGAGGGAAAAATGTGCGGTGTCTGTTTAGGAGTAATAATGGGTTGGAGAATGTTTAGGAGTTTGATGTGACTTATAAGTAAATCTATGTTAAAGTCATGTCAAGTCGTTTATTTCCGTGAGACTTGCCTCCCTAGACATTAGACAAGTGGCATTGAAACGGAAACGATTGTCAAATGTATGGAGATGACAAATTGTTTAGCGAAAGCTTATGTCAATTCCATACATTTGACAATCTATTCGTTTTCGCTATCTATTCTTCAATGCTACTTAGCTAGGCCCTCTGTAATAATAATGTATGACTATGATGCTATAATGTATGGTTATGATGGACGTGTGTAACGTATGACTGTAATAATCAGTTTAACAATATCCCTAAGGAAAACTACGCTATGAAGTTACACCCATCTTTGCAGATAACTGTTAAAGAATTAATCTTGGCACTTTCAGGCCCGTTTGTTTAAAGAAGAATCAAAAATAAACTACATACTCTTTAAAAAATCATTATTGACTTGACTGACTCTCAAAAAGTCGAAGATAGTTAACCAACTCTTGTCCGATCCAGTAGGTAACTGAATTGCTAAGGTCTGACAGGCGCTTCTCGTAAAACACCGGTATTCAGCTGGGACTGGTTAGACTTAAAGCCGACTCTAAAATAGTTGGGAAAGTCTAACAAAAAGTGTTAGACTAATTTTTATTTTACTTTTGGAAACTTATTCGAGGTGTGTAGTAAGGTGAAATTTACCCTTAATAATATTTTATACGTTAAATGTTCTTACAACTTAGTAGAATTGTAGGCTGTTTTTGGCATTCTGCTAGGGCAGGGAACATCAAAGCATATGTATAAGAAAAAAAAAGATCTTTTTACTTTTATTTTTAATACAAATACTTAGTAAATATTCATAGGGAGGAACTACAAAGCCCTTATTGTTTTCCCCATCTCATGAAATAGAAAAGTAGGACAATACACACGTTTATAGGTAGAGGAACATTTTCAGTGATCTCGGCGAAAGGTAACAAGTAAATACAATATTCAGTATTATTTGAGAAAACGGAACAGCAAGCGTCTTTTGGAAATATTTTAGGGTGAGGACAGAAGTGGCGGTTCGAACGCACTTTTGATTTAGATTTCGGTTCTTATGTGATAGAACTTTAGATTTATTCATTAAACTTTTATGTGCAAAATAAATACTGCACAGAGACGGACCTAATGCCTTGGGGATTAACTATCCGTCTACCTTAGGGTAAAAGACACATTATTTTTATTTTTTATTTATATGATACCCAGATACTTTTTGGCTCATGTAATTTCTACAACTAGTTGGATAAGAATATTATAACGGTGTACATTACGCTATAACCTATGGATACGAAACTTTAACGCTGCTGCGCTAGTGAAACCGCGGGGACATTATTATGTCACAATTGAAATGTTGTATCCCCACACACCAGTACAATAAAATACTCTATCCATTTTATCCAACATATAAAAGGAGAAGCTGTCTGACTGACTAACATATCAATGCAGGGCCTGAACTATATGGCTTGGAAACTTAAAATTTTACACAGGAGTTTCTTTCGACCCATAAAGGCGTAAAATACGGGATGGAAGTGTCGATATCTAAAAGCTAATTAAAAGCTAATTATGAATAATAAAATTATATACTGACCACATCAGTTTACAGATGTAATGTAGAGTATAAGTAAATGGCGGGATACCACCCTTTCTTGATATTCTTCGATATTCCTCGTATCCGCACGCAGCGTTCCTCAAAATCGTTTATTATGCGCACCGAAAAACAGTGGAATTCCCTGGAATGGCGTCTGTGTTTCCAAATGCATATAACCCGGATGTATTTAAGAGACGAGTGCATAGGCATCTTTTGGGTGAGCTCGCTCCATCGTAGGCCCCGTCTATGCCCTCGGGCTGTCTGGGACCAAGAGCAAGCCTATAAGTAATAAAAAAAAACGTAATGTTATACACTTTATACCATACATTAAACCCTCACACACAAAATACATAACACAGACATTGACTTGGCAAAACACATAGGACTTTATTAAATTATCTCCTAGCACTCTAGTGGGATATTAAGTACCGATATAAATCTAATGCGAACCACGTCGCGGGCAGAAGCTAGGTTAAAATGTAGTAAAAAGATAAGTCTGCTCAGTAGAGGGCGTGCTCAGTATATTAAACTCACTTATGAATGCATTCATGGGGCTTATGATCTTCATCTACATAAAAAGGTTCATGAATACTTTTTTTGCTAATTAAATTATGGGTTTTATTTTTGTAAGGTATAAAGTACCTTAAGTGTTTACCTCTGTAAATATTTTTCTTTTGTCATTTTGTGCTAATTGTTTTATGGTTTGCAAAGTCTTAGAAAAATACAACATTCTATACCTAATATAACAAATCTAAAGAGTTTGTTTGTTTGGTTAGAAACTACTGGTCCGATTTGTATTTTGTGCCAGCCCTTAACTCTGACATTTGAGAAATGTTGATCTAGGTCTGAAAAGTGGGGAATAAACTTAATTTAATAAAAATACAAGTAATAGCAACCGATACATACATTACAGCTTTACTTACATACATTAAAGCTATTCAATCGGAACTGGTGGAGCTCAAGTCAATAAGATCAGAGTACTCCAGTCTCAAATCCGGTGTTGAGTTTCTGGACCATTCTGTGGAAACGCTAGCTAACAAGGTGTCCGGGTTAGAGAGTGAGGTAAATTGTCTCAAGAAAACTAAGGAGGAGTTGGTGGCGTTACATGATCGATGTTCCAAGATTGAAGATCTACATCGTGAATCTGAGCAAAGATCAAGAATGAACAACTTAGAAATCAAGGGCGTCCCATCAACCAACTCAGAAAACCTGTTCGAAATCGTGGACAAAATAGGAAATATAATTGGATGTAGCATCCCTAAAGAGCAAATAAACTTTATTGCTAGAATACCGATGCGGAACAATGAACAAATCAAAAATATTATTTGCTCAGTACAAAACAGATATCTAAAAAATGATTTCGTAGCCGCTGCTAAAAAACTGAAAACATCTTTAACTGCCAGCAAGTTGGGTTTGCAGTCCGACAGTGTCATCTATGTCAACGATCATCTAACTTATGAGAACAAAATGCTATTGAACAAAACTAAAAAACTTGCAAAAGAACGAGGTTTTTTATATACGTGGGTAGCTGGTTGCAAAATTCTTATAAAGAAGAATGCTACTTCTCCCACCCAACACATAAAAACCGAACAGGACCTAAAGAAGTTTTTGAACTAAAAATGTCATATCTATTTTACAACTTATCATACTTGTATATTCGCATGCACTGTGCTAATAGTTTGAGAAACACTGGTACAACTTTTTTATGCGCATTCCTTTACCGCAGTCCTTTTGTTTTCTTGTCGCTCAGTGTTGGCCGAGGCTATTTCTCTAATGAATCCAATTCGCACGGTACTAAGGTTGAAATCGGCTTGTTCTCGTTCATTTACTTTGTATTCTATAATTTAACTTTTTGCTTTAAACTGAATGTACCTTACATTATAATTTCTATTGAAGTACTGCTAATTTATAATATTGCTGTTTGCGATGTCACCTCTTAGTGTTTTTTACCAAAACGTTCGGGGATTGCGTACAAAAACGTTATTATTCTACCGTAATTTATGTGTTAACTGTTACGATATAATTTGCTTAACTGAGACTTGGCTTATTGAGGGAATTAAAGACAGTGAACTATTCGACAATCGTTACATAGTGTGGAGGCGCGATAGAAATTATTCTAGCACAAATCAGACTCTGGGTGGTGGTGTACTTATTGCAGTACGCCGCGAACTTATCAGTGATCTTCGTAGCGAATGGTTCTCGTCTGCTGAAGACTTGTGGGTTACACTCACCCTGCATAGGAAGAGACCGCGAGTGTCGTATAAAATGCATATTTGTGTAGTGTACATCTGCAATCAAAATCTTGGCAACTCACAAGCAGGTCAGTTGACAAATTTTTCTATTAACCTAACAGATATTGTCCAGAGACATCCTGCCGACAAATTCTTGGTCCTTGGTGATTTTAATCTTCCAAATATAAACTGGGAAGCGGATGACGATGGGAAGTCTGTTTGCCCTAGTAATATTCAAGGTCGTGTTCAGGTCAACTTGTTCGATAACTTTACAGTCTGCAATATCTCGCAATACAATTCGCACGTAAATATAAACAACAAAATACTTGATCTAGTTCTATCCAATAGCGAGGTTTCAGTAGCAAGTTGCGCAGACCCTCTGGTACCGGAAGATCCACACCATAAGGCTTTATGTGTGTCTGCCGATTTCGTAGAACTTCATACTCTCCCGGTGCGGCCTCGTATACAATATTTATATCGCTCCGCCGATTATACAGCCATTAACCATCGGCTGAGCCAGATTGATTGGCCCGACATAGTGAGCACTAGGACACTTGAGGATGCCATAACATTTTTATATGACACAATCAATGAACTACGTGATACTTATGTACCATATAAGACGGTAGTTCCCAGCAGCAGATACCCTCCTTGGTTCAAACAACCTTTGATAAAAATCATAAAAGAAAAAGCAAAACACCACGCAAAATTTAAGAAATATGGAAATATATCCGATCGCGAGTCTTTTGTTTTGCTCCGACAGCGTGGTAAGGAAATTGAAGGCGAAATGTTTAGCTGCTACATTTCAAAAATTGAAGAAGACATTTCTAAAAACCCCAAAGCGTTTTGGTCGTACGTAAAATCTAAAAATCAAATAAATGCTTATCCTTCCGTTCTCAAATACAGAAATACCACCTCAAGCATAGGAGAGGATATTTGTAACATGTTTGGAGACTACTTCTACTCTAATTTTCTCTGTTCTGTTAGTGGTACTATCGGCGACGAGGACCATTCCATTGGCCGTGTGCAGGGTGCCATTATGCACTTAGGCAATATTATCTCGGACATACATTCAGTCGAAGTCAATGAATTAGAAGTGTTTAATTTACTTAAAAAAGTTGATTTGTCTAAATCTGCAGGACCAGACGGCATACCGCCTATCTTTATACTCAACTGTGCGAAAAGTCTGACTCTTCCTCTCTCACTTCTGTTCAGGCGATCCCTAATTTTGGGAGAGGTTCCTTCAATTTGGAAGTCAGCGTTAATCACTCCAATCCACAAAAAAGGGCCTAGAGACCTAGTGGAAAACTACCGACCCATATCTAAACTATGCATCTTCGCTAAAATCTTAGAAAAAATCATACACAAGCAGCTTTACACTTGTTTGAAACTTAGCTTCAATGACCGCCAACATGGTTTCCTGCAAGGTCGGTCCACAACTACTAACCTCATTCTTTGTAGTGATTACATGACTGAATGTATGGCTCGACGCACACAAGTAGATGTAATCTACACAGATTACAGCAAGTGTTTTGATCGCTTGGATCATACTATACTTCTGCAAAAGCTATCGGCTATAGGTATCAGTGGAAATCTCTTCAGATGGTTCTCATCCTATGTAGCCAACAGATGTCAAACTGTTGTACTCAATGGATATACATCGAGAACTATGATTATCCCCTCAGGCATTCCGCAAGGATCGCTTTTGGGACCGTTGTTATTCAACATCTTTATCAACGACGTTACTTCATGTTTCTCCAACTCAAAAGTTCTTCTATTTGCGGATGACATGAAGATTCTAAGTGAAATCGGAACGTTTAAAGATGCTGAATGTCTCCAACATGATCTGGACGTATTCCAAGAGTACTGTATGGCCAACCGCCTGGATCTAAATGTCTCAAAATGTTATGCATGTACCTTCACTCGTAAACATACACCTATTATTTATGATTACAAACTATCTAACACTTCATTAGCCAGAGTTAATATGATTAAAGACTTGGGCGTTACGTTTGACTCGAAACTACTTTTTGACGCACACATCGATAACATCGTTAAGAAAGCTTCCAAAGCACTAGGCTTCATTTTGAGGATATCAGCCAATTTTAAAAACATTAAAACGCTCAAAATTCTTTATTTTGCGTATGTACGCAGTCATCTCGAATACTGCTCACCAGTATGGAATCCCATTTACAACACTTACGTCGATCGCATAGAAGGTATTCAAAAGAAATTCTTAAGGTACATTCAGTTTAGATCCAAAACCTATTTGCCTAATTATTACATCCGCTGCAGGAAGTTTCACATTCTTCCACTAATTGAGCGGAGAAAAATTGCCGACATAGCATTTTTGTTCAATTTAGTTAATGGTTCAGCCGACTGTTCTGAGTTGCTGAGCAAAATTGGGCTGCGTGTACCATCATTCACCCTAAGGAATCATCAACCATTATATGTTCCCTCTGTGCGCTGCATTTATAGACAAAATTCTTATATGATACGAGCTTGCAGGGCGTACAACTCGATGAGTCAGAGTATTGAAGATATTGATTTATTTTCGACCAGCGTTCTCAAACTTAAAAAAATGCAGTGTAAAAACTTCTTTGAAGACCACTAAAACAATATTTTCTCGAGTGCTTACTTGTTCTTGCTTTAGCTTGCCTGTCTACTGACTTTTGTACTGTACTTTTTGTATTATCAGTGAAAACTTTTAATTGGCCTTATATCACTAACTGTCAACTATCTGTATCCTAGCTGTAAGTTTTCTTAAGAAATAAAATAAAATAAAATAAAATAAAATACTTGACTAAATTAGTGCATACCTCGAATTAATAATTTTTCAACAATTATAGTGGATTTGGTTTTCGTTTAAGAGTGATCATTGCAAGGTATTGTTAAGATGTACAGCTATTTAATATCTTCAATTATATCTACAGGAATTACAAGGCTAACGATCTGACAATTTTAATATCATTTTTAATTAATGAACAAAAAAGATATGAATATTTTTTTAAATATGCTCTTGAAGTCTTGACCCTCCTTTGAATTTGAAACATTACTGCTGATACTTTTACACACGTAGTCTACACAGTAACTGCGCATTCACCGTAATGACCCGATTATTGTTAGAGCTTCAGCATTTTTGTAAATAAATAATAAAAAATAAATATCCTGGGACATCTTGCACACGGCCATCTGTTCCCAAGCTAAGCAGAGCTTGTGTTATGGTAATCAGACAACTGATTTACATACTTTTAAAATTTTTAAATACATACATATTATAGATAAATAACACTTAGACACAGAACAAACCATCATGCTCATCACACAAACTTTTTGTACTTCGACCGTTAAATAAATAAATATATTAATTCGTTTATGTTGTTGTCGTTGTTGTTGAATGTCACCTTTTGACACTACAGAATAAAAACGTTCCAACCGCCAGTCTGTACAAAACCTTATTATCCAGAACGCACAAGAGCGTTTATTAGTGATTTCCCAACGGTTACACCCGCAGGGTTTTATTGTCTCTACCGAACTATTGTGGCAAGTTTATCCGTTCATAAACACAGTTACTGGGAAATGTGTGTTTAGTAAACTTGCTTATGTAAAAATATTGTTATTGTGTGTTTTGTAAGTGTTGGTTGAAAGGTAGACGTAATTTTAAATTCTTTAAGCTGATTTCCTGGTTTTGCTTGTATGTGTCAAACGACTCAACTAACTGCAAGATGGTCGGAATGAAAAGTTTTTCATCCTTAGATTCAAAGTTTTTTGATTATTTAACTGACGGACTAATTGTATTTTTAGTCGTCTAGCCTAAATTAGTATGTCTCAAGTGCCTGTAATTTCAACGGCAGCCGTAACTTCCCTCCAAACCTTTGACGGGCCTTTGGTCTAATGGTTAGTGACCCTGACTGTAAGCCGGAGGTCGTGGGTTCGATTCCCACCCAGAACACACTTTGTGTGATGAGCACGAATGTTTGTTCTGTATCTGGGTGTGATTTATCTATAATTATGTGTGTATTTAAAAATTATATAAGTATGTTTCTCAGTTGTCTGGTTACTTATAGTACAAGCTCTGCTTAGTTTGGGATCAGATGCCCGTGTGTGAGTGGTCCCAGGATATTTAAAAAAAAACTCAACGCAGCTTACGAGTTTACATTTGATTGCAGAAAAAACACGATCAGGTTTAAATTCCCATCACCCTAATTATGTAAATGACCTACCTGCCTACCTTTTTCAACCAATTACCTTTTAACTGTGAGTTTGAAACCGAAATTAAATTAGCCAGTCGTTCTTATCTTCATACAATTCAGTTCACGCAATGAGTTAATTGGGCTCAAGAGAATTAGTTAAATTGTCACCTCCGGGAACGAACCAACAAAATTTATATAAAATTGAAACGTGACTGGGTTGTAACTGTTGAGTTGAATAGTCATCATTGTATGTAATTATATACTTGGCGAAAGTTTTTATTGACGACTAGATTAATGCAGTAACTCTGTCTGTCTCGTTTTCTCGCCAAAACTACTGAATTGATTGAAATGAAATTATATTATGGACTACTAGCTTTTGTCCGTAACTTCGTTCGCGTGGAATTATAGTTCCCGTTCCCGGGGGATTTCCGGGAAGAAAACTATCCTATGTCCTTTTTCGGGTCCCAAACTATATCTGTACCAAATTTCATTCAAATCGGCTCAGTGGTTTAGGCCTGAAGAAGAGACAGACAGTCCGAAAGACAGACAGACAGAGAGAGAGACGTTCGCATTTATAATATTAAGTACGGATCGCTGTACCAGCAGAGATAGTCCATAGTCTGAGAATGGATATAGTAAGGACTAATAAGGCCACTAATATGTACAACACGTGTTTGTGTGTAACTAGTACTAAAATATAGTTTTGTTACGTTTAATTGTTGATAATATTGTTTATTATTATTAAGTTAGTTTGCCTTACTTTTCGTTTTCGATACTTAGTTGGAGGTTACAATAACTAAATGTAACAAACATTTCAAATTTAAAAACTACAGTTTAAGCAAAGCAATTTTTGGAAACTACCAAGGTCTGAATTGAAAATGATGTAAAATAATAATATTTTTTTTTTTTTTTTGGTGAGTGGGAAATCATCCAATGACTTCTCCCGTCCTGGGTGCGACGGGAGGGCGTGTCAGACTCTTACTGACTAAAACCCACTCATGTTCCTTCGATTGCCCTTTATGTTCCAGGGTCACGGTAACTATTATAAACATTCCGCAACCCCGGCAGGCGTTGGCCCTGTTGGGCCCCTCCCTGTGCTGACTCCTTCTTTCCTTTGGGGCCCAAACGTCGGAAGTGCTCCGTAAAGTTCCATCGGTTGTCGAGGACAAGTCCCAGGTACTTTATCGTCGACTCGACACCGATGTGAACCCCTCCTACCGTTATCTGAGACCCCGGAGGTGGCCGGTGCCGAGGGCCATGAAAACACATGGCCTCGGACTTGTGCAGGGCCACCTCAAGTCCCAGTTGCCGGATCCTATCCACGACTGTCGCAACACCACTTGACATCAAGTCGGCCGCCGCCTGAAACGACCCTCCCTGCGCTAGGACTAGCGTGTCGTCAGCGTAGCACACTACGCTGACGCCTTCGGGAAGGTCGGCGCGCAGCACCCAGTCGTACCCGATGTCCCACAGAAGCGGCCCCAAGACCGATCCCTGTGGAACACCGCACGACATCCCTCGTCGACTCCACACTCCCTCGTGACCGGGGTAGATAACGGCTCTGTCCGTCAGATAGGCCTCGACCACACGACAGAGGTAGGCCGGCATCCGGTGATACCGTAATGCGGCCCCTATGCACCCCCAAGGCAGGGTATTGAAGGCGTTGGCGATGTCGAGAGACACCGCCAAGACAAACCCTGCCCCATGCCACCGCATCCCCTGTCGTGAGGGCTCGCACGCGCATGATGGCGTCCACCGTGGAAAAAAATAATAATAATATTACCAGCCTATTATTATTTCACTGAAGGGCAAAGGAGTCTTTTTATACAAAGAAAACACAAGCATAAGGAACTAAGCACACTTCAGTACTATTCAGCCATTGTATATCAATGTATTCAACTTAAATCAATAGAAAACTAGCTTTTGCCTGCGACTTCGTCCGCGTGGATTAATAGTTCCAGCTCCCGGGGGATTTCCGGGATGAAATCTAAAGCCCGGTTTCCACTGCGAGCGGAACGGACCCATTAATGACTTTGTTCACAAGCGCAAACTGCAAACAACAAATAATCAAACAAATAAACAACAAATAGTCGAATAATAATTAATAATAAATGCATTTATAATAAAGTATGTATTAAGAATTATAATTTTGTTGGTGGAAATACAAGTATGCAGTTTGCGCTTGCGAGTGAAGTCATTAATGGGGCCGTTCCGCTCGCGGTGGAAACCGGGCTTATCCTATGTCATTTCTCGGGTCCCAGACTATATTTGTACCAAATTTCATTCAAATCGGTTCAGTGGTTTAGGCGTGAAGAAGAGACAGACAGGCAGATAGACAGAGTTACTTTCACATTTATAATATTAAGTACGGAAATAGTACGGATAACAACTTTGTATGAAGTCGCGTACACGTCCTTTCAGCTTTCTACGTCTGTTTACCTTTAGTAAAGTGCGTAGTCCCTTACTCCTATTTCTGTACCTTATTCACTAAATTTTAACCTAATTTACCTAAAGCAAACAACACACCTCACTGTCTCGTGTGAACATAGATAGCTAATTGAAGCTGAACTCGTGGCGAGCCCGAACAAGTCCCCCGACACGTGACATGTAAACAGACTAATTTCAGAAACGGGCCAACTATCTTACTGACTTCAGAATTTGCGGGACAGGTTGTATGGACACTTTGGGACAAATGTCGAGGAGTGGTACAAGATATTCTAACTTATTATGCTGGGTACTAAGTGACTGTCGTAAGTAGTTTTTGTTAATTTTAGAGTTAAACTGTATCTTTAAATATATCTATACCCATATTATTGAAGAGTTTGTATGTATGTTTGTTTAGTTGAACATGATAATAATATCAGTAATTTGGAATGGCCATTATTCGAGAAAAGTTACGCTTCGTTGCGGAGCGAAGCAGTTACCAAAAAAACGAAAATGTAACCGATTAGTTAGTTCAGAATATACACAATGACTATAATTATATGAATGTTATGCTGAATTTCGAGAATAATTAAGTAATAAATTATGAAAAAAAAAAGTATTTATGAAATCAAACACAACATAATTGAAAAAGTATATGATTTTAAGGTTTTCTTAATAATTAATAAAGCTGGCAAATTTCTTATAAAAAACATTTTATTTGTTTGTTTTTGTTTAACATTTTAAGATGGCATCACGTAATGTTTTTAATTAATTTTAAGCAGTTATCATTTTAATAATAAAGACAAAGGTACAAAAGGGGCTTTCTATAAAGTATTTAACCACACATTTATAAGTTCTAAATCTTAATTACGATTTGGACAAGCGTGATCAATGCTCGTACCTTTTCTATGTGAGACGAGGCCTTTGCCCCGCAGTGTGCCAAATTAATTACCGACTACAAAAACAAACCAATTTTGATAACCTAAAACCATAACTGCCATCTTAATCAGTGAACACAGCGTTATCTTGGCGAGAAACAAGCGAGCAACTACGCGCATAATGCCGAAGCAACAGTGGCATGAAATACGGCTGCATACAATGCCGGCGCGGAAGTCTCGGCGAGATATCCGAGCTAAGTCACCTCACACGTCGACAGATGCGGGCAGAGAAACAGCGGGGAATGGTAAGGGTTTAATGATACAGGTGAAGTATAAAATACGTCATCTAAAGTCAGACATAAATGTACTTGTGACAGATGTTCGTATGTTTTTTTTTTTTTACTAGCCTGTGCTGTCCCACTGCTGGGCAAAGGCCTCCCCCAACTCCTTCCAGACTTTCTTATCCCTCGCTGCCTCGAACCAATCCTTATGGTATGTATCAAGGTCATCGCGCCACCTTTTCTTGGGCCAGCCTCGGCGACGACGTCCATCTTTTGGCACCCACTGTGTAGATGCCCTTGCCCAACGGTTGCTATCCATGCGGCTTACATGACCCGCCCAATCCCGCTTGAGCCTGGCAGCCTTTTTTCCAACATCTGTTTTCCCTGTTTTGGAACGCAGCATGGTGTTCCGGATTTTATCCTGGCGTTTTACACCAAGAATGCTGCGCTCCATTGCTCTTTGGCAGACTCCAAGGCGAAACTTTTGCAATTCGGTGAGTGACCAGGTCTGAGCACCGTAAGTTCGTATGTTGCTAATGAGAAATAAACTATCTTGTTGCAATATCTCAGACATTCGTTTTCCCACACGCTCGGTGTATAAACTGTGTTCTAGTGTGGTAGAGGAAACTCACTTTAATATTGTAGGCATAGATTCAATTTTGATTTTTATAATTCACACATACAAACAAACTATTATCGAAACATTTATGTACCTGCAGGCTGTGTAAATATTCATTCCGTGAAGAAATTAAAATCGCAACAGGCTCAGTATCCAATCACTTAAGCGCTGAGCCAACTGTGCCAATGAGTAAGATTATGTCATCGTGTGATAGTGAATTTCACGACAATCGACTGCATAAAAAATGCTATTATTTATCTTCTATATATGTCAAACCGTTAAACTGTGAATGGCATGGCATATACACAATCATGCACTCACTAACAAGGTTCATAATTTTTTTGGACAACCCTAACTAAAACAATCAGAAGGCCTACCATGAACTCTTATAGCAGGTCAATTCTCGACGATAAATAACCTGCCGTGTTAGTTTGTACCATGAGCGCGCTAAGCAGCAGGCGAGCCAGCGATCACGTGATCTAAACCGGCGAGTGACCACGTGACAGCAGTGTAGTGGCCCACTACACTGCTGTCACGTGGTCACTCGCCGGTTACTAGTGGGCTGCCCTGTTTATTGTCATCATCATGAAGTATTTTTTGACAAATTCGCATGTGACCGTTGAACTGCCCTGCCGTCATTATTTGCAGGCTTGTGAAAGTAACATGAATTGACCTGTTTCAATTAATTTTAAATACAAAAACGTAAGTAATTATAATAATATGCATATAGAATAATTCGGACGTTATTTTAAAGTATTGTAAAATATAGAAAATTATCCGTAAACTGTGTCTTTCCTGCTAATTTTAGATGTGTGATAAAGACGAAATTTTTTAGTTTTTTCGAAGAAGATAATCGTAGCATCAGTGTGAAAGAAAGAGATAATATTTAAAGAAGAAATAAAGAATTTCAAGAATCTAAATAAAACTTTTCGAGATGCCAGACAGCGCTTTTGTTAAGCTTTACAGCCCAACTAAAGGACTAGCACTTGAACTGTAATGAGGTAAGAGAATTCACGCCACGCCCAAAGAAATCAACAGATTTGTTCAGATTCAACAGAGAGGCCAAGGTTAGTACTAATATACCTATACTTCTATTCATCAGACTAATCATCTTAATACTATATTTGATACTATGCATGCATGGTTTCAGGTTTTAATTGCGCTCTCGTTTTTCGCGAAAGGAACCTATCAAAGACAAATACAGTGAAATTCATTGGATTTATTCATTCATTTATTTATTTAAATGAAGGGTCAGCACGACATTTTTAACAACTCTCACATAACTACACAATAAAAAATCACGTAAATATAGACAATATCCTATGCTTCAAATTAACTGGAACTAAGTTGAGTTGATTTCAATATTTTATTTGACTCTAAATGTGCAACTCTGAGTGTACAACTATGTTTTACTTATTTCAGATTTTTGAACAAGTTTGGTACGCCTGGAGTTTAGAGTTTAGAACTCATGTCGCAATAAAACGGCCAGTAGAACATGTAAACCCAAAAAAACGTTTTAAATAGGTAAACATTAAGAAAAAAAATATATTTAGATGTAACAGTTAATAATATATTTTTTCATTTTTGTAGGTGATCCTGAATTTCCATTACAGAAGTCGATGATGACTCCAGTTATTGATGCACCTCCAAATTCACGTGAAGCTCACTATACTGGGTTGCATGTGAGAAAACAAAATAAGCATTTTCATTTGCAATTGAGCCAATGTGTTGAATCCGGAAGAAGTTTTTCAAAGTACCCAAAACATGATCGACGTCACTTCCGAGGCGCATTCTTTCAGAAGAGCCCAGAATCAAGAACAGCAGCAGGGCCTCCTTACTAGGAGACAGCTCATTGCTCATTTGTGGGATGTAACCTAGAATATTAAAATATATTTTAAGTGTTTATATTTTTGTATGTAACGAATAAACTCAAAAACTACTGGACAGATTACAAATATTTCTTTTTCTTTAGAAAGCTACATTATCCCTGAGTAATATAGGCTACATAATATCACGCTATATCCCACGGGAGCGAAGCAATAACCAAAAACTTAACGTTTCGTGGGTGAAACCGCGAGGAACAGTAAGTTTTATTATAAAAATCTGGATCTAATTACCGATTATTTATACTCTTCAATGTTCCTACCACACGAGAAAGAAGATTTTCAATATTTAGGTAATTAAGTTTATGATTTATTTAGTAACAAAACTTACAGCGGGTCAAGTTGTCCAATCTTTGTTAGCACCACCAACAACCGAATTTAGATTTTTCGCCACCTCAGTCCACATTCTGCCAGGTATTTCCCGAGATTCGAGACGAGCACTTTTATCACAGCCCATAGCAATATCCCAGCAATAAAATAAAATACGAAACTCTTCGGGAATAATCCATCGTCACAAATAAGACACTCTTACACATAACCACGGCCACAAATATTTAATAATAAATCCAATTAATTAATTTTAATAATAAATCCACTTGAGTTTCAAAATTACCTCGTAAATTATTGTACTAATATTTGTCATTTGTCAAATAAGTGTTCGTTCGAAAATAATCATGAAGTGTCAAAATGGTAACTTTTCGTTTTAAGTTTCACAAGCTGGTGTAAAGGCCTTCGCTTTTACAAATCAGTGCCAAACTCTTTTTATGCCACAGTAAATGTTTATTTTTCATCACCTTAAACTGTTTTTATATAAATATTTTTCACTTTTATAAAAACTGTAAAACCGCTGAAGTATTTTAGAACGTTGTTTTCTAATAATCTTATATAATCTGTGCTACCAATGTACTGGTCAGAGACTCAGGACAAAAGTTTCATTGATGCAGGTCAGCCGGAAATGCTCATGGTACAAACACAAAACCTGTCAGGTTGAACATGTCAAGTTGAACTGCCCTGTACTTGGCAAGTAGTTGAATAGTTCATGGTAGGCCCCCAGGACAATCTAATAAAATGGTAAACTACTTACTACTACATTTTTCACTAACCTCCATTTCCCTGGCCCGACCGACCTGCGAGGAACAACCGGCATGATTCCATTCATCACGTCGACGGCTCCGTTGCTAAAGCATTTTATTAATTTATCTGCCGCGAACCATTCTACCCCTTACCGTGGCTTCTCTGAATCTTAAACTTGTTATTCTTGGAGAAATATGCAAGAGATGTTTCCGAGTTTGTAGTTTAAAGCATCTAGCTTTAAAAGAAACGTAAAATGTCAGCTTTTCTTATGTGAAAGGGCCGATTTTTATTCATTTTTAGAGTTTAAAGAAAGTGTTGTAATGTTGACCTGATTTTTGTTTGTTTTGCGTTCATAAACTACAGATAAGAGACGATTAAACATATGACTTTGATAAACGATGTTTTTTTTTTCCATATAATGCTGTTATGAGCCAGTTGTTAAGGTACATCTCAGAAGTTGGTTTTAGTACAGGACCAGTAAGTTTTTTCCTGTAATATTATTACAAGCTTTACATTTAATTTCAGCAGTTGTTTCATGTTTCAGAATTATGTTGCTGTTACACACATAATCAATAACTCGCCGTTATTAATTATAATGTGTGTTCTGATAAATTTTAATATTTTGTATCAGCCTTAGAGTCTAATACAACATTATATCAAAGCAAGGTCAATGGAGCCCCGCCTCGCGTGGCTTCTATTTTCATCTGCATAAATGAAATGAACATAACCAAACTTCTAAAACAAACCGATTTGTGTGCTAGGCAAGTAGATAAACGTTAGCGATCCCAGTCAGCAGTTTAATTGAATGGCTGAATATATATTTGTTCTAAGACGTGGTGGTATTAATTCCTGCGTTAAGCTCGAATCCTTACAGCGATCTGTGGTATTGTATATATTAAATCAGTGCGATAGTCGTCTAAGCCCCGTTGGTTTTGAGAACACTGACTATCATGGCGTTCCCCTAATTTAACCCCATTAGTTAATTTTATTAGGGGTAGAGCGCATTGTACACGTAATAGCTTTGGCGATGTAAAGCTCTTTGTGAAAACTCTTGTCCGGAGAATGGGTAGTACCGTTGTTATTAATTTTGTTGTCTAGGGGAATTGTTGCTTTGTTAAAATAGTCGCTATTGGCTTTTTATGTTAGCTAAACAACCAAAGTTCTGTTGGCTAAACATAATAATAGCAGTCTTTTACAAGCTTGCAGGTAGGTCTCTTTTCATACAAAGATGGCACGAAAATTGATCACCATGTTTTCTGAAGATTTATCAAATTACCAAACCAGGTTGTATTTATTATTATAATCCTAGTTTTCTATGCGATGGTCTAATTATAAAATACTAGCTGCTGTCCCCTGCGGTTTCACCCGCATTTTTCATTACTGCTCCGCTCCCGTGGGTCGTAGCGTGATGGTATATAGCATATAGCATTCCTCGATAAATGGTCTAGCTAACACTGAAAGAATTTTTCAAATCAGACACGTAGTTCCAGAGATTACTCCCTACATACAAACTTACAAATTTTGCCTTTTAATACTTTATATTATGAATTCCTTATTTTAATAAAGAGGTTAGTAATGAATATTAAAAAAAATACAACACTTTTTAACACACTGTTGCCATTAATGCTTACTTTACAGGCATCGCCATATTTCGTTGTTCCATCAAAACCTAGACCATTTTTAGGAAAACACTAAAATATTCAAATCAAATTCGGTCTACTAATAAAATATGGAACAGTGTGAACACCGCGCTCTCTAAAATTCCCACTTCGGGTATGGGAATTTCAAACGCTAAAGTTTTAAGGGCTGAAAAACCTCCAGATGAAATGTTACTGTAATATGCATGATGCCACGTTATCAAATCTACGCGAACTTTAGAGAAAATTTACTGGGAACTGGTAAATTAATGTTTTATGAAATAACTAGTTTTCATTTGCAAACAAAGTTGTATCTTCTAGTTTTCCTCGTTAAGGGTTTAGTTTCTAAGAAAACTTTAGCACCAAACAACTTAATTATATAACTTTCGTGTCTCAGACTTCAAAAATATCGGTTTTCATACAAATTCTAGACCTGTATATAGGGTTAAAATTCAAATTAGTCTTCCTTGTTCCTTGTAAGACAAAACTTCTGTGTAAAATTTTAGCTATCTTTAGGCTAGATGTGAATGAGTGAGACTTTTCTTTTTATATTTCAGAATAAAAAAAGAAGGAGACTGAAAATGGTTGATGTTTCCATTTTTATTAGAATTAGATTTTTGAGTTAGTAACTTCCTGTTTTAAAAAAAACTATCCTCTACTGAAGAATCTGGTTTAAATCCTTGTAATCTTGAAGGGACCCCAAATCAGAGGACTGTTTTTCGGAGGACTGTTTTAAGCGTTGCCCTTCACTAGAAATTCTTCTCATGTGTCAAAAATACGTTTCAATTTATAAAAACAAGACTCGAAACAATACCTGTAGATCATAAAAATATGTATCTCGAGCGGGAATCAAACCAGCGACACGCCGCGCAGAGGTCGGGCGTATTTACTGTAGTAACCAAAGTGTCCTAGCATCTTACTTTAACAAACAGAGATTATAAATCTCAGTGGCAATGTCTCAAAAATGTAGGAAATTTTGGACATGGAGATAATAGAAATACGACAATTGAACGAAAGCATGGATTTAAAAATGATCAGAGCCATTAAGAAAATTATGCAACATGTTGTTAACGTATCAACCAAAACTAAATCAAGAATTCAGTAACCAACAAAGTTCACAACATTGTCTTACAAACAACACTCCATATGAAATAATAGCTTTAACATTTGACAAACTTGTTCATGAACATGCAGTGCTGTTTAAATACAGAGTTTCAATTAATTTTCCAACAAATAAACGGGAAACTGTACAAAGTGAGTTGAACAATACATTAGCTGGCGCCGTATGAGTGGACAAAGGCTAGTGTGAGTATGAGTATTGTGATACCAACCAAGTATAATGAACTGATATTATGAGTACATTGGTTAGGTTTGGGGTGCAATGGGAAATAAAATAAGGCAGATAAAAAATGATATTAAATCATATAGCCAAGCCAACCTTATCAGGAACCACCCAAACAAAGGTTAAAATACATAAGAGAAGATTTAATAGAATTGACTTTACCGAGATAAACCAAGATAATTACATAGCACATTGGCCTATGTGCTATGTCATTAACAGTCAGTTATGTGTGGGTGACATATACACATACAAGAGTGACAAGCGTACTCAATATCTTTATTGTATCCATATATTAGGTACATCAAGTTGGTAGATGATAATACAATTAGTTTCAATATGGACCCTGTAGGGCACATCAATAATTAAAAGATGAAGAGGGCTGCTTAATGAACTAACTTATACTATTTAATAAATACTATTACTACTTACTCATATCTACATAAACAATTTCAATATTTACTTATACATATATCGAGGGTTCCGGGGTCAAACCCGGTAAGTACAAAAAACCTACTTTCGAGATATTCAATGTTAAAAGTTCGCAGACGAGAAAAACTTGAATTAAAAAATAAATCGGAAAGTAATATTTTTTTAAAATAACATGTACTAATATAGATACAATTTACGTGGTTTTCAATTGAGTATCGTATTTAGTTTTTTTATGAGAAAATATATTGTACTCAAGGGTACCGACATATTGGATTTTAGCTCAAATAAAAAAGCCATTTCCTGTGTTTAAAGTTTAATAAAAGTGTGAAAAAACATTCGTTTTGAATTGTTATTACTTATAGCTTAACATAAAACGTTCTTTGGTACATAAGAGTAAAAAATATTTAACCCTAGCTTTTGCCCGCAACTTCGTCCGCGTGAAATAATAGTTCCCGTTTCCGGGGGATTTCTGGGATGAAAACTATCCTATGTCCTTTCTCGGGTCCCAGACTATGTCTGTACCAAATTTCATTCAAGATTGGTTTAGTAGCTTAGGCGTGAAGAAGAGACAGACAGACAGATAGACTGGCAGAGTTACTTTCGCATTTATAATATTAGTACGGATTAACTGTGGAACTATCTTGAGCGTACACAAAAAGATTATTGGGGTTGTATAAACGTGAAAGAGCTACATTGACCATGGTAAAAGCATCCCAAACATATCCAATGGCATTTTTATTTTTGATGGATATGAAATCATCAAATGACTTCTCCCGCCCCTGACGAGGGAAGGAATGTCAGACTTTTACTGACTAAAATCCAATAATGTCCCTTCGGTTACCCTTATATATTCCGGGGCCGCGGTAACTAAGCATCGACACGCCGTCGACACGGGTCTGGTCCTAGTCGGGCGGCGAGCTACCTACCGCTCGCCTTCCGCAGGCCCACGCCTCCAGTGGCTATCATCTTGCGACTCTCGACAACTAAGCCTGGGTCTCTGTCCAGGGCGTGAAGCTTGACGCTGCCTCACGCGCCCCGCCGCTTTCGTCTCCAGCGTGTCTGCTTCGCAGGAGGCGACGGCTTCCTATTCAGTCTCGCCCCGAAGCATGGCCTGAACCAGCGCCGATCGCCTCTGCAACGACACGGTGGTGGTTCGCCCAAGCGGGGCCTACCTCCACCGTATGCTACACCGTGTCACGCAGGCGTCACTTCCGCCCGAATCCGACATAGGAACCTCCCGAAATGTCTGTGTGCGGTGAGGACCTGTGTCGGGCGATACGTGAGAGTGTCGAGGCGTCATTCCAGCCACTCCTCAAAGAGGGATGACCAGCAATGAGTTGCGACAGAAGCAGTCTCCATGAGATCCCGCCGGAGCTCTGTGTGCTGAGCGTGTGTGAGTTTCGCCCCAGCGTTGCACTTCCACGCGCCACTGTGCGTGGTACCCACACCGGTATGCCGGCAAGGATCAGGCAGGCAGGAGACCTTGCGGTATCCATGCACCATCCGCAGACTTCAACAACCCAGTAACTGGGCGACGATACCCTTTGGTTCGACTGGTCAAACTTTCTGGCTTCTGAATACCCGTAACGTCAAAGTTCTACGAATGACAACCGGGGCTTAACATGCTTTCCGAGGCACGGGTTGTCAGTGAAAGAAAGTACATATGAATTAAAAAAGTCACATTGGTACTTGCCCGGATTCGAACCCGTAACCTTTTACACGCGCCTTTATGACGACCCAGATGTGTTATTCTGATGTATAAGCTACGGATATTTTGCAAAGCCATCGGCCAATATTCTTTATTGTACACCAATAGGACAAAAACAGTAAAGGACAATACAAACAAATATGCAAGAGTACAATAGGCGGCCTTTTTTCGCTAATAAGCAGTTTCTATTACATACTATAATTTATATTGCTTGCTGCGGAGTAATATTAAAACTGTGAATATCTCTGAAGATATTTTTTGAAATTATAAATGACTTCCGCACAATGAAACTATATGACCAATTGACATACTGTAAATAGCAAATCTTATCTGTATGATGTCCTTGTGATACTGAAATAATTTATTGTCATAAGAATTAATATTTTGTTGCTCAAATAATCAACCAAACGTAAGTATGCCGAAAAATCATTTTTATATTATGAAATAAAAGAAGTATAAAAGATAAAATATAAAAGATAGAGATATGGTATCGCGGACTTTTTTGTAGAAATAATTAAGACAAACCAAGTTGCCATACATTGTTTTTAATTTTAAGCAACTGTTTAGGCAGCGCACCCAAATAATTCTGTTTTATGAGGTAATTTTTAGCCAGTTCACGGTCTCTTTGTTACCATCTTTATTTTTAGTTTTCATAACAGCAGCACTTAGTTTTTTTAAGATAGTAAACACTAACTTTCAACGTTTAACGTTTTTTGTTATTATTTTGATGCGTGCGCTTGCTCAACGGTCGCTATCGCAGCGTGAACTGACCGGCACGGTGCGCGCGGGGCGTGTCCTCTGCGTAGGTCAACCACTCTTATTGGGTTTCACCTCACATAAAATAAAAAATAAAATGTTAAAAAATAATTGCGACAATCCGATAACTAAACTTTACGTATTATTTTTAAATATGGGTTATCAGAAAAACACCACAATTATATTTATTGGATTTTATACTAAAACAAAATATGTATAAGTTAAATAATATCGTTAAGGTAAAATCCGACAAATATAGTTAATAGCTTCTGGTTATCATTAAAAATAACTTTACTATAATATCGTAAGAAGCGAAACCCGTTAAAGATTAATAACTGGTGTTACTTTGTAGATCTAGTTAAATTTGGCCAAAAAACGTTTGCCCTAAACACCCATAAATATACGTTATGTGTTTCTTCCACTAAATAAAACCAAAATCTTAAGCTTTACGTCTACTTATACTATATTATACCGATGTTGTAGTTAATACATACAATACTTATTGGGTTATTAACTCAGCCTTTTCAGTGATCCTTATTAAGTCGGTTTATCTGTAAATACCATTAAAAAGAGCGCAAAAAATGCATTATAACTGCACTTTTAGGTAAAAATCTCAATTTTTGTTACTTATCGGGTTTGACCCCGTAACCCTCGATATCTTAGTGCAAGGTTATCGTGTGTGTGTGCGCATATGTGTAGGTATGTATGTGTGTGTTTATGTTGTTTTATTATTGCGTCCTTAGTATTTTTTTTTTATAATTTTAGGTTACATCTTCTAAAAGTTTTGGATATCAGGTGGGAGCAGTGTTCGTATTTACTTGTTATTTTTCACTCACAATGTTCATTCGTTTGTTCGTTGTAAGCCAGGTTCTATTTGAATTGACCCTACCAATACTCTAAGGTAACCACGAAGTATTCCATCTCCGTATATTGTGAGGCACCTATTTGCTTCACTACAGTTTGTAGTGCCAGCAAGATTTATTACTGCTTTTGTTGTTACATGTATATTGTATAGGTTTACAATGTATCTTGTTTATTGGTAGTTTACCTGAATATTATGTACTCTCATAGAAACCAAATTGTCGCTGCGCCAAAAATTGTGATCATATAAGTGTGCTTTAATAAAATTTGTGAACTTCACCAAACTATTTTATCTACGAAATTCGATCAAGAATTTTTAATAACAAACATTGTAACGAATATAATAGGAATGTAATAGTTTGAAATCTACCTAATATTTTCTAAGCCGTTAGTCTCGTTTATCATGCCTTCCCAGACAAGCCTTATTGGTACTCAGAAGTCAGAAAGTTGAGCAACCAGTATAGCCAAGTGGTACTTTTAACCTAGTAACTGGATTATGGGGGTCTTTTAGCAGTCGTTTCAAGTAAAACACTGGTATTCGGCTGCAACCAGCTACACTAAAAGCTGACCCTAACATAGTTGGGAAAATGCTAGGGTAATGTTTAGGGTTGCGGAATGTTTATAATAGTTACCGTGACCCCGGAACATAAAGGACAATCGAAAGAACATGAGTGGGTTTTAGTCAGTAAAAGTCTGACACGCCCTCCCGCCGCACCCAGGACGGGAGAAGTCATTTGATAATTTCCCACTGCCCAAAAAAAAGGGTGATAATAAAACTTATGTTAGATTTAAAGTTTGTTAAATGTCTTCCTAAAGCTCTCTAGCACGACGTAAATATAAGTAAACAAATTTAGCGCTAAACAGATTTAGTTTATCACTGCAGTTCTTGTCAAATTGTTTGGCGTAGAAAGAGACAGGACGATATTTAAACAAAGTTCAGTACTAAACGTGGTTGTGGTGCACGCTTTCGGCCGCATGTCCACCATCGCCGTCACCGTCAGGTCAAAAAAAACCAGATGACGGCGGGCCGAGTTTACTATGAGGTGACGTGTCCTGCGGTGGACACGCGGTTATAGTAGACTAGCTATTCCTCGCTGTTTCACCCACGTTACATTAGGTTTTTGGTTACTGCTTCGCGCCCGTGGGACATAGCGTGATATTATATAGCCTACTAGCTTTTGCCCGCGACTTCGTCCGCGTGGAACAATAGTTCCCGTTCCCGAGGAATTTCCGGGATGAAAACTATTCTATATCCTTTCTCGGGTTCCAGACTATATCTGTAATAAATTTCATTAAAATCGGTTCAGTGGTTTAGACGTGAAGAAGAGACAGACAGACAGACAGACAGACAGAAAGACAGACAGACAGAGTTACTTTCGCATTTATAATATTAGTAAGGATGTTACTCGTTGACAATGGAGCTTTCGAATGGTGAAAGAATTTTTAAAATCGGTCCAGTAGTTTTTGAGCCTATTCATTACAATCAAACAAACAAACAAACAAACATACAAAGTTTTCCTCTTTATAATATTAGTATAGAAGTATAGATGTAGTACCGACACTTCGGCGCCGTGATCTCTTTCTTGCTGACGTGACGGTGACGGCGGTGGACAAACGGCGTTAAACTAACTGCCAATACTTTGCCTCAAACTTCAACCTATAAAGGCGGTCCAAAACTAAAGTAATAAGCACACTAACTGCATACTTAAATGGGATGTTATGGAAAAATACCAAAAGCATTAATAAAAGTTATTGCTTTAAGTGCACCTTCAACTTAACGACTGTTTGCGATACGACTTCGCCGTACATAAATATTGGTGGCGAACGGTTCGAAATGAGCTACAGTAATATTTACTGTTCGGTCCAGCAATGTAATTGTTTTAGAGCCTGTTATCTATACTAATATTATAATTCTGTCTGTATGTCAAAGGTACAAAATAAAGCGTTGCAGTGCCGTCAAAAGCCCTCCCCCCCTCCCCTAATTTCGGAACTTTGTTGCTCTCTTGTGGATGTAGTGGAAATCATTTTTTTCTTACTCCTCCGCTGTTCTTTTCTGATTAATTTCGTTGCGGGATCCACGACAGTTAAATCGGTTCTCCGGGACTCGTCGAGCTTCATCGCTTCGGCGCTTTTCTGGCCGACTCCACTGTTGATTTTGGCTTTCAGGAGTTGCAGTGGTTAGAGTGTGGCGGGATTGTCCCAAAAAAAAGTCGATACTTCATTTTGTGTTTGTAATAATCGATAGCACCGTAGGCAAAATCGCGGGCAAAACCTTGTCAAGTTAATATACTTCTAGTGACATTTATTATTTGAGTGTGATGTGTTGATATGGTCATAGTTTAGTGTGGCAATCAATTCGCGAATTGCATGTGATTTAGACCGATAGTAAAGTTTATTTGGGAGGAAATGCAATAGTTTTTGTGGCGATATGTGGCTGTACTGTAATTGTACTTTTTCATTTAGAATTAGTTAGTGTGTGTGTATATCCTGATTTAATTTTTTTCATAATTAAAGTTTATATCGTCTTTGACTAAACAATTTGATTATAGTGACAAAGACTTTAAAAAATCTTAAAAACAAATATTAGAGAGATTGAAAAGTCAGCGCCATTTTATTGGCGCATTTACATTAGTCGGTTAGAACGTATTCGGCTGCAGGCCGTATTCGGTCACCGACTAATATAAACAGGTATTCGTTTGGCCGTATTCGGTTTGGCCGTATTATTCAATTTAAGTAAGCATTTCAGTTAAACCGAATGCGGCCTCCGCCTTTGGTGACCGACCTAATGTAAATGCGCCATAACGAGAAAGAATGCAAAAACAAACTACAGTTGATATTCCGTAAAATCACACCCAATACAAATAATTCCCAGCAACATAAAACAAGGGACAAAGGAAGCCACACGAGAATTATTATTTGTGTGATTCAAAGATCTTTGAAAGCCACATCACAAAGACATGTAGTTCCAATAAACGGCACTATTCAAAGAGTCAACTTACAAACTGCGAATGTAAATATAGTTTTAAAATCAGCATCCAGGTGCGATGAATAATTCAGATGCAGCATCGCCCGTTCGTGCTTCTATATTAAATCTTTGACATCGATGCTCTGAAAACAATGGTCTTATTGTAAGAAACGGTTTATGGTTTCTGTTATTAATGCGTTTTTTTAAAAAAAGTTCGCTCATTGCGTAGGATTTGAAATCGGGCCAAATATCTTTTTTCAACTCATATGCACTTTCTAAGTTCCGGTATCCCGTGCCTCAGAAAGCATGTAAGGCAACACCCAGTTACCGGGACCAACGGTCCCGGTTGCCTATATCTTTGAAAGTAGTTACAGGTAGACAAACGTATCAAATTATCTGGTAACTTCCTTGTGGAGGTTTGTTAGGCAGTAAATAGGTTATGGACATATTGGGCATGTTATTAAATCGTTTTTCTCTCTCCCACCCATTTAAAATGTTGCTGTGCTCCTCAATCTAATTTAAAATTAGACGCACTAAGTTTATCGAATCAGATTCTTAGACTAAATGGCATTGCTAGTGAAACGTTGTGAAAAATAAAACGAACAAATCCATATGTAATTATTGCATATTCCAGACAACGACAACCACTTTTCAGCAAAACACTAAAGAAAAAAGGACTCTGCGCACCACATAATAACAACTAAATTATCGTTTCTCATAATAACCCCACCAACAATACTGCCTTTCCCCGGCGTCTGAGCGAAGATATCCTTCAAGAGAGCTCTACTGGCAGCATTCAAACGCTCATTATTTACTACTGAATCACTATCTATTTTCTCATACCAACCCTGGCTTAGGCTTATCTTTTATACGAGGAATTCTTGCCTTTTGTCCTTTTCTTACTGAGAAATTATTATACTAGGTATGAGTTTAAGTTAAGCTTTGCGTTTCTATAAATTGTTGTTAATATAGACTTGACTTTGTGTTTGAAACGTGTACTAATGTAAAAAGTTGTGAAGATTTTTTTGGTTTGCTATTAATACGCGCTAATCAATGGGACTGATGGACTGGGATGTAAAAAATTCTTTCTGAGTTTGATAGCTAGAGTACCTATTGAGGAAAAGTGTAGACTTTATGTATAGGAGAACGATGCGGGCAAAGGACCATGGGAAGAAACGTCCCCACCAACCAACAGATTTGAAACACGTATCATTTGAAAGATCTACTAGAATAGAGAACTTTTTACTATGGCGACATATGTCAAATACGTGGGGTTTAGGTTTTATAATATATTGTTTTTTATATATTTTTTTTTTCTCTTTTACTTACACATTTCCTTAGTGTGCAATAAATAGGGTTAGAATATGATCATAATAATGTTTTTAATTAAAGAAAACGTACCTACCATCCAACAGAATTGAAACAAGTGTCATTTGAAAGATCTAGCTATCATATTAAGCTTGCCAAGTCTTACTGCGCTGAGCACCTTCGCGATGGTCTTTATAATATCTAGAATATTACCGCGTTATCGAGGTAAACGATTTACTGCGATGCAACATCTTGTTAAATAATGTTTGGTTAGTTAGAGTGCGGATTTAGTCGCGCCATGTCCGTTCCCTTATTTATTCCATTTATTTATTTAGTTAGTTATCTTTTTTATTTCCGTATTTCATACACAAGGTTTATTTTTGGCTTTGCACAACTCGCTAGGAGATGATAAAACCAAACAACTTTGATATATATCAAATATCAGCTGTATCATATATTAGGGTCGGGAGGGCATTGAACTTTTGTTAGAAACAGCTGATATTTTTTTCGCGATTTCAGAGTTGGTTCCATAATAAAAGTTGTTTGTTTTTATGAGTAGAATCATCTCCTAGCAGGTTGTGCAAGACCAAAAATACACCTTGTAGATGTACTCGCTATATAAAAATCAGAGCTTAACTTAACTAGTAGTTTACCGTTTGACATGCTTTTAAAAGTACTTACTAATAAGTTATAATGTATATTAACTAAATACTGTTAATATTACTCAAAGATTTTCCGTTTGAGAACCAAGTATTTTTGAAGTGAAAACTTCTTTAGCGGCGTTGAGCGCACTTTTTCTGTAATGGGTATAAAATCTTAAACTCGCGTCAGGACACGTGACCCTGATCGAAAAAGCGTAGGACGGATAACAATTGAACGCGCGATAAAAATCTCACACACACTGATACAAGGTACAATTTTCCCGAGTTCAAAGTTTAAGTATTTTAACCCGTGGAGTAATAGTGTTGGAAAATCTTGGCGAAACAGCTTAATATAAGCTTGCTGTAGATAGAGAGAGAGAGATATAGTGGTCCTGCTAATGGCTTGGGGTAGGCGAGCCAAAGGCACACTCGTAAATAAATGAGCGAATGTGTTTTTGAAGTGAAAACTTCTTTAGCGGCGTTGAGCACTTTTTCTGTAATGGGTATAAAATCTTAAACTCGCGTCAGGACACGTGACCTGATCGAAAAAGCGTAGGACGGATGGATAGTAGACAGCTATAATCAAGTTTTCACTTCTGCCGGCACTCCCGGAGTGCAACCCGTCTTTTTTTTTTGTATGGAATCGTCATTTGTTTACGTGAAAATATGCTTTTTGTTTGTAGAAAAAAATGATTTATGTTTTTTTTTTGATAAACCCAATTGATTTTGAAACTAACACAGGTAGTTTAGACTTTTCTGGGTCCCAGTGAACAAATCGAGATGCATCCCATGACTGTTGAAGGGTGGGGACGGGGTTCATACACAATCCCCCATGGTCCTTTTCTATCTGACCTGATAATATTGATTTAAGCCTCTTTTACCTCATTTCATCAAAATTTATCGACGGCGAAAGCCTCTTCTCATACAGAGGAGGTTAGAGCATTGTTCACCACGATTGTCCATTGCAGATTGGTAATTTCGGTAAAACAAAACATCTTGAAAAAACCTGGACTTGTAAAAATAGTAAGTCCAGATTTCTTCATGATGTTTTCTTACATCGATGTCAGTGATGTCCAAGATTAACTTTCATGTGAAAACATCGGATTCAAACCCAAAACCTGTTACATAAGAGGCTACGAAAAATAAACATTATTCAGCTCTCTACAATTTATTTTCCGACCACAAAATCGTGTAGACAGAAACAAGACAAGACAGTGTAGACACATGTCGTGATGTGGCTAAAAGGAACATATTACATACAGCGACACTTCAGCAGTTAGTGAGTTATGTACCGTATACACACGATACTATTTAGATTATTTGTATTTCTTTTTTGTACGTTTATTACGCAAACAAAATGAAGCCTGTTTCACAACTTCGAAATATTCTTTATCTACAAGATAAATTCTACATTGTAACAGATTTTGTATGAGTTTATCTGCCAGATATTAATTTAAACTTATCAGAAGAATGATGACGAAATAATGAGACTTAATGTGGACTGATTTTTAGATCTTATCTTTTTTTTTTGCAGAGTGGGAAATCATCAAATGACTGCTCCCGTCCTGGGTGCGGCGGGAGGGCGTGTCAGACTTTTACTGACTAAAACCACAGATTAATAAATAGTTACTACGTAACAGATACTTCACTCCCATACAAAAACGAAAATACCTACGCTATAATTACCTACAAAATCATAATAATAATACCAACTGTTTGCTGCGAGGAGAAATGTACCATAAGCACGCACAAAGACAGTTGAGATTGCTTTGCCCGCCGTGCGACCCACGTGCGATTGCGTCATCTAGCGAATGTACTAGGGTTGTACGTATGACGATAATGGTAATAAAACGAATGTTTTAGAAAAACAATTATTTTTTTATTTGTTGATCAAATATTTTTTAGTTTAATAAAATGACTGATGCATATTTTTCGTTTCTTGAATTCCCGATTATTATATTTTAGTGTCGAAAATATCCAAAACCACGTGAATAATTTTAATAAATAATCAAAAGGGAAACAGGAGAATTGGGAAACAGGGGAATTGCACAATAATCACGCAATAATTACGTGGTTTCGGCATTTTGATAGTCAGCGCTGTACCCGTGACGCGCGAGCACTCAGCCGGGCGCGCGACAGCCCGGTGTTCGTTGTATCGTCGACGATACGCGAAGCGGTAGGCATAAAACGCGTGGCCTTGAGCGAGTGACGGACGCCTGCTAAAACCCACTCATGTTCTTTATGTTGCTTTGCCTTTATGTTCCAGGGTCACGATAACTATTATAAACATCCCAATTATCTTCGGAGATAGTCAATGGAAGATACTCTCAAAATATAACAGCAAGTTAGTGTTTAGGCATTGAAAAGTGTAAAAATATATTTTTAAAATTTAATAACAAAGAAAGGAAATCTAATTTTAATTACGGAAGTTGGTAGCCATGCTAAACAATAAACAGAAGCTTTCTTAGTGCTCATGTATTGTTGATGTATTTAGACTGTGTCAGTCAGTTATCGTTTTATATAATACATCCATACTAATATTATAAATGGGAAAGTGTGTCTGTCTGTCTGTCTGTCTGTCTGTTTGTCTTTCTTTCATGGCAAAACGGAGCGACGGGTTGACGTGATTTTTTAAGTGGAGATAGTTGAAGGGATGGAGAGTAATATTGGCTACTTTTTGTCTCTTTCTAACGCGAGCGAAGCAGCGGGCAGAAGCTAGTACTTAACAATATCCCATTATTAACAATTTAAAGGGCTTGAAAAAACTCATTCGCTCTGGAATCGAAAAAGTATGAAAAATTTTATGTTTATTAACTTAAACTTAAGTGATAATAAAAACATGAGGCTTTCTTTTATTATATTTCTTCGTAGATATTAATATTTCCTTCATTAATTCCACGCCACGTCTAGCAGGACATGCTAATCTATTCTATTTGCGTTCTATTGTTGGCTTCCAGCTCCTTGAATTTATTTAGTGCCGCATCAGTGAACTGATGGCTTAGAAAACAGTTTTATTATAAGGATTATCTTTGATGGTGTATAGTGGCGGCTTTCAATTTGTTTCCACGACGAAATCCCCATGACAATTTTAAATTTCCGATCTATTTAACGAAACTATAAAGCAATAAAAATACTATGTGTATTCTTCCTTAATAAGTTACAAAGACATACTGTCCTGGGACAGTATGTTTCTGTTAAATAAATACCGTTTCATCCCACCTATTCGAAAAAGACGACTTTGTTTCCCTTTAAGTACGCCCAAAGTTGGTGTTTTCTATAGGCTGGCGTCCTTTAGGGACGGATCGGGGCGGGTCGCATTGCAACGGGCCGCGGTTCTGTGATGCTCTTGCGTCCATCTGTACGGGGCGCGGCGGACCGCCTAAGCGGATTTGATCTTACAGACGTGTTTTCGTGCTTGGACTGACATCGCGCTACCATGGACAGCTCCGACGAAGAGATGTTATGGTTTCAAATCCTTCTTGAGGAAGAGCAAAAAAATAAAAAACGACGACGAGTACACAAGGTGTGGGTGCATGGGGTGCATGGACAGAAAACCTCCTCGTGTGCCCGAGGGCTGGAGTTCGCTTATGGATACGTCCGGGGCGAAGGCCAGTCCGAGGGACGGTGCACCCCGGGAGGTGTGCAACGACTCGCCACGGTACGTTGTACCTGTGGGGTCTCGTTGCACATTTTCGAATATTCTGTCGCGGAGGACTCCACCACCTGTCCCTCTGAGTAGCAGAGGGCAGTGTGTGTTGGAGTCGGGGAACGGGCTCTGTGTGCACTCACCCTGCCGCAGAGCAGGCAGCTGGGGGTCGTCACCCCTAGCTGCCCCCGTTGATCTCGTAGCCCCGAAGACTGTTACGGTCATGTCTCTGACTTTCGACGGGGGTCGAGGGCCTTGGCTTAACCGCCCGGGCCGCGAGGAAGACAACCTCTATAAAAAATTACCTCTAATACCAAGTTCTGGTGCGTGGCGAAGGTACGAATGGCTGAGGAGTAGTGTCGTCTATTTGTGGACGGCGCATCAGTCTCTAGCGCACCCCCAGCCAGGGAACCGGTGGACTCTCTGGTTGGGTTATAAATGTACACTTGCCCAGGTACAGGGGGTTATCCTGGGTGTACTTTTTAAATCCCCCACACTCGTGGGATCTACTATGACAGACATAAATAATTTTTTTAAAAAACCAGACGGTAGGAAGGGAGAACCGCGGTCGGAGGCCGACGCGGCGATGGGCTTGAGCTCGAGAAGCTCAAGCTCGGAGGGATCGAGCTCTTGTAGCTCGATCCGTGGCAAGCGGAACCGCAGCCGGAAGCGGACAATGTCGGAGGGCGCCTCGTCGTCCTCCGACAGCGAAGCGGCGGCACCGGCCCCCAAAATCCCCACCAGCAGGCGGGGTGCGGGCCGTGTTGGAGGAGGGGGGCGCAAGCTCCCCGCGCAGGAGGCAGCTCGGCGAGCCGAAAGGCTCGCCGCGGAGGGACGTCACCCCGGAGCGGCTTCCGCGCAGTCTCAGGGCGCACCAGTGGATGGATTTGCGGAGGTGGTGACATCGGCGTTGGTGTCCGTGGCCCTGAAGAAGAAGAAGGGTTCCAAGGACAGGGCCATCGCCGATGCCACTGCCAAGATTTTGGCAGCGGCGAATGCAGAGGCGTCGGAAAGACAGGGACAGGAGCTGGCCGCTATGCGGGCCGCTATCGAGGCTCTCCAGGAGGAGAATATTAAGCTGAACGCGGAACTGGCCAGGCTCCGGGGAGACGCACCTTCCACAGGTCAGGCCATCAACCCTGACCGGGAAATGCTCCAGAGCCTGGTGCAAAGCATGGCGGACTTCCAGCGCCGGTTCTCGGTGCTGGAAGGGAGAGTCCTCCGGCCCCCACTCGCGGCTGGTCGCCTGGTCCTGGCGGCGTCAACAGCACGGCCAACGGCGTCTTTTGCCGCTGTGGCCGCGACTCCTGCGGCGGGCATGTCGGGGCGTGCCGCCGCGCCGGAGCAGGCAAGGGGCAAGGCCGCAACGCCCAATAAGGGCAAGGCGGCAAAGCCCAAAGCGGTGGGGACACCCGCAGCGAGTGCAGCTGCACAGCGTGCCCCACCGCCGCCCCTCCCCCGTCGGCTGCCGAGCCTTCTGCTGACGCCGGCCGCTGGCAAGTGGCCGGGGAGAGGAAGAAGGCGGCCAAGGCGGCCAGGGCTGCGAAGAAGCGGCAACGGCAGAGGGAGCGCCGCAAGGCGAATAGCCTTGCGGCCAGGCTCCGCGCCCCTAAGTCTGCAGCGGTGGTAGTCACCCTGCAGCCGGACGCGGAGAAAAAAGGTGTTTTCACGGGGCGGTACTGACCAAAGCGAAAGCGGCGGTCAACTTGGCCGAGATCGGCGTGACGGAGGGACTGCGACTGCGGGTGACGGCTACCGGAGCCCGCATGCTGGAAGTCCCTGGGGCTGCCAGCGGCCCCGTCGCCGATGCTCTGGCCGAAAAGTTGAGGGCGTCGCTTTCCGCCGAGGAGGTACGAGTCTCCAGGCCTACCATGCGCATTGACATGCGCATCATAGGCCTGGACGACTCTGTCACGGGGGAGGAGTTGGTGGCCGCTGTCGCCAAAGCGGGGGGCTGTCCCGCTGGCGACGTGCGCGTAGGCACCATCCGCCCTGACCGCTCCGGGACTGGAGCGGTCACCGTGAGCTGCCCCGTTCCGGCGGCCAAAACCATTGCGGGGGAGGGCCGCAGCAGCGGTAGGTTACTGGTGGGAGGCTGGGCTTCGGCGCAGGTGAAGCTGCTGGAGCCCAGGCCTCTGAGGTGTTACAGATGCCAAGTCGGACACCATGTCGGTGTCCGCTGCACCTCGGAGGTGGACCGCAGCGCAGATTGCTTCCGCTGCGGTCAGCCCGGTCACAAGGCCGGCTCGTGTACCGCCGCGCCGCACTGTTCCATATGTGCGGCGGCTGGCAAGCCGGCCGATCACCGGGCTGGGGGCAAGGCTTGCGCCCCACCCGCCAGGACCAGGGGCAAGGGCAGGAAGCCCTCTGCCGCCGCTCCCGCTGCTGCCCCCGCTGCTGCCGCCGCTCCCACGGCCGCCGCTCCCACGGCCGCCGCTGCTCCCGCCGTCCCCGCCGCTGCCGCGTCTGTCGCTGCAGCCGCGACTACCGAGGCCGCAATGGAGTGCCAATAATGGCTCCATTGCGCCTCGTACAGGCGAACATCAACCACTGCGCCGCCGCTCAGGATCTGTTGCTCCAGAGCATGGCGCAGTGGTCGATCAATATCGCCGTGGTCTCCGAGCCGTACTTTGTCCCGCCCAGGGATTCTTGGGTGGAGGACCTAAGCGGCTCGGTGACCATCATCTCGTCGGCCGCCGCCGGTACCCCGACCCTCGAGGGCGTCAAGAGGGCACAGGGGTGCGTTGCGGCACGGTTCGGGGAGATCGCCGTTGTAGGCGTCTATCTCTCCCCGAGCCGATCCCTCGTCGAACTCCACAACTCCCTTATGGAGCTGAGCGTCGTCGTCGCCGGGTTCCGAACCCTCCCCGTGCTCGTTCTCGGGGACTTCAATGCCAAGAACTTGGCTTGGGGCTCCCGATACACTGATGCACGGGGCAGAATGGTGGAAAACTGGGCCCTAGAGGCGGGCCTAGTCGTGCTGAACCAGGGTTCCGTCCCCACGTGTGTGCGGATGCGGGGTGAGTCGGTGGTGGACATCTCGTTCGCCAGCCCCGCTCTGTCACCGCGTGTCGTTGACTGGCGCGTAATGGAGGAGGTGGAGACGTTCTCCGACCACCGGTACATCCGGTTCGACGTCTCCGCCCAGACCTCCGCTGCGCCGGTCCGACGGACCCCAAGCGGTCCGCGTTGGGCGCTGAAGCAGCTGGACCGGGAGCTTCTCCTGGAAGCCTCGATAGTGCAGGCCTGGGTGTCATCACCGGACAGGCCTGCCGACATCAATGCCGAGGCTGGGTGGTTCCAGGAGGCCATGTCCGAGATTTGTGACATGGCAATGCCCCGGGTTCAGCCTGGAAGGGGTCAGCGCCAGGTGTACTGGTGGTCGCCGCAAATCGCGTCCCTACGTGAGGCGTGCGTGGCTGCGCGACACCCGTACACCAGACACCGCAGGCTCCGTATCCGCCCTGTGGATGCGGATGCCATTGAGGCGGAGCTGTACGAGGGGTACAGAGCGGCGAAGGAAGCCCTCCGACTGGAGATATTGCGGGCCAAAGCTTCGGCCCGCCAAGAGACGCTGGGGACTCTGGACCGAGATCCGTGGGGGCGCCCCTACTTGGCGGTGCGGGGCAAGCTCCGCACCGCGGGCCCCCCGCTGACGCAGAGTCTCCGGCCCCAGATAGTGGAGGGCGTGGTGAACGCTCTGTTCCCTTCGCGGGGGGAGTTTTCTCCCCCGCTCATGGCTCCGCCACCGGCGGTGTCCGATGCGGACCGCGACGGCGACGACGACGACGTTCCAGAGGTGACCGAGGTAGAACTGGGAGTGGCGGTGCTAAGGCTTAGGGCCAAGAACACCGCCCCAGGACCCGACGGCCTACCAGGGAAGGCCTGGGTCCTGGCCTTAGGGGCTCTCGGGCCTCGACTAAGGGGGCTCTTTAGCGCATGCTTGGAGGAGGGCCGGTTCCCACTTCGTTGGAAGACAGGGAAGCTGGTCCTCATACCGAAGCCGGGGCGTCCTGCGGACTCTCCGTCCGCGTACCGGCCCATCGTTTTGCTCGACGAGGCGGCAAAGCTCTTGGAGAGAGTGATTGCGAGCCGCCTCGTCGAGCGGCTGATGCGGGTGGGGCCGGATCTGGCGGACGGTCAGTTCGGCTTCCGCAGGGGACGCTCCACGGTGGACGCCATCATGCGCGTACGGGCCCTCACGACAGGGGATGCGGTAGCACAGGGCAGGGTCGTCTTGGCGGTGTCTCTCGACATCGCCAACGCCTTCAATACCCTGCCTTGGGGGTGCATAGGGGTGGCACTCCGGTATCACCGGATGCCTGCCTACCTCTGTCGTGTGGTCGAGGCCTATCTGACGGACAGGGCCGTCATCTACCCCGGTCACGAGGGAGTGTGGAGTCGACGAGGGATGTCGTGCGGTGTTCCGCAGGGATCGGTCTTGGGGCCGCTTCTGTGGGACATCGGGTACGACTGGGTGCTGCGCGCCGACCTTCCCGAAGGCGTCAGCGTAGTGTGTTACGCTGACGACACGCTAGTCCTAGCGCAGGGAGGGTCGTTCCAGGCGGCGGCCGACTTGATGTCAAATGGAGTTGCGACAGTCGTGGACAGGATCCGGCAGCTGGGACTCGAGGTGGCCCTGCACAAGTCCGAGGCCATGTGTTTTCATGGCCCTCGGCACCGGCCACCTCCGGGGTCTCAGATAACGGTGGGAGGGGTTCACATCGGTGTCGAGTCGACGATAAAGTACCTGGGACTTGTCCTCGACAACCGATGGAACTTTACGGAGCACTTCCGACGTTTGGGCCCCAAACTGGCGAAGGCCGGAGCTGCCCTCAAGCGGCTCCTGCCCAATCTCGGTGGCCCAAACGCCTCCTGCCGGAGGCTCTACACGGGGATCGTGCGGTCCATGGCCCTCTACGGGGCTCCGGTTGGGCGCCCAATCTAGCCGCGGCTCCGGCCCGACTTCTGAGGGCGTCCCAGAGGGTCATGGCCATTCGCATGGTGCGGGGATACCGCACGGTCTCCTGTGAGGCGGCATGCCTCCTTGCCGGCGTCCCGCCGTGGGATCTGGAGGCAACAGTCCTTGCACACACGTACGAGTGGCGCGGTTCTGCGGATGGCGAGCGATGGGTAGCTCGCCGCCCGGCTAGGACCAGGACCGCGTAGACGGCGCGTTTTGTTCCACGCGCGCCTCAAAGAGAAGGAGTCAGCACAGGGAGGGGCCCAACAGGGCCAACGCCTGCCGGGGTTGCGGAATGTTTATAATAGTTACCGTGACCCTGGAACATAAAGGGCAATCGAAAGAACATGAGTGGGTTTTAGTCAGTAAGAGTCTGACACGCCCTCCCGTCGCACCCAGGACGGGAGCAGTCATTAGATGATTTCCCACTCACCAAAAAAAAAAAAAAAAAAAAGGTGTGGGTGCATGATATATGCCAGAAAAGAAATGTCAAATGTCCTAGATCATACAGTTCTCTATACTTTTCTTCGTTTATTTTTATTAGCACGGCACGTGCGCTCGCATCCGCCTGCTTGCGTCGACTAGACGGATCGGGGCGGGTCGCAACGCACCGCCGACAGAAATACGCCTGCGAAGCGATCCGCCAATGCGTTGCGGCCCGCCGCGCTCCGATCCGTCGCTAATAGACGATATTTCATACAAAACATAGGCAGGTGTATTTTTGCGTTGCGATGCGGCCCGACCCGATCCGCCTAGTGGACGCTAGCCTTATAAGAAACTTTCAGCGGGCAATAATGACGCTCCAAATTCAAAAAGTGCGCCTAATAGTAGATTAGTAGCCAAGGGCTGTAAGGGATCAATTGCAGCCCGAGATATTTAGGCGCACGAGCGTAGCGAGGGCGCCTATAGTTCGAGGGTGCAATTGATGCTTACACCCGAGCTAACTACTCTGCTTTACATCTCGATTGTGAGGTAAGTATAAAAAAACCGGCATTACAAAAATAAAACATTTTATTAGTTAAAAGGCAAAATATTGTTAATTGCTGCTTCAGCTTCCATTTTTATTGAATCGGGAGTGCAGCTTATATCTTCATCACTTGCAGAATTCATGTGTTTTTCCTTATTAGCACGTAATTATAACAAAAACCCAAAAGCAAACAATATTTAAAGTAAAAGTTTTTCCCCCCTTTTTTTATGTTTGTTTTTTAATTATTTTTTTCAAGAACGAAATTGAGCTTCGCCGTTCGATATTTAAAATTGATGACTATTATACTCATACGAGGACAAGGCTGAATAGCGAAGCGACCTCTTTTGTTATTAGGCTGAATGCATGGTGTCCATTGCCAGTATGATGGTTAGATGTACGCGAACTTTTTGAAAGAGTGAAGTGCTTTTTTTTTTAATTACTTACCGGCCTAGGGCGTTTCTAGCTACATTAATACCCTAGAGCGCTAATTGGTTACCTACAAGCCCCATTTGGGGGTAATAAGGACCTACTTACCGAACATGAGAGATGTAAAAGTAACTTTTAATCGCACATTTTGAATTTGGAGCGTCTGTTTTACGCCCTGTTATAAGTGCGCTTAATTTTTTTTTTGAATTTGGAACGTCTTAATGCTCTTCGCCAAGGGAAATGAACACAAATAATGAAGGGCTGGTACGACGGCCAATACCATAGTCACAAACTACAGCCCGAAAAAATTTTCTCGTAAAAAATTTCACGGATTGTTTTGCAGCAAATAGTTTGATAATAATAATTTTAGTAATTTAGATAATAATAATAGCTACAATAATAATTTTACAATAAAGTTTGAGGCGCCTTTTATTTTCTGTTATGGGGTGATGAAAAGTAGAGTGTATAACTCGGGGGCAAAATATATTTTTGGCTCGGGCGACGTACTTTGAATCCCTCGCTGCGTTCGGGATTCTATTTAAGGATCCCTCGCAAAGCTCGGGATTCTACTCTAGAATCCCTCACTTCGCTCTGGATTCAAAAAACGCCCTCGCCGTAAAAATATTACTTTGCGCCCTTGTAATACAATCTACTATTCTTTGTACCTGTAAATTACGTTTTAAAGTGAAACCTAATGGCCCAATAAAAATAAACTATTAGAACTCCAGTGCATAAGAAACGGGCACACATACCTTATTCTATATATATATACCAGTTGACGGGCCTGTTGGTCTAGTGGTCAGTGACCCTGACTGCTAAGCCAGAGGTCGTGGGTTCGATTCCCACCCAGGACAAACTTTGTGTGATGAGCATAATTGTTTGTTCTGTGTCTGGGTGTTATTTATCTATAATATGTATGTACTTAAAAATTATATAAGTATGTATATCAGTTGTCTGATTACCATAACACAAGCTCTGCTTAGCTTGGGATCAGATAGCCGTGTGTAAGATGTCCCAGGATATTTATATTTATTTATATATTATTTATATTCTTCACTTCAATAACCCTCAAAACAGAAGACACAACCCAAAAGCTATCATACAGTCCCGTACAAAATAAAATAATTTGAAACACAGCTGAGTCGTGCATTCAATTCCTTTAGATCACACCATGTGGGCTGATTAGATATTCATTGGATCCTCGCTGGTGCAACCGCCCTCGATATCCGAGAAATTCACGAACTACCAGAAATTCTTTGATATGTGAGCGAAATATTTATTGCATGACGATTTAAGCGAAACTGGGGATTTGGAGTCTTGTTTTTATTCAATGAGATGACCAGGGTTCCAGGGGAAGTAACATAATGAAAGATTAACGAAGCTTTTCCATATGTATGTAACTATTACTAATTACTTAATAACATAATTCTTGGCACACTTTCACCATACAAAAGAAAATAAATACACGATAGCCTTAGTAAAATAAAATTAGAAAACATGGAAAACAGATTATGATGTTGTAATAATTGGTATTTGTTTTTAATAATAATCATCACTTTAACTTTATATAAACTTACACCAATTTTCCTGCCCTCATAAGCCATGTATATTGGAATCAATTGTAACAGCTAACATTTTTAGGATCCTCTCTCCTTTACTGGTATTTTTTAATTAGTTTCGTTGCCGATACCACGTCAGAAATTCAGAAATACCAAGTCAGAAATTTTTGAACACAATACTTTCAACCATAATATTATTATCCATTTACGTCTACACCATCTATTTTTGATCGATTTCTTTATCCACCAATCTCGATTCTATATCAAATAGTACAGTGAAGCACCCATGAAAACACCATAAAGAATTCAAAGTCACTTACTGATCCTGCCTCGATTCCACCAGGTTACCACTTATCCTGTGACACGGAATACCTCTAGCAAGGGAACAGCGTCGGGATGTGGTAATCTTGTATTCATTGGCTGCGAGTGCATCGATCGGTGTCATCTGAGCACGCTTTAAAATATTTGTGGGGACAGGAGTTTAGATTGAAGGTAAAGTTGAGGTAAAGTGGTATAAGTTTTATATTAAATAAATAAGAGAGGGGTCTGTAGAGAGGCAGTGAAAATCATTGAAAAACTAGATAACGTAAGTGAAAGATATCTTCAAATTGAAAACAGCCAAAGGTATATGATTCGATTATTATTATTTTTCTAAAAAAAATATTGTTTTTTTAGGCCCGAGTCACACCGGAATGGCAGCGGCCGGCAGCGACCGGCAGCGGCCGCCCAAGCTGTTCAAGCGATACTGGTCTTTTAAGTATGTAGTTAAAGTTTAAAATTATATCACACTGCAGGTGCTCGCCGCGCCGCTGCCGGCCGGTGACATTCCGGTGTGACTCGGGCCTCACTTAATACTAAGTAGTAAATTAATGACTAATACATATTCATATGGGTTGGTCATTAAGCAGATGGCCGTGTGTAAGATGTCCCAAAAAACACAAAAAAAAAACAAACACAGCACTCAATTAAAAAAAAACCGGCCAAGAGCGTGTCAGGCCACGCTCAATGTAGGGTTCCGTAGTTTCCCGTCCGTCACAATAAGTGTCCCCACTTATAAGTTAAAAAAAAGGCTTTTGTTACGTTGTCATACTAAGTAGGTACGCAGAAATTATTTTGTACAACCTTTTTGTCTTTTTTGTACAAAAACTGTTCTTTCTATCAAGTTCAAAATAATTTTCCTAGAAAGTCCTTGTAAAGTTCTACTTTCCAGATTTTTTTCATATTTTTTAAACCTACGGGTCAAAAGTTAGAGGGGGGGGACGCTTTAACTTTTCCTTTTGGAGCGATTATTTCCGAAATTATTGACATTATCAAAAAATGATTTTAGTAAACCCCTATTCATTTTTCAATACCTATCTAACAATATATCACACGACAGGGTTGAAATTAAAAAAAAATCACTTCCCTCTTTACATATAGGGGGGCTACCCTAATAAAACATTTTTTTCCAATTTTTATTTTACTACTTTGTCGGCGTGATTGATATACATATTGGTACCAAATTTCAGCTTTCTAGTGCTAACGGTCACAGAGATTAAGCGAGGACGGACGGACAGACAGACAGACATGGCGAAACTATAAGGGTTCCTAGTTGACTACGGAACCCTAAAAAGCCGCCTGTCCACCGCACGTCATGTCACCTCGTACTAAACTCGGCACAGCCATCTCAATCCCGTGAGTTCTCAAAAGCCATAGATGCAGAGCAGCTACAAAGAACCACAACGTGGATAAAAAAGGCAGCGGTTAGCCAGTAATATTTTTTCAGAGAACTAAACCGACCTTTAATAAAGGTTCATATTAATCCTGGATTACCCAGAAATTTTACACAAACATAAAAACTTTATCGGTACAAACGCGAGCAAAAACTGTTGTTGCGATAAATAATGTTTGTTTTATTTAACAGAAATATAACCACGAAGTATACAATATACGCATAACATTTATGAAAACATAAGCCTTCGTTTAACGATGCGGTTAAATTCAAACTTTATGCCAAATTTAATAATTATAATGAACGATATTCAAACAGAACTCTTCTTGTTTTCTCAGTATATATTATTAATTACATTATTTTATTTTGTAGGTAGCTTATAGAATAATAAAGAATACATATAAATTAACTGTCCTCTAAGGTTAACCGCGTTATGTCTGGGTTTTGGTTAAAAGTGTTATTTTTAAATTACTTTAAAAACATAATTTGTCAATTTGGCAAAACCGCGGCCAGTTCTAACATTATTCTCAATAGTTAGACCATACAAAGGTACCTTAAATTACTTCTATGAATTAATCCCCACTGCCTTTCCTTGGTGATTAGAGTTTGTCTCGCGCTAACAAACTTTATATAGTACTGAGAAAAGTAATACTAAGAATAAGAAAAGCAGTTAAAGGTTTAAGCTCGTAGTAATAGTAGTAGTTGACAGTATGTGTGACCTAGCAATTGAAAATAATTCTATAACTGGCCGTGCAATTGTTTCGGACCAACAATGTATGAAAATTACCTATACTGATACGTTTTTACAAGCAAAATCAAACCTAATTCCCTATAACAAAAACAATTATTAAAAAACCATTTAAAACCGTTACTAGCTATATTAATTTACATGCAAACGGAACAATTGTTACTTTATAATCACTTGAGCAGATTCCGTCAAACACTTTAAGATATTTTAATTATGCATATCGGTGTCGTTACGCCCCTAATGCTATATAGCTTGTACCATTTGCAAATTGAACAGGAGTCTAATAAAGAGATTGTGGCAATGTTGGGCCATTGAAACTGCGGGTATGGATAATATTGGTTGTATCATAATAAAATAGTAAGCGTAGAACTTGGGCTGATTGTGGTTTAGTCGTGATGATGGATAAAGCGACCCGATGATGTGTTTAGCTTTATTTTCTTTATTTTATACTAGAGGGATCTGGTACACTTGCGCGAAAGACATTTGCGCGAAAGACACTTGCGCGCGGCCGTTTGGGCGAATGGACACATGCGCGAATGGACGTTTGCGCCCATAGACATTTCCGCGAATGGACACTTGCGCGACTAGACGTTTCCGCGCCAAACCACTTGCGCGAAGCCCTTTGCGCGACGGACACTTGCGCGCCAGACAGTTCCGCGACAGACGTTTGCGCCCAAAACACTTCCGCGACTAGACACTTGCGCGAACTTTTTATTCAAAGGACATTGGGCAAATTTAAAAATATTATGTCAGGGGTACCAATATTTTTTTATTTACTTTTGGTTTACATGGCGTCCACATATCTACCGAGGGTGGTAAGTCGTTTTCAAAAGCAAGATGGCGGCCATAATATTTTTCACAAAATACGTCATGGGTGTCGATTTCATGGTTTTTTGGGGTACCAAGGTCAATAATGAGGTCGCTTTGAGAATCCAAGATGGCGGCCGTGACCTTTATCATAATATGCGTCATGGGTGTCGTTTTCATGGTTTATTGGGGTGCTAAGGTCAAAAATGGGGTCAATTTGACAATCCGAGATGGCGGTCGTGACCTTTCTCACAATATGCGTCATGGGTGTCGTTTTCATGGTTTTGACGTGACAACGTCTTATAAATTGGTTTGCCGGGTGACACTTCAAGAAACTGCGTTACGCTCCGCTCACGTTATGCGCTCACAATGAGAGCGAGTGAGAGGCACGCGTCCCTTCCACTCGGGCATGGTTAGCCCGCCTAAGAGCGAGAGAGACAGACATAAAAAGTGAAAGGCACGCGGATTTCATCCTTCTTCCTACTATACGAATGAATATTCACATTAAAATTATTTTACCACTCAAAGTCGTTGTCACGTAAAACTTTCGCCCGTATACCGACATTACAGGCAACCAATTTTTTTGGGGTGCTAAGGTCAAAAACGGAGTCGATTTGACAATCCAAGATAGGCGGTGGTGACCTTTCTCACAATATGCATCATGGGTGTCGTTTTCATGGTTTTTTGGGGTGCTAAGGTCAATAATGAGGTGGATTTGAGAATCCAAGATGGCGGTCGTGACCTTGCTCATAATATGCGTCATGGGTGTCGTTTTCATGTTTTTTTGGGGTGCTAAGGTCAAAAACGGGGTCGATTTGACAATCCAAGATGGCAGTGGTGACTTTTCTCACAATATGCGTCATGTTGACACACCAAAAAACCATGAAAACGACACCCATGACGCATATTGTGAGAAAGGTCACCACCGCCGTCTTGGATTGTCAAGTTGACCTCATTTTTGACCTCAGCACCCCAAAAAACCATGAAAACGACACCCATGACGCATATTGTGAGAAAGGTCACCACCGCCATCTTGGATTGTCAAATTGACCCCATTTTTGACCTTAGCACCCCAAAAAACCATGAAAACGACACCCATGACGCATACTATGAGCAAGGTCACGACCGCCATCTTGGATTCTCAAATCGACCTCATTATTGACCTTAGCACCCCAAAAAACCATGAAAACGACACCCATGACTCATATTATGAGAAAGGTCACGACCGCCATCTTGTATTGTCAAATCGACCTTATTATTGACCTTAGCACCCCAAAAAACCATGAAAACGACACCCATGACACATATTATGAGCAAGGTCACGACCGCCATCTTGGATTCTCAAATCGACCTCATTATTGACCTTAGCACCCCAAAAAACCATGAAAACGACACCCATGACGCATATTATGAGAAAGGTCACGACCGCCATCTTGGATTGTCAAATCGACCTCATTATTGACCTTAGCACCCCAAAAAACCATGAAAACGACACCCATGACGCATATTGTGAGAAAGGTCACGACCGCCATCTTGGATTGTCAAATTGACCCCATTTTTGACCTTAGCACCCCAAAAAACCATGAAAACGACACCCATGACGCATATTATGATAAAGGTCGCGGCCGCCATCTTGGATTCTTAAAGCGACCTCATTATTGACCTTGGCACCCCAAAAAACCATGAAATCGACACCCATGACGTATTTTGTGAAAAATATTATGGCCGCCATCTTGCTTTTGAAAACGACTTACCACCCTCGGTAGATATGTGGACGCCATGTAAACCAAAAGTAAATAAAAAAATATTGGTACCCCTTACATATTTTTTTTTTCAAATTTGCGCAATGTCCTTTAAATAAAAAGTTCGCGCAAGTGTCTAGTCGCGGAAGTGTTTGGGCGCAAACGTCTGTCGCGGAACTGTCTGGCGCGCAAGTGTCCGTCGCGCAAAGAGCTTCGCGCAAGTGGTTTGGCGCGGAAACGTCTAGTCGCGCAAGTGTCCATTCGCGGAAATGTCTATGGGCGCAAAAGTCCATTCGCGCATGTGTCCATTCGCCCAAATGGCCGCGCGCAAGTGTCTTTCGCGCAAATGTCTTTCGCGCATGTGTCCTGATACCATACTAGAGCAGTAACAGAAGTCTATTTAAAATCATATATTCGTGTAGCCAGTTTTACGTGCTATCACTGAAATCGGTGAAAGAAACGATCATGAAAAAAAAAAACATTTACCTATAAAATAGGGGTTTAAATTAATGAAATAGTGTGTGTAATGGGTATTTAGTCTGAACGGCCCAAATCACGCGGGCCATTCGACCGTAAACAAAAATCGCCTACGTTCCGAAGGACCGGTGCTAAAAACTGGTAAACAAATTCAGTGTCATAAACTACATCAAGTACATTCGGGTGCAAAAATTAAAAAGTTGAAATAAAAGTTTGTTTTTTTTTTCTTAGATTTGAATTATCTTCCTTAGAAAAACAATCAACAATAATATAAAATGTTTACAAAATACAAAAAATTAATATGGTGGAAATACGCCAAGCTCCTTTTCAAAGAGAGCTCGACTACTCGTGGTTTTTTTCCTTGTTTTGAAGGCTCAGGAAAACCAAAATTAAGTTATCTATCTATCATTAACCATTTCAGGCACAAATCCGTCACCGCATCATCCAATTATTCATGAGCACACACAGCTGTGGTATGCGGTTGTCAGAACTGTCATTGATTGTGATCTCATTGAGTGATGTTATAAACATTTACTGGTTAGTGCAGGGGTTACTAAACTGTTAGCGGAATAGTTCTAATAGTTACCGTGGCCCCGGAACATAAAGGGCAACTGAAAAAAAAAATTAATTTTATTTTGAAAACATGTACAAACTTTTACAGTGAATCTTACGTAGGGAGCTATACCTGTGCTAGGAGGCTACGCTCCTCAATAGGTATCTTGATTAAAATAATAAAAGTTGTGCATAAAATAACATATCTGTCTGATGGGGAGAGGAATGTTAATCTGAGTGGGTCAGAATAAAGTCAGAATAAAAAAAGACGGGTTGCACTCCGGGAGTGCCGGCAGAAGTGAAAACTTGATTAATCGTCCTACGCTTTTTCGATCAGGTCACGTGTCCTGACGCGAGTTTAAGATTTTATACCCATTACAGAAAAAGTGCTCAACGCCGCTAAAGAAGTTTTCACTTCAAAAAGTCTGACACGCCCTTTCGCCCAGGACGAGAGAAGTAATTTGATGATTTTCCAATCACTAAAATAAGGGGGTAACCAAACCAAGGGGTGCGACGTAGAAAGTAAAGAAGGGCGCTGTGAGTCAAACCTTATTCTAATTCTTTTATTATAAAGAAAACAACATTTCATATTGTAGATGTTGGTATTAATTTTTGTTTTTATATAAGCTAAATAAACTACTACTATTATTGCAGGTACCATTTTTTTTCGACTTTGTCAAATAGCCTAGAGTAGGGAGCCGTGACAAAATATTAAAGTTGTGATTGCACCGCGGGCTGAAAAATATTGGGCATGAAAAGTTTTGAACAGTGAATGTTTATATAATTAACTAGTTTTTGCGCGCGACTTCGTCCGCGTGTAATAATAGTTCCCGTTCCAGGGGGATTTCCGGGGTAAAAACTATAGTATGTTCTTTCTCGGGTCCCAGATTATATCTGTTCCAAATTTCATTCAAATCGGTTCAGCGGTTTAGACGTGAAGAAGAGACAGACAGACAGAAAGGCAGACAGACAGAGTTACTTTCGCATTTATAATATTAGTACGGATACCGCCAATTAAATCCCATTCATATTCATAATAATTTATTTTGTAATATCAAAAGGCTAAAATGATCGTTCGGATTAAAATAAATATTTATTTTATATGATAGTCCGAATACGCTACTACCGAATAAGAGTGACCAGGTGGGACAGCTATATAAATATTATATAACTATCTATAAATATTATTATAACTATCTATATGTAAGTATCTATTTGTCTGTTGCATTCTTACGGATAAACAGTGACAATAATTTGACGGGCCTATTGGCCTAGTGGTTAGTGACCCGACTGCAAAGCCAAATGTCGTGGGTTCAATTCCCACCCACGACAAACTTTGTGTGAGGGGTTATATACAATATGTATGTATTTATAAATTGTATAAGTATGTTTATTAGTTGACTGGTTGCCATAATAAAAGCCCCGCTTAGTTTGGAATCAGACAGCAGCAGATGACACTGCCATCTGATATTTATTATAATTACTTTTTACTAAAATAGGCTTGTATTATTACTAAATTTATACTCCTCTGACAGTAACCAATCACTGGCACTTATACCATTATAAATATTAATCATAAAAACATTATTATGACATAGATGTACTTTTATAAGTTTTAAGCTTTAAGTTTAACACAACATGGCGTCCAACGTAAACGACTTAAATAAAATAGTTTACAGGTAATTTGCCAAAGTGATTTCGCATTCGGACGGGCTGTTACAGCTAACGGTCAATATTTAAATACGTAATTTACTAGCGCGAGTCAAACATTAAATAAATTCGTTAATCGGATTTAAATGACATTTAAACGTGTTAATGTATTCGTTAAAGAGAATATCTAAAGCTGCTTTATAATGACAATATATTATTTTCTTTGGGATATAAAGGTCTATTCTCATTCACAGAAGGTACGAGAATTAACTGCCACTCTCGCTCAATATTACTGCCGAATTGCAGTGCAAAAGCCTTTTTTTCAGACAAGGGAGACACAAAATTTAATCACTATGATTGTCCAAAGCGGCAATTTTTGAAGATTTAGTTAAATTTAACGTAACTCAGGCACAGTCTTAAAAGTGGAATAAGACTGGGTGACTTAAAAATCTTTTAACTTTGTAAGCTGTCAGTCTGTTTAATAGGTAGAAACACAGACATATTATGAGTCACATGGGCTTGTATGTACAAAGTCACAGAAACCCACACAGAAGCATGATGAAAAGATGCACAGACACAGAAAAATAAAGACACGGAAATAAAGACACATAGAATACAGAAAATACTTAGTGATAATGGTGCCGATTCTCTTATTCACAAACTAACGTAAATTTAAGTTAAGTGCACCTTACTCTTTCCATTTAATTAAGAAAAGGACAGAAGATAAAATATCAGTTAAGTCCTGTCAAATTTAGACACTCCATAGATAATTTGGACGCAATTTAATTTGACAGGATTAAACTAAAATGTATCTTCTGTCCTTTTATTTAAGAAATGGAAAGAGAAAGATGCATTTAACTTAAATTTAGTTAAGTTTTGTGAACAAGAGAATCAGCACCAATTTGTAAGATACCTCGCTCCCCGCTAACTCAGTGGCCTACTCGTTAAAACGTCGGTTATATCACTTATCGTTGGGCGCAGCTCGCTGTGATGTTCCCGTTACTGTTACAATTCCATTCCGACCCGGGGCTGAGAGTGATAGAAAATATTCATGGGATTCCGGAGATACTCCTCTAACTGCCACTACTTACACTTTACGTAGATCAGGCACAGATTCTTGAAAGTTGTATAAGCAGAGCTGTCTTGGAAAGAATTTACAGATTTGTACATATCTATACTCTTTTGTCGTTCTTCTAGTTTAGTTTTTCTTGTTTAGGTATTTCACTAAAGGTTAACCATCTTGACAGGCCTTTTATTTAAAAGTTGAAATCGTAATTAGTAAAGCTGTATAGGTTATTAACTGGATTTAATTTTTTTAGATAAAAAGAGACGACGAAGACGAAGACGTCGAGAGTCGCAAGACGACTACCGGCCACCGTAGGCGCGGTTCTGCGGATGGCGAGCTATGGGTAGCTCGCCGCCCGGCTAGGACCAGGACCGCGTAGACGGCGCGTTTTGTTCCACGCGCGCCTCAAAGAGAAGGAGTCAGCACAGGAAGGGGCCCAACAGGGCCAACGCCTGCCGGGGTTGCGGAATGTTTATAATAGTTACCGTGACCTCGGAACATAAAGGGCAATCGAAGGAACATGAGTGGGTTTTAGTCAGTAAGAGTCTGACACGCCCTCCCGTCGCACCCAGGACGGGAGCAGTCATTGGATGATTTCCCACTCACCAAAAAAAAAAAAAAAAAGATTAATAAAAAAAAACCGGCCAAGAGCGTGTCGGGCCACGCTCAATTTAGGGTTCCGTAGTTTCCCGTCCGTCACAATAAGTGTTCCCACTTATAAGTTTTAAAAAAGGCTATTTGTTACGTTGACATACTAAGTACGCAGAAATTATTTTGTACGACATTTTTGTCTTTTTTGTACAAAAACTGTTCTTTCTATCAAGTTCAAAATGATTTTCCTAGAAAGTCCTTAAGAATTTCTACTTTCCAGATTTTTTTCATATTTTTTAAACCTACGGGTCAAAAGTTAGAGGGGGGGGGACGCTTTGATTTTTCCTTTTAGAGCGATTATTTCCGAAATTATTGACATTATCAAAAAATGATCTTAGTAAACCCCTATTCATTTTTAAATACCTATCCAACAATATATCACACGTTGGGGTTAAAATTAAAAAAAAAAAAATGCTTCCTACTTTACATATAGGGGGGCTACCCTAATAAATCATTTTTTTCCAATTTTTATTTTACCACTTTGTCGGCGGGATTGATATACATATTGGTACCAAATTTCAGCTTTCTAGTGCTAACGGTCACAGAGATTAAGCGAGGACGGACGGACAGACAGACAGACATGGCGAAACTATAAGGGTTCCTAGTTGACTACGGAACCCTAAAAAAGTATTTATTTCTCTTCCACAAATTATCACACAGCAGTTTACAACATAAAGTTTGGTTACACAATACAATAGATGATTGAAGATTGATTATAAGATTCAAGATATAGTATACTTAAATAATAGAATATAGTAATATAAACTTCGACTATGGAAGTATAAGTTACGTAAAAGAAAAGAACTCCGATGTCCGTACTCAGGTAGTTCACCACGGAGCTACGGCGCCGGTTTTGTCGTAAAGTTATTTGTGTTTATGTCCTAGTGCTATCTCATAGCACTTGAACACTTAAAATTAAGAAATATGCGCTTACTGTTACGACTACAGATTTATATTTTTGTATAGAGCAGTACAACCTAGAGTATAAATAAGGATAAAAGATCAACCACTTTTTTCTTCTTGTTAAATGACTACCGCTATTTTGTCATAAACATATTACAATCCTCGTTGGTTTCGTAATAGTTAGTCTTTTTATTCCTGCCCTTATCCTGTCACCCATCATTCTATCACTTACTCCTTTCACATTCATATCATTCTTCATACAATCCATCCATTTTTTCTTCGGTTTTTCTCTCCTTTTCCAACCCCAATTTTATATTCACTCATAAGTCCTACGCGTCTCATCCCTCTTCTTTACATGCCCATACCAAGACAAACGATTTCCTATCAACTTATCTTACTGTTAATGGTACTTTCAAGCTTTCTCTATTATATTAATTTCTCACTTAATCCACTCCACACATCCATTTCAACATTCTCATCTCATCATGCAGTCTTTTTTCATCCATCTTCTTCAAGGCCCAACTTTCAGATCGACTTATCGCGGATTTGTATATTTTCTTCTTCAGCTTGAGCGGCATCCGTAGGTCGTACGTTATTTCAGAGACCTGTCGCCATTTAATCTATCAAGAGTTGACCCGATGGTTTACGTCTCTATCTATATCGCTATCCCTCTGAACAAGTGAACCGAAGTACCAAAAGTCGAAGCATATTGGCATGTGATCAATGCTCGTGCCTTCTCTGTATAAGAAGAGGCCTTGAAGCGGGCCAATAAAATGCTGAGTTACTAACAAAATAATAATGACATGATGGTGGTTAGGGCGCCCTCCTCTCGTGTGGAGGTTGTGGGTTCGAGCCAATGTGATTTTAACAATTTATAATGTATTTTTTAAAGTTTATTTTAGACATCATTGATATCCCGTGCCTTGAAAAGCACGTAAAGCCGTTAGTCTAATCGTTGGTATACTTTAAAGTCGTTAAGTGTAGTCAGATGACAAAAAGTGTGACCAGTGTAATACAAAGGATATTGTGTCGCCCAGTGTCTGGGTTGTGGCGATTTAATAGGCAGTCGCTTCACGTAAAACACTGGTATCCGGCTGAATCTGCCAAAGCTGGATTCCGACCCAATATAGTCGGGAAAAGGCTGTGAAGACGATGATACTAGAAATTATGATGGTATAGTAATTATTTTATGCTGGAAAATAGTATAACGCTTCTTCAGAAGCTTCACGGATTAGTAGTTAGTTATATTAGTAGTTCATTATAGAACCGACGCGGCGGAGTGAATCTGTTGACATGTCGGCATTACCTAATCTCTGGCTTGCGTCGCGGTTGAAGGCTTGACACTCGATTAATTTGCGTTGCGCCACTACATAATATGTGGTATGTGGGTGATGTATTTGATATGTTTGATTACAGATAATAATACTTTCCTATTACTGATCCACTGCAAGACAAACGCTCCTACAGATAAGGCATGAGCAAAAATCACCACGGTTACTTAAACCGGATTGGCGCCTTGCAACATTTTTTTTTCCAGTATAAGTCCAGATTTCCTCATGATTCCTTCTTCAATGTCTTTGATGTTCATGATAAACTTGTAAAGTTATGAATTAAAAAAGTATCATCATTACAGACCGTATTTTAAAGTTTTTATATTATCCCGAAATAAAACAAATCTAGATTAAACTTAAATACGTGCTTTATGCAAACCAAAACGCCTGATTTGCTATAAAAAGATCATAACATGTGCAGTAAAAAAATATAATGACTAATAAATATTTTATTCAATTTTTTTATACTTCATTTTTATAAATATATGATTGTAAAAAAATAAAATATTAATAGCTGTAAGACAGACCTACCCGACATGCTGGGTTCTTATTCACAAAAAGCTATCGAGATTGTCTTAATTTTCACACCTAGGCAACACAAGTAACAAAGTTCTAGCTAAGTCATTTCCTTTAGCCATAAACGTGAAAGAATAACAAACATCCGACAACCTTATTTCAAAAACTTTCCCGTTCATAATACTTGTAGTAGAAGGAAGTAAGGTCCATTTGTCAAAGCGAGATTAAATTGAATCTTTATTAAAATTTTCTAGTCCTTCCGTTTATCCTCATGGTCTTAGATTTCTTCTCGGAAATTGTAAAAAAACCTTTGTTTCAGTGTTTCTTCCTGATAGCGTATTGTTTTTGACTTTGATTAATAACTGTAATTACTAGGTCGCGAGAAACCTAATATTTATTTTTATCCCAATTCTAAGCTTTAAAATATTACAGGTAGAAAAAAATGCTATAAAAATACCACTACGTCAAAATATTTAGATCCATTTTAGGTTAGGTTAGAACCTCAATATTTGTTATGAACATTTTACACAATTATAAAAATAACAATCATTGCTAAATGTGGTACAATGGTTTGTTATTACAGCTAAAAAATTCTGAAATGGCTCTGGCAAAACAATTATTTAATATTTGTTTTCAGGAATTTGTACAATACAAAGTACGTTAATTCAGCATGTTTCTGACATTGATTGACGAGAACCGTAAACCCAGAATTGGTCTACAGATAAGGAGGAATTCTAAAAGCTTAATTGGTCACTCTAATGCCCGTAATTGACTTCGATTGGTCGGTCTAATTACTGACGTCACCGACTCACTGGGCCGATCGACGGGCGACCTACATTCAATTCAGATTCCTTATTTGTAATCGTGTTCTATTATTCAAATAAGACAGCGGCCATTTTCTTGACCGGCGTAGTGTTAGGTCTGTTTTACATTATATATCACTAGCTTTTTGACCAGGATTTTGCACGTGCAAGGTTGACTGTGTTAAAAAATTAATGACCTTTAAATATTACCGGGCTTTCTTGGAGGTCAGGTTTATGTGGGATTAACGACTTAAGAAGTTTGGAAAATATCATAGAGTCACCTTTGCAGATCGACTTTTGCAATACCAGAAGACAAAGACGACATATCTTTTTTTTTTTTTTTTTGTGATTGGGAAATCATCCAATGGCTGCTCCCGTCCTGGGTGCGACGGGAGGGCGTGTCAGACTCTTACTGACTAAAACCCACTCATGTTCCTTCGATTGCCCTTTATGTTCCAGGGTCACGGTAACTATTATAAACATTCCGCAACAAGACGACATATCTCATAATGCCTGTAATTACACTGGTAACTCGTGCTCTTTTAACCGAAACACAGTAACGCTGCTTTGTGGCAAAAATAGCGATACTTCCTTGGATCTATATTATTATATAAAATATCCTTCTTATAAGCATGTAATGGTTTATTCACTGATTATTGATATATCAACGCACAGCCTAAACCGCTCATTCAGAGTCCTACAGACATGGAACTTGCAGGGTGTGTTCTTTGTGAAAATTAGGTAGCCAATAAGAGAGGATTTTTGGAAATTCGACGCCTAAAGGGAATAAGTTGTGTGTGAAAGTTCCACATACACGCAGACATAACCGCACGCCAAAGCTAGTTTTTAATTAAATGTAAAAAATATGGCGGGGGCACTGCCGTGCCTCCCGATACTAGACGATTGAGTACCTTGGTAAATAAAGTAGATTTCTTGTTTCAACCTACATCATTCATAATTATAATCGTTTCCTTTATAAAAATCTTCACATTAATTTTTCCACCCATTCAGAATTCAACACACAACATACGCGGTGTCCAGATACTTCGCTAACTTTCTACCTCCGACCATATTTCTACCTCTTAACTCAGTATTTTACCCTCATCTCGGAGTGTACTCCCTAGGGAGGCACGGACGCAGTTTAAATTCCTACTGATTTATGAGCTCCTGGTCACTTGAGCTCTGATTTCTGGTGAATGGTTGCCACGTTTTATGTGTTATTTATTTATTATTTAGTTAGTTCTTTATTTATTCCTGGAATGTTAGCAGAAAAAGGAGAAATTGTTGGTGGATGGTAAAATAAAGCTAACGAAATTTTTATCTGTTTGAATAAGACCAACAGCAGACAAAGAGCTGATTGAATTTTTGAGGTCTAAACGCTAAACAACAGAAACCTAACTACATAAAAAGAAAATTAACATTATTCAACTATGGTCAAAGGACTCGACCGAAAAGTCATTTGGAAACCTTTTTTCTTTAATGAATGTAACCCACAAAGTATTTCGGTAAAGGGAACTTCTTTCAATTTTAATAACGCTAGTTTAGTAGTTGACTATCAACATTATTAATCAGACTATTCCCAGAACTCAAAATAGATTGTCAATCAAACGTTCAAGGAATTCATTAATGAAGTAAATCACTACATCTATCTGTCTGTCTGTTAGCTACCGAGCGGAATTTCATGAGGTTTTCACCAATGAATAGAGTAAATAGGGGTGTCGACGACATTAAAAAAATCTGTTTAATTTGTCCGTTACATCATCTAAAGATACTAGACATATATTTTTCGCTTGACCTAATTAATAAAAAAATACCAAGATAGAGAGCATCGAAGTTCCGAAGTCCGGAGACGTGTGACGTCAATGTTTAGTATAAATTGTACCTAGGCGTGACGTCACGCAAAACTTCAAGTAATTTAATTTTTCGTTTACGAGAAAAAAGAAAAAATACGTTTTCAAAATTTCTTGATAATCTTCTTAAATTCCTGAATACTAGTTAAGTAAGACTGACTAGTTTTTTGTCGTCGCGCCTTTTATGCGGAACATAGTTTTGTGTCAGGTTTTTGTATATTCATCTCCCTAGTCTTTTCCCAACTAGTTGGGTTTGGCTTCCAGCCTAATTGAATTCAGCTAGATACCAGTGTTTGACGTGAAGCGACTGCCTATTAGACCTCTACAACCCAGTAACTGGGCGACCAGCATGCTTTCCGAGGCACAGGATGTCAGTGATGTCCGTGATAAGCCTTCAGTAAGTAGTAAGCGGTAATTACCGCTAGATGACCAGGTTGCCAATTTAGATTTTAAAAACTGAAGACCTCCGTGACGTTAATTGATATCGCCAACGAGCGATTACCAGGCACTTAGCGGCAAACTGGCGTCTGTAAGGTTGACTATAAACTAAATAAATAGAGGATTAAACTTTGAATGAAAATGTAAGCCCGAAGCCAGCAGGAATCACATAATCAAAGATTTCATTACTGACGTAAATTCTAGATAAATCAGTTCAAAGAGACCCGAATACCCAAACTATCGAATTTCTTATATTACTTAAGTTAAAGTTATTCTCAAATGTGTGTAACAGAGTAAGCACAAGAGTTAGTTTAATTCTGGGAATAGAAAAAAATCGGGTTTACACACAAATGGTTCCGTATTAGAATACTATACAATACTAAGATTGTGCAAAACGCCTTAACCTATTTCTTGTACATTGATCATTTAAAAAATAAGCCAGCGCTGAAATAAATTGACGTATTTTTAGTCGCTATATTTTTAACCGTATCTAAATTATCTGTGGAATGTCTTACTTTGACAGGACTAAACTAATATTTTATCTTCTGTCCTTTTCTTAATGAAAAAGAAAGAAAAGATGCACTGAACTTAAATATAGTTTAGTTTGTGGAAAAGAAAATCGGAACCATTGATAAATTTAAAGTCTCTACATTTTTTTTTTGGTGAGTGGGAAGTCATCAAATGACTGCTCCCGTCCTGGGTGCGGCGGGAGGGCGTGTCAGACTTTTACTGACTAAAACCCACTCCTCTCTCTAGCTCTCTTCACTAGCATAACTGCTTCGCAGAAGGAGGCATCCCATTCCGAAAGTCTCAACATTATAGAGCGGAGATATAGGGTTCCATTGTTACTTGATATGGAACCCTAAAACCGAAATTTCTCGTATTTCCTTTTTTCCTTCAACAGAACTCATATAGTAAGCAAACGTTGAAAGTTTCTTGGAAAAAGGATTTCAAACCGCTTGGGGCTCGGAATGTCACGCTTGACTGTCGAATTTGATAGAACGAAGATACAATTTCCGGCAAACGATTTCCTAATCGATAAAGGTATCTATCAATAAAACAATGTTAACCCTTTATATACTAGCTATCTCTCGCAGCTTTACCTTTTTTGGTTACTGCTCCGCTCCTGCGGATAGTAGAATGATATTACGTAGCGTATAGTAAATTATAAATTAACCTTTCAACGACTAAGAAAGATCAGGTTGTCGCGCTATTGTCTCTTTATCATGTCTCGAATTGTATAAACACTAGTTGTCCCCCGCGGTTTCACCCGCGTTATATCAGATTTTTGGTTACTATAAAACGATGATAAAAAGTATTCTATTTCCGTCCCCTGGTCCTAAGCTACCTCTCCACCAATTTTCAGCCAAATCGGTTCAGCCATTGACGTCGTGACGTCATAAGTATTATTTATAATTATTGCAGTTTACTCTTTCAACGACTGTTAAAAGGCTAAACTGCATTAATAGGCTGTCGCGCTGCTATTGTCTTTCAAATGTGTTTCGAATTACGTGTATTCAAAGGTTTAAAGCTCAGTAAAGAAAAAATACCTTTTAATATTATAGTATTTTTTATTCCTTATTTCAAGCATTGGTGCTGTGCTTTACTATATAGCTGAGCTACACTATACACACTGGCTCAACATTTTATACCTATATATATCTAAACTAACTAACCTTTACTGTTCCAACGCCGCCGGCGTTTTTGCTTTGAGCGCCGCTTCTATAGGCCGGAGCGTGACGATTTGATGATACATCCGTACTAATATTATAAATGCGAAAGTAACTCTGTGTGGCTGTCTGTCTCTTCTTCACGCCTAAACCACTGAACCGATTTGAATAAAATTTGGTACAGATATAGTCTGGGACCCGAGAAAAGACATAGGAGGAAATCCCCCAACTATTAGGCGATTTTCACACTGCCCCGCATGATGCAGCGTAGCGCGTGGATGCGTGTTCTTCCGTTGCTTGTAAGTATCTCCGTTTGTATGAAAAACACGCACAGTCTAACACACAGAAAATGCATCCACGCGCGTTCATGCGGATGCCGCGCATACACGCGGAGAAACATGCACCCCCGCGCGTAGGTGCGGGGCGAGACGCAAGGTATGGCACACCGAATCACGCAGTGCCGCGCGTGATTGCTCAGTACTGTACGACCACCACAGAGAACGGCGAATAAATGAGAGCCGCCATGCGTGAATCTACAAAGCGCACCTACGCGCGTGAGTGCGCAAAAAACCCGCACGATGATGCAGATCTGCACTCCCGCAGGAACGCGCGTAGGTGCGTTGACACGCAACATGCAGCGTGGTCCGGGGCAGTGTGATAATCGCCTTAATCCTCGCGGACGAAGTCGCGGGCAAAAGCTAGTCCTAAATATATTGTCCTAAAGTCTATTAAATGGGCTTTCATAAACACATGTACCTTTTTTAGTGGTTTAGAGAGCTTTATAATATTTAGCTTTCGTCCACGGCTTTACACGCGCGGATGTCGTACTTCCATTCACTGTTTTAGCTCTTCAAGAATCGAATTTTCAAAAAATCTATCTTAGTGGCTACCTAGTACATACTCATCATCACATAGCCTCTAAGTTTCATGCCTCTTTTTTTTGGTGAGTGGGAAATTATCAAATGACTGCTCCCGTTCTGGGTGCGGCGGGAGGGCGTGTCAGACTTATACTGACTAAAACCCACTCATGTTCCTTCGGTTGCCCTTTATGTTCCGGGGTCACGGTAACTGTTATAAACATTCCGCAACAGTTTCATGTCTGTAAGGTCAGCGGTTTGGGCGTGCGTTTCTATATTAACAATCAGGCAGTCAGTTAGTTTACTATCATAATTTATAATTATAGAATACTTACTTACTATAAACTTACTATAAAATACTTAGTATAAAATTAATAAAATCACATTCAACAGATACAATTAGTGAAATGTGCAAGTACAAGCTCCTTTCGGTATCCCCTAGGGAAATAAAACGTTGCTGTAGCGATGTAAAGGTATTCGGAAGGCGATGGCAAACCAGACAGCTATACGTTGCCTTTCTAAGAACATGGCATTATTAATAATTTATTAAACCTTCGAACACACGTGATTCGAGACACAATAGAAAGACAGTAGCAGCGCTACAGCCGGCTGTCGCTTGGTCGTCGAAAGGTTAATCCGTACTAATGTTATAAATGCGAAAGTAACTCTGTCTGTCTGTCTGTCTCTTCTTCACGCCTAGCCCACTGAAGCGATTTGAATGAAATTTGGTACAGGTACAGTCTGGGACCCGAGAAAGAACATAGGATGGTTTTCATCCCAGAAATCTCCCGGTAACGGGAACTATTACTCCTCGCGGACGAAGTCGCGGGCAATAGCTAGTATTAAATAATATCAGCCTACGAGGCATTTTGTTGACGACAACGTAATTTGTTTGTGAGTTAAAATGTTTGTAAACGTAGTCACAATACAGCCTACTTCATGAGGATTAGCACAAATAGATCAATCGAGCCTCTATACATCTTTCTGGACTTCAAAAGAGACGATATTCAATAGGTTTGTTTCGGCATTTCATCTCAGAGGTAGCTGACTACCACTGAGAAGAAATGCCGTCTCCATCTAGTTTAATACAGATATTATGACGTGTTAAAGTGATTTAATATACTACTTATAAAAAATGATTTCGTCGCATCTGCGAGGCCACTGAAATTTTCAGATGATGGCTGGCCGTCAACTTGTTTTCTATCAAGGAAACAAAACACCGCTTTTTATACTCACCAGCACAAAAAATCTAATGACCATTTAACTCATTTAGTGCTTGAAGATGGTCACGTAGAGGTCTACTTATTTGTGCACAAGCGACGTGAGAGGAATAGCAGGCCAGCCAGAGATTAATTCGCGTATAGTCGGCGACAACACGCCACTACGTGACCATAATTCATTATAACTAGATTTGTTTACGAGGAAATGGACTGGGAGACGCTCTCGTAATTTACAAGACTTGATTGGTTGCAGGTGTTGGGAAGTGTAATGCATTATTCTGTCAGTGGAATATGGCAGGAGTATTTCCTTTTGTTTAAAAAGCTGGTCGTAATGGAGTACTTTGAAGGGGACGGTGAGGAGGCTGGCGTGCTCCATCAACTTAACCACAAGAACTAGATTATTATACAGTACTAGCTTATGCTAGCGGCTTCGTTCGCGTTAGAAAGAGACAAAAAGTAGCCTATGTCACTTTGCATCCGTTCAACTATATCCAGTTAAAAAATCTTGTCAATTCGTCGCTCCGTTTTGCCGTGAAAGTCGGACATACAAACACACACACTTTTCCTTTTATAATATTAAGTGTTTGCTGTACTCGCTGTTTCGCCCGCGACATAGCGTGATGTTATGTAGCCTATGTCCTATTCTGATGTTACTGCAAAGTTTCATGAAAATTCGTTTAGTAGTTTTTACGTGAAAGCGACAAACATCCACACACACTTACAAAACTTTTACATTCATAATTAAACTAAATAAAATATATAACTCAATGTCAATCAATTATGACGGCCTGTTGGTCTAGTGGTTAGTGACCCTGACTGCTAAGCCGGAGGTCGTGGGTTCGATTCCCACCATGAAGAAGCCACGCAAACAGAATTAATTAGTTAATTTTCTGTTTATTAACCTAATTTTATTTATAAATCATCTCTCATTTCAAATCGTTACGGTAAAACCCTTTAGCCATGGTACAGTAAACACATACAGGATGAATCTTTTCTCCGGTTACTGCCCCTTTATTTATAGAGGGTGTCCTGAAAACGACGCCATGTCAGCCAAAGGGTGTGACGGCATAATTAAAGTTATTTATAACTCGACGTCTATTATTAAATAAGGAAACTAGCGATATAACTGCTGAAATATTAAATGGGGTATGAAACCCTTTGGATGGAAAACAAAAGATGATTTTGAAAACAAATAAACCACCGTTTAATAGATATTGTGAAAGTGACTTTTTGATTAATATGTAGGTACTTGGTTAGTTCCTTGTTTTGTGATTATATATGAATACAATTACTATTTATATTGTTTTGTGTAACTTTATGACAGATATCGGTAAAGAAAAACACATTGGAAATCTTAACCTCTGGTTTACCTTTTTTTTTTTGGTGAGTGGGAAATCATCCAATGACTGCTCCCGTCCTGGGTGCGGCGGGAGGGCGTGTCAGACTCTTACTGACTAAAACCCACTCATGTTCCTTCGATTGCCCTTTATGTTCCAGGGTCACGGTAACTATTATAAACATTCCGCAACCCCGGCAGGCGTTGGCCCTGTTGGGCCCCTTCCTGTGCTGACTCCTTATCTTTGAGGCGCGCGTGGAACACTAACGCGCCGACGACGCGGTACCTCTGGTTTACCTTGAGTAAGCATAGGCGGTAATGCTTTAATAGGTATCGGCCGCATATTTGCGGATGCCCGGATGGATGCGGACAGCTTAGAACCAAAATGGTTAGCCCTTTTTATGGCAGGCTTAAGTTCAGCAATATAAGGTAAAAAGCTGATATGATTATTGATTGTTGAAAAAACTGATGTCTTTTCGAATTTATCAAAATCCGATTACGTCTTAATACAAAACAAACCTTGTGCTTCATCTGTATTATCATGGGTACCAGAGAAAAACTTTGGGTTAAGCTCGCCATTGTACGGTCACGGTCTGAAAGTTTTTACCACCATAAGGATCACAATTGCATGCACACATTGAGGCAACAAGTTCTAAATGTCTATTTCATGATAATTTGATTGATCACAGATTATTTTCTCTAATGATATGACAATCAATCGCTATAGGTGATGGACTGACTACTATAAAGGTTTGATATACAGAAAACCTACTTTTAAAAACATTTTTTTTTTATATAAGAATATGAAGACATAATATAAATAAAAGTTTTAAAAAAACTTTATTCAATATTTGGTATAACATCACTTTGCAGCTTTGACTAATTTAGTTTTTTGAATATGAATATGAAGAAATAATAAAAAAACACTGAACAAAATCTTTATTAAATACTATCTGTCCCCCGCGGTTTTACCCGCGTAGTTCCCGTTCCCTTGGAATTAAATAAAAAACTTTCCTATGCCCTTGCTTAGGCTATAGACTATCTGTGTACCCGTTTCGGTAGTTTTGGCGCAAAAGCAAGACAACAGACAGATAGTTACTTTCGCAATTATAATAGTAGTATAATAGATTTTTTAAATAAGAATAAGGAAATAATAAATCAAATCTTAAAAAATCTTTATTCAATATCTAGTATAACATTACTCCGCAGTTACGACTAGTGCATAGATGCAACAAGATACGCGCATATATCAGTATTTCTGGTATCATTTTCTGGTATCACTCGAGCACAGCGTGATCTATGAGGATTTCTTTCATTTTGTCAGTTCCAGCGCTGATCCATAAGCCCTCACAATTTTTTATTGAGTTTAAATCAGCAGACCGAGCGGGCTATTGAATGAGATGAATAATTTCACGGTGCAGAATGAACCACGCCATAGTAGCACAAGCTGGGTGTATCCGTGCATTATCTTGAACGTAATTAATGTGAAAGAATTCTGTTGCAGGATACACTACGTAGTAGACAGCATCACTTCTTCCTGAATAATTTCCATGATCAAAATTTTTCAAAATTCAAAATTCAAAGCATTTATTTCACTTAGACCATTTACAGGTACTTATGAATTGTCAAAGAGTCAGTCGGTCAGTCAGAAATATCATAGGTTATCTAATATAACCTCACAGTAAATCACAATAGTTATAATGATTTTTTGTGATAAGGCACTAATGATATAAAACTATGTCCATTTTCAAAGATTGCCCCTTGCTCCAGGGTTAAACTTGCCATTTTATTTCGATTTGAATAAAAATATTTCGTAAAATTTTACTCTTGTCTAAACGACGTTCAAACGATATTTTTTGACAAATGTCAATTCCACAAATTAAGAAAAGAGTTTCGTCATCACTTATGGCCTTAGACTATTAACTTCTAGACGTAACCATGAGGTTGTAAAGAAGTGTGTAAGTGAGAAGCATATATACGAATTTCGTAAGAAAATTGAGACAAAGCATAACATGCTCTGTCTCGTTCGGCGTGGCCGGTTTTCGCTTGGCGAACATTGAAAAGTTAGCCAAACAAAGGGATGTCACTGTCATTGAATGGTCGGCTCGTATTAGTTTTTACAATTTTATAACAATTTCGGTAATTAAACCAATAGTTTTAATGTATATTTGAGAAATTGACTCCAGTAGTTAAGTGTTTAGTGCGTTTTCTGTGCTATAAAATGGGAGGATGCACTATTTTAGGCTGCAAAAGCCGCACAGAAAGAAAGCAAGATAAGAATGTTACTTTTCACTCGTAAGGATGCAAATATTACAAGTTATTGTGCATTGATTGAATAAATACATTTGTGTGTATGTAATTACATGGCTTTCGATCAAAATTAAGGACATTTTCTAGCGATATCGTTTATATTTTTATCTACATAACCTATTACTTGTTTTTCAAAGTGTTACCATACCTCAGTTCTATTTTTCCCATAACTTGATAATAAAATTGCAACTAGTTAAATAAATAAAATTAATCAGATGATTAATTAGTTCTTTGATGCCCTGTGAGGTATCCTCTCCCTTTTAAAAGGAATTTTATATAATTTTTATAGTTGGACATCACAGACATCAGTGAAGGAAAACATCGTGAGAAAACCTGGACTCGTAACTTAAATAATACTTACGATATAAATAATTTTGCACTCTTAATAAGGATTATGATACGCAACTTAGTACATGAATGTAATAAGTAGTTGTTGCAACGGAACATCTCACGGTTTTGGTCATATTTAGGGAAAATTTTACGTAATGACAACATTGAAATTTTATAGTGCTGTCTCATGTGCGGCCACGCGGTGGCTCAATCTAGAAGTTAATAATCTAAGCTTATGGCGAGATAAATAGACGTTACTAAGCACTGACTTTGGCACTATACCTGTCACTGTTACACAACTGCCAAACGTCAAGTGCACGATAGAGACGAAACATGGCTAAGCCGAAGCCGTTGCTTAGTAACGTCTTTGTTGTTCTCGTTGTGTCATTTTGCATAATAACTTCTAAAAAGTAACAAGTAACATGATATGGCATTTTAGATTTTAATGAAAAAAGTGTGATATAGAATGTACTTTCAAAATTGGTAACAATTTTCAGACCGCGACCGTACATAACTCTATTAATTATGTTTGCTTTTTTTATGTGTATTGTTTGTCATGTGCAATAAAGAATACAAAATTAAACTAGTGTGGTCCTCTTTCTCAAGTCATCTAGGTCCATTTTACCATCTCATTCTCAACCCATTATTTATCCACCAATCTAAAAAAGTATGTCCCGGTATTCGGTCTGCGTCTAATTCGTCACTGCGCCATTTGGTCACGTAGTGTAACTATGCTGACGTCACGGCACACCACTTCATTACCCGGCGTCGTGTGCGCGCATAATGGCACAGAGTGAAAAATGCACAGTCTTACCACAAAGCATTTGAATACAGAAGCTTTGCGCAGAATTGCTGTAGGCGAGTTTAAATGTATAATTAATGCCCACCTGTGGCAATCGAAAATGTCTTCAAGGGTACAATTTCTGTTCGTGTCTGTAATGTGTGTAGTTTTAACAGTTTTATAGAGTTGAAATTCTGTTTTTTTTTTCTTCTGTTTGACGTTACACTGAAGCGGTTATTATGCCGCGAAAGCTTTTACTTAGACTGTGGCGCTTTCCTAGTTTTCTTTGTGGGGTTCGCTCAAGTGGCGTTTTTTCTGCCTATTGTTACTCTTATGAATGGAAGTTAAGTCGCGTGTTGGAGAGTTCATTTGTTTTATTCTAAACATTGGTTGAAAAGTTGTTTAGTTAATGCTGGCTTTGGTAGTACATGAGGAATTGGTGCCTGAAAAAATAGAAAATGTGAATGTGTTTTTTGTCTTCTAACCCGCATGTTGGTCTACTAGTTAGTGACCCTGACTACTAAGCCGGAAGTCGTGGGTTTGATTTTCACCCACGACAAACGTCGAGTAATAGATATGTCCCACGGGAGCGAGGTAGTAACCAAAAACCTAACGTATCGCGGGTGAAACTGCAAGGAACAGCTAGTCTAGTATATGTATGTATTTTTAATATGTATGTGTTTGAATTTGGAATGTCCCCAAACCGGATGGAACGACGATCTGCAAAAGGCAGCTGGCAGCAATTGGATGCATGTACCCAAAGATTGAGTCCAACGTCGCGCCTCGTGAGGGGCATAATTATCAAGCAGACTGACATAGGCTGACGATGATGATGAACAGGGTAAAATTCTTGTTGGTTTTTCAAGAGGACAAACTGGTGGTATTTTACGGGTATCTTTTGATATTTTTATGGAACACCGAACTTCCACGCCCAAAGTCACGAGCCGAATCTATCCTCAAAAACCCTGACCTCAACAATACTTAGGCCTCCATTAATTCTAGACGACAGAAAACAAAACACACACACACAAAACACACAGCTTATGTAACATTACTCATAGTAAATACTTGGCACTACAGAGGGCCACGTTCGTACGTAATATATAGTCGACAAGACAAGCGATGCTATCTATCTTCGGGCTACATACAATTGACTTTAGTACATACGTCGTGTGTCTTTAGACGTGTGGTGATGGAAAATGATCGTTTTCTTTCTTTCTTTTTGTAGGAATGAGCTGTATGTACTTATATTTAACTCACGATAAAAAAGGTGTTGTTAGTTTAAGTGCTATGTGTCTGTTTGTCTTTCTTTCTGTAGAATCGTAGCTTTTTTTACTGGTGATCCAATTGGGATGCGGATTTTTTTAAGTGGGTTATCTCGCGATGGTTCTTAGATATGTGTCATAAAAATCGGTTCAGCCGTTTCGAAGTAATTAACATTTTTGTTAGCGGAAATAGCTATCTCGATAACTTCGGGGGCCGGGTTATTTTTTTGTTTTAAATTATTTAGCAACAGGTCTAAGTAGTTTTTTGTAGGATGCAGGACAGGAAGCATGTTTAAGTAGGTCTTTTTGTGAAGAATCTGGGACGATAAATACTACCATCAGACCACCAGAATGTCTGTTCAGGGTATGGCAAGGGAAATCAGTCCAAGGGATTTCGTAAACAGATTTTCATGATGTTTTCTTCAATAATACACCACAGTAAATAAAACATGCATATTTTTGCAAAGAAAGGTTAAGAATAGTAAATATTTTTGCCCATCTTGCGAAGCTGGATCGAGTTGTTGTCAATAATAGTAGATTAGTAGCCAAGGGCTGTAAGGGATCAATTGCAGCCCGAGATATTTAGGCGCACGAGCGTAGCGAGGGCGCCTATAGTTCGAGGGTGCAATTGATGCTTACACCCGAGCTAACTACTCTGCTTTACATCTCGATTGTGAGGTAAGTATAAAAAAACCGGCATTACAAAAATAAAACATTTTATTAGTTAAAAGGCAAAATATTGTTAATTGCTGCTTCAGCTTCCATTTTCATTGAATCGGGAGTGCAGCTTATATCTTCATCACTTGTAGAATTCATGTTTTTTTCCTTATTAGCACGTAATTATAAAAAAAACCCAAAATCAAACAATATTTAAAGTAAAAGTTTTTCCCGCCTTTTTTCATCTTTGTTTTTTAATTATTTTTTTCAAGAACGAAATTGAGCTTCGCCGTTCGATATTTAAAATTGATGACTGTTATACTCATACGAAGACAAGGCTGAATAGCGAAGCGACCTCTTTTGTTATTAGGCTGAATGCATGGTGCCCATTGCCAGTATGATGGTTAGATGTACGCGAACTTTTTGAAAGAGTGAAGAGTTTTTTTTTAATTACTTACCGCCCTAGGGCGTTTCTAGCTACATTAATACCCTAGAGCGCTAATTGGTTACCTACAAGCCCCATTTGGGGGTAATAAGGACCTACTTACCGAACATGAGAGATGTAAAATATAAAAAAGTGAAAGGCTAATATATTATTTTCCTACATCCATACCTGTCGTTTAAATCTGTAATCTGTTCAAATACAGTAAAAAAGATTTCTGGTAATGATTCCTGGTAATAAAAGCTTCATTTTCTGAAAACTTTAACAAAGACATCAATAAGTCTCCGAGTAAAAGGCCAAAGTAATTACATTACCACTTCAATTTCTATAAACCCCATATTGTTTTCTTGTTCAAATATTTAGAAATTTCAGTTACAATACAAGGAAATCTCCTCAAAAGTAGTACAATCTGAGTAAATAAACAAGCAATTATGTCATTAATTGGAGAATAACATAAATAACAGATCACACACAATTATTAAACAGCGAACAATGCGGTATTTAATTTTACGTTGATACGAATTTGTAATGTTTAATTCTCAGTATTTGATCGCACTGTTTGTAGATAGATAATTAGCGTTGGTTCGTACATGGTGCTGCGTTTTCAGTGAATTTTTTAACCCTTAAAAGCTATATGGGTTGTGTTTATCCAGGTCTATATGGGTTTAAGCCACTTTAAATATAATATTTGCAAGAGATAAATAAGGAATCAAAGCCTTTAGGCTAATATTTTTGCTACACTTCTAAGTTAAGGAGGGTGGACGTTTTGATATCTGCCCCCCTAGACAAGTGGCATTGTAGAATAGATAGCGAAAACGAATAGATTGTCAAATGTATGGAGATGTCAAATTGTTTAGCGAAAGCTTATGCCAATTCCATACATTTGACAATCTATTCGTATTCTACAATGCCACTTGTCTAGGTGGCCTGGAAATTAATTAAAATTAATAAAACCAACTCTGAAATCGCGAAAAAATATCAGCTATTTCTAACAGTTTAAGTTGTTTGTTTTTATGAGTAAATTAATCATCTCCTGTCGGGTTGTGCAAGACCAAAAATGCACCTAGTATAGGCAGTTAGATTACCTTCACCTTAATTGTCAAAATATCGCAAATTGAAGTGAGTTTTTTTTATCTAGCCTACGCTGTCCCACTGCTTGGCAAAGGCCTCCCCTAACTCCTTCCAGACTCCCTTTTCCTTCGCTTTTTCGAACCAGCTCTCGTGGTGTGCATCAAGCTCATCACGCCACCTTCTCCTGGGCCAGCCTCGGTGACGACCCCGGCCGGACTCGGTGATTTTTAATTCTTATTATTTTATACAATATATAACTTATAAATATCACATGACCACACCCTGTACACATAAACTAATATTGAAATCAATTTGCGGTATGATAAAGCGTCAGTTTTGGTGAAACCATAATTTTAAAATTAAATTAACAGCAATCATTAAATTGGTTTAGCATTCATAATTAAGCATTATTTTGTCATTTAAAATTATTGTGGATAATAGTATGGTTAGTTTATACCTATTGGCAGTACATACGTTGGATAATATTTAACTAAATAAAACAGTTTAATGTAATTAACAGTATGTTTGTGGTATGGTAGCTGAAAGCATTGCGCAAAAACACACACAAACGTTTGTGCTTCATTGTTTTCCCAATATAATTTTCTATTCGATTTATGTTTTTTCTGCAATACCTAGATATTTTTTTTTTGCAGGACACAATTATTTTCTGCAGTAGACACAATTACTTTGTTGGACGCACAATTTTTTGCACACAAACTTACACATTTTTTCTGCAATAAACAAGATTTATTTGCAGATTACACCATATTTATATGCAGTAGACACACAATTTGCTATAGAGACATATTTATTTTTACCAAATACAATTTATTTGCAGTACACTCATTTTTTCTGCATTGGGCACAATTTCTTTGCAGTACACACTATTTTTCGATAGTTGACACTTTTTTTGGCAGTGCTTACACTAACTTAAAAGGCTTTCACAAAACGGGTTCCTGATTTCACATTCAACCTCCTTCAGCTCAATAAATCAGATACAGTAAATGTTGTGACCGGTTCGGCCTAACTACATGGCGATAATGGCCGATTGCTCCGGAACATCATGTTTCGTGTATAACACAGATTGAGGCTGTTGTTTATTCATGTGTGCCTGGTACCTGAGCTATCTTTGTTTATTAATTAGTCGTGTCGGTTGGTAGTATGTGATAGTCCCCGATTAAAGGTTAACTTGCCTGTTACCTGTACAAAGTATCCATACTAATATTATAAATGGGAAAGTGTGTCTGTCTGTCTGTTTGTCTTTCTTTCACGGCAAAACGGAGCGCCGGATTGACGTGATTTTTTAAGTGGAGATAGTTGAAGGGATGGAGAGTAACATAGGCTACTTTTTGTCTCTTTCTAACGCGAGCGAAGCCGCGGGCAAAAGCTAGTTGTAAATAAATTAAACAAATCATTATATAAGTATGTGTTTCTTCTCTGTTTGTGACTTGTCTGTGTATAAAAGTCGTTTAAAAGTGCCTTAAATTCCAGTATTCATACAATATTACCCCAATATACATAGACGTTTTTATGTATTATGTTTCTATGGGAATATCAGTTTAGTAGTTTTATTAACCGCGTTAAGACATTTATGTAACACAACAGTAACAAGTTGAAACTGTAGTCACTGCATGAAAAATAAAAATACGTCATGAATGTCTAACTATCCTACACTTGGCTCAGTTCTCCTGCCTTTAGTTCAATATTAGTTAACCACTGAACATCATTCTTTGTTACTTTCATCTTTAATTGAATGTGAACAAGTCATCTTCAATAATAACTACGTTCCACTATTTCCTGCAGCCCATTCATCTTTAAACCTCCAAGATATTACGACACTTTCGTAATATTATTTCAAAAGACCAATGGCTCCTTAGACAAAGCCGCTTGCAACCTCTTTACCTTTGTATCCTTTAGCTTCGTCCGTCTTTAATCCTTGCTTAACTACCATCTTACGAATACTGTCATACCCTCCCTTATACTTAACACAATAAAGTTCACTTTTATTTAACTCAGAAGCAACCATAAAATTGCACTCTTAATGACTGTCATACTGATAGAAGCGTCTCTGTCTATATAGATATAAGGTTGAGTTTTGCTTGTGTTGTACGGTTGCTAGGGTTGTCTACTATAATGAGCAGTATTGACCAGAGCCTCCGTAAGGGCGATGAACGACATGAACAAAATGTCGAATAATTGTCAATTTTGGTGAGTAGGTCGTAATGATTGTAAGGTGTTACAGAGATTGTGGCGACATCTTTAGGGAGTCGGTTAAAGTAAAAGTTGGCAAAGGAAAATGGCAAATGGCAAATTATAAGCATCTAAATTAAATCCTATAAAAATGAAAAAAATCGCAGTGGCCCAGTTGTTTATGCGCTTGCCTCTTATCTGAGTGGTTATATGTCGAATCCGGGGAAGTATCAAAGTGACTTTTTTAATTCATATGTACTTTATAAAGACTATATACAAACATACAGAAAAACAAACAGACAAAAATTCTAAAAACTATATTTTTGGCTTCGGTGTCGATTGTAGATCACGCCCCAAGTATTCTTTTTAAAAAATATTCAATGTACAGTTTTGACTTTCCTACGATTTCTTCACCCGCGTGGATGCCGAAAAGTCATCTACAATTTATCCTTTCAGGGGTTTAATTTCCTAAAATTCTTTCTTAGGCTACCTACTTTTCATAATAACACACCCTCCAAATTTCATGTCATGGCGTTGACTTAACATTATGAAAACTGACTTGTTGATACAAGCAATCAGTGTGTTATTGTAAAAACATAGATTTGTATAAAAGTTATTTGTGGCAAATTATTGTGAACAAACGCTTAATTCTATATCTTGCATTTATATAATTTCATTTCGTAGTAGAATAATGAATGTTTGTGTTTGCTACTTTAAGCTGACATGATTCCAGGTTCAGTTTCAGGTCGCGTAGCGTGTTGCGGTTTCTATTTCCGTTATGCATAAATATTTATTTGTATGAAATATAATTCGCTGCCTTAATGTAATCTCAGGTATATTTATTAAAGTGATGGGAGAGATTATAATGTTTACTAGCTTTCGCGGGACGTTGACCTTCCATTCACTATGAATACCATTGTAGAGGTTGAATTTTAAGTGGTTTAGAAGGTATGGTGGAACAGATGAACATAGATACATACATACATAGCCTGTCAAATACATAACTCTCCTTTGGCTTTGCCGTAGTTGGGTAAAAAATCCATACTGGCTATCTATTTTTTACAAAGACCACACTGCAAGTTCCATCTCTCTAGGACCAGCGCAGCGGTTTGAGCTGTGCGTTGATAAATCACCCAATCAAAATGTTTAAATGATTTTTGTCTTGTAAGCAGGTTATTACACATTTACACGTCAATGTTTTGATTTTCTCATTTTAAATGAAAGTCAGTGTTACAGTCAGTTTACCATTTTATAAATATAGAAGACTAGCTTTAGCCCGCGACTGCGTCTGCGTGGAATAATAGTTCCCGTTTCCGGGGGATTTCCGGGATGAAAACTATTCTATGTCCTTTCTCGGGTCTCAGACTATATCTGTACCAAATTTCATTCAAAGCGGTTCAGTGGTTTAGGCGTGAAGAAGAAACAGACAGACAGAGTTACTTTCGCATTTATAATATTAGTACGGAAGTACGGATTGATGTAAGCGAAATTGATTGAATATTTTTGACCACTGTGTTATTTCAAGTCTTATTTATATTTTGACATCAACCACCCAACAGCGAGATACAGAGACGTTTTCCATATGCATACAATCGCATTGTACAGTCAACATAATAAATGGCTGAACCGATAGAGACAAATCGTATTTGTCTTTGCACGGAGTTGGTCGGTTCGAAAAAGTTTTAGGAGTACATTTTGTATACAAAGGTACGAAATGGTATACCGCCGTTTACCCGAATTTTATTTGCCCTAATATCATTTGCCATAATAGTCAACAGCCATAATATCATACGACATAATACTCATTTGCCCTACTCTCATTTGCCATATTATCTCATTTGCCAATCATCGTTGGGTCACCTACTAGTAAACATCTGTGCTTGTTTGCACCGTAAAATAAATTCGTAATTCCTAGTTAAAGTTATAATCATTGTATTGCGCAATATCCGTGTAGCTTGTGTACTGAGCTTTCTAGTGGTGAAATCAGATTTTAAATTCGTTCGGTGGCAGCTGAGATATAAGCATTTTAATTTGAAACATTTTTTTTCGTCCGTTAAACCCTGACCTACGACAACCCGCGGTGCGCTCGCTGTGACTTCGCATCGGTGCGGTGTGAGCAGTGCGTCGGTGTTGTGTGAGCGGTGTATCCCATTCTGCACCCGTGTCGCCCTGCGCTCACGATGACGATCGACGCGTATAGTTAGCTGTGCGCAAAGACTATACAACCACTTGACCGCTCATACGGGTGATTCGGGCTCACGACACTTAAATGGAATATCACTTATAAGAGACGCAGGTATGAGTGCAATTTTTAGTACTGACCAGTTGTTGGATCCGTGCACACTTCCTAATTTCGGTACCTAAAAATACATTTATCGTATAAAACCGAAGCAAAAATGAGTACATGTGCAATAAAATGGTGCGTAAAATGTTCTAAAACATCTAGTTATAAAAAAGATGGCATAAGTTTTCATCGGTAAGTAAAATATGTTTATATTTATCTACATTTTTGGTAATTAGAGAGCTCAAGCTAAACTGGTTGGTTTCGAAAAAAGTCATACCGCGTTGATGTCTTTTAAAAAAGTCCTTTACTATCACTAGAATATTAGATAAGTCTATCCCTTTCTATTCGCAAGTACTTCGTACTGTGTCCTGAAGTGATGTGACTTCACAAAACAGTAGATAAATTATTTTATCGATAATTTTTAATGGTAAAATAAAAATAATGTTTCGTTTTAATGTTTTAATTTTAGATTTCCAAATATTCCGGAAGTTAAAGAAAAATGGGTTAATGCCACTAACAGGGAAAACTGGCTTCCAAAATATTATAGCGTCATTTGTTCAAGGCATTTTACAGCTGATTGCTTTGAAGTTTTAAAGGACCGACGCCGTTTGTTTTGATTTTTTTCTGATATAAATTTTCACCAATTTGACGTAGAATCTACTAATCACCTAATTGACTTAACTTCATGTGTAGCTAAAAAATATATTGATACTCGACTGACATTCATTACGAAAAACAACACAAATCCAAAAGACTATATAAGAAAAATCTACTCAAAACTAATTCATTTTAAAAACCAGTAATTCATGTTATACGTCTTCCTTTTTCATAATTAATTATAGTCGAGTACCAATACTCTTTTCAACATCATGTCTTCAAAAAATAGGATCTTATCGAACTACAAGCAGGTTCAACATAAAATGTGTAATAAACCTTGTGCTTTCATCCCGCTGAGGCCGCGAGCATAAGCTAGTAATTATATACATAAGTATAATAATGAATAAAATACTTATAATTCTATTATTATAATAATGTTAGCATAATCCATTTTCCGAAGTCGGTAAAACATAACACGAAACGAAAAGAAAAAAACAATAAAAAACCTTAAAATAGGTTTTTTGGTAATAGATCTTTTCGTTTTTTATTTAACTATTCCGTTTTATAATCAAGTGTATTATTTTTTTATTAATTGATTTAAGCTACTGCTTGATTGCGAAACCTTTTTTAATATAACCTTATTTTTATAAAACCCTGTTTTATTACAAAATCGGGTCTTATACAACTAATCATTTGAATAATTGTCGATATCGATATTTTTTTAATCACCCTTTTGCAATCCCTAAAAAATCAGTTGTCAAATTCATCGACCAATCACAGCGGGCGAAGTTTAGCTCCACCCCTTCGTTATCTGGTGACTTTGATTTAGAACAAAAACATGCCTATACGCACTCCACTGGTTTGCTGCTTCATGGCTGTGCGGGATGCCGCGGTGTTATTACGGCGGACAGCGCTTATATGAGGTGCGCTAAATGTAAGCAGTATTATGATTTCCTGTGTGCTAATTTTACTGCTGAGATATTTGCTACGTTGTCATTGGAGTTCAAGAAAGTTTGGACGTGTTTTGAATGTCGCAGTAAAATGCCAAAGAATGACAATTCGCAAACACCTGTACGCCAGCACTTGAGCCATGATATGAGCATCGTTAGTGACTGCCCGGAGGTATCGATGAGCACTCCTGACAATATCACGGTTCGTACTGGAAAGTCCTATGCGCAATCAGCCGGGCAGCGTGTCTATAATAGCCCGCAGAACAACGTCGCTGCTTCTATAATGCAGGGAATTAAAGAAATGCAAGAGGAGTTTGAAACACGCCTAACCAACAATATCTGTCGATTACTGACTGAACAATTCAATTCTTTTAAAACCGATATCCTTAGCAGAATCAGTCAGTTAAGTCGCCAAGTTGATGAATTAAAAATACAAATGAAATCCATTAATCAAAGTAACCGCGTAACAATGCAGGATACTGTTCCCGGGAATGTGGCGGTACAAACATCTTCAAACATTAGTTTCAAAGCTCAGGCTAGCCCACAAAAGAAGAAAAAATCTACAAAGACTAATACACCACGGTCTTCCACGGTTCCAGCTCCTGCTTCAACTTCCGGGATTGAGATTGTGAACCGGGACGCTTCTCTAAGTCAAGCTGTAGTAAACGACCAGGATGAGTGGGTTGAGGTGAGGCGGAAAAAAGCTCGCGCCACGCTGCCCGGCGTGCTCCGCGGTACGGCAGCGCCTGGTACTACTTCGCTGCGTGCGTCCGAGAGGTGGAGGTACCTGCACCTTTACTATGTGCAAGAAGGCACTACAGTGGAGGAGGTGCGTGCCCACCTTCACTCAATTTGCGGAAGCGACGTTTGCACTGTGGAGGAATTGCGGCCCCGTGGACGGTATTCATCTTTTAAATTGGGAGTCCCATCAAAGTGCGCTGATAGTGTTATGGCACCGAGTAACTGGGCTGAAGATATCTGTGTGAAACCATGGCGGCAGAACTTTCGTGCCAAAAATGCAGCAGAAAATAGTACGTAATCTTGTTATCTACTACCAAAATGTTCGGGGGTTGCGTAGTAAAACCAATATGTTTACAAAAAATATGACACAATGTAACTTTGACTTTGTAGCTCTGACTGAAACTTTTTTAAATAGTTCCGTATGTAATGGTGAACTGTTTTCATCGCACTATGTAGTAGTGCGCAAAGACCGTTTGGGTGACTCAAGATGGGGGGGAGTGCTCTTGGCTGTGCGAGACTGCTTCTCAGTGCGTGAATTAACGAATATTGACGGCCTTACGCCTGACATGGAATTGATATTTGCTATTGTTGGTGTGAAACACCGTAAACTTCTTTGTTGTGTGGTTTATTTACCGCCTAATTATAATGAAGACCAATACCTTCGTGTCTTGACTTGTATAGAAAATGCTGTTTTGACATAATATGCTAGCCTCAATGTTTTAATCTTAGGTGATTTTAATTTAAACTCGTGTACCGTTAATATTAGGACAATTTTTAATTCATTTTGTGACTTCTGTGGACTGCAACAGTTCAATAATGTGTGTAACAATCGTGGTGGCATGTTGGATCTTGTCTTGAGCGATCTTAACCTCGATCAGATATTAGTGTCCGCAGGAACTGAACCTCTAGTGCCTATTGATGAGTACCACCCTCCTCTTGAGATGTTAATCAGATTTCCTTGTGGTAGTGTGGCAATGCCAGTACCGTTTTCATCGCCCGCCCCGAAGTCCAGTCCAGACTGGAACTGGCGCAAAGCGGACTTGCAGGGCCTGTACGCGGCTTTACAAGACTTGGATTGGTCGGAGCTGGTTGTATTAAGTGACATTGACATTGCAATCGATCTTTTCTATACTAATCTTTATAATTGTATTAGTCTTTACGTCCCAGTCAAAACCCATCGTACGAAAGATTATAAGTATGTGTATCCGAATTGGTATACCGCTGATATAATACACAATATACGTCAAAAGTATTATCATTTAAAACGATATAAGGCTGACGGTAATATGTTTAATAAAGAATTATTTAAATATTATAGATGGCACGTAAAAAATTTGATTGACAATGCATATAAGCAGCACTTACATTTGACACAACGGAAAATTGCTGACGACCCGGCTAAGTTCTGGGAATTTATCAAAGATAGGAAGAATGACAGGCGCTGTGTAGATGATTATTCGTTTAAGAATGCTGAAGTGATAGGCCAGGCCGCTGCTGATGCCTTTGCGGAATATTTTAGCTCAGTGTTTCAAAACGAGGAGCCATTATTGAACCCACTTGACGCGTCACTAGCAGCAAGCATTCATGCTGATGCCACTTTGATTTCTGTCAGTACATTTGACGAGTCTGATCTGAAGTTGCAGCAAGACGTTTGAAACCAAAATCATCTGGAGGTCCCGATGGCATTCCGGTTTTTCTGGCGAAGGATTGCATATCTGTTCTTAAAGACCCTATCCTGTATCTCCTTAACTTGTCGCTTGCTCGCTCAACTTATCCAGAGTTCTGGAAATTGTCTAGAGTAACTCCTGTGCCCAAGGGTGACGCAAATAATGATGTCGCAGCGTTTAGGCCCATTGCAGTATTGTCAGTTTTTGCAAAAATGTTTGAGATAATGTTGTGTTCACGCATCACTAAACAAGTGAAAAATCTCCTACATGATAGCCAGCACGGATTTAGAAACGCTCGTTCAACAACTACAAATCTTGTGGCTCACGTAGACTACATTATGCAGAATTGGATGCGGGTAGGCAAGTGGATACCGCCTACTTTGATTTTAAAAAGGCTTTTGACTTAGTTGACAATGACATCCTGTTGTATAAGTTGGCGGTATTGGGCTTTTCTCCAGGGTTGCTTGAGTTTTTCTCAAGTTACCTCCGTAATCGGCGCCAATTCGTTAAGGTTAGACATTTTGAATCTAATGATTATTACACTCGATCCGGAGTAAGTCAAGGCAGCACCTTAGGGCCCTTACTTTTCCTGATTTTTATTGATGACCTTCCTCAACGTGTTGGTCTTTCCAAATGTCTGCTATTTGCTGATGACCTCAAGCTTAGTCTGGGTGTTGAGACATCAGCAGATTGCGAAGCTCTGCAAAGGGACATAGACGCGGTAAGAGACTGGAGCAGTGAAAACCGACTTCCATTTAATATCGATAAATGCAAAATGATTTCTTTCTCACGTAAGCGCCAGCTGATTAATACAGCTTATACTTTATCCAACGCTGCCCTTCAAAGGGTAACAGATATTCGTGACTTGGGACTTCAATTGGACTCTAGACTTGACTTTCATAACCATGTGACAGCAATATGCAAAAAGGCAAACAAAATGCTTGGATTTGTCATGCGTACGTCATCTGAGTTTGATAATTTAGGAGTTGCTACTGTTCTCTATAATGCCTACATACGTAGCAAACTTGAGTATGGTAGCATAGTCTGGGCTCCATCGGAGGAAAAATACAATATTATGCTTGAAAGGGTACAACGTAAATTTGCACGATGGTTGTATAAAAAAAGGTATGGCTACTATCCTTACTTGTATCCTTCTGCATTTGTAGCTGGTATGGTTGATCTGGAGACCCTCAAGTTCAGGAGGGTGATGCAAACAATATTGCACTATCTATCAATAATGCACCACAAAGTAGACAACCCTGTAGTATTAGACATGGTGAGGTTACTTGTTCCCAAACGACTGGCGTGGAATGAGCAAGGGACAGTTGCGCCGAGGCGTCGGCCTCGCCTTTTGTGGAGGCCTCAGACGCACACCAACTATGCGTCACATGCACCGACTGTTCGGGCACTGGGCCTTGTTGAGGACCTCTCATGACAATGATATCGACATATTTGCTGACCACTTTAAAAAGCTATGTGCTAAAACTGAAACATTTGTCAATAATTATTTAATGTAATTTAATAATGATGTACTTTTGACCTAAATCTGTGACTTAATGTTCGTAAATATGATTTGCTTTTTCATAAATATTTATGCTTTCCATAGCTTTTTCTATTGTAGAGATATTGACATATAGATTCTTTTTATTTCTCGATTTTACTTTTTATTATCCTAGATTTTATGTATTTTGACATGTATTACAAATATTTGACATTTATTTATTTGACCTTATTGTTGCATTGTGTTATTATTATTTTTTTTTTGACATTTTTTTCTCATTTGTTTGTTCTTATTCTTTCAGATTTGTTCTTATATTATTAATGTTGTGTATATCTTAATTAACTAGCTTACTGGCGTCTTGGTACCCACTGTAAGCCAGTAAGTGGACGGTTTAAATAAATAAATAAATAAATAAATATTAGTCACGTGCCAGAATCATTGTTTCCCATAAAGTCACTTACCATAACATCATTTGCCATAATCATTGTAAGCCCTAATTATCACATGACCTAATTATCAGATGCCATAATTATGATATGCCATAACATAATTTGCCATCGACATCGGGTGTGTAACGGTTGTTTGTATCAAGAGAAATTGGATGCAATTGGGACTTTAGGGCACCCCGACTCGGACAGGTTAGGTTAGAAGGGGATGGCGGGGTCGTGTGAGCGAGCGAAGCGAGCGAATAGACCCCGCCATCCCCTTCGTGGTTATTTTTTTATAAACCACACAGAAGTAGGAGCCCCGCGAAGCGGGGCTCCGTCGTCCTAGCCCACCATCAACCATGCACGGAAAAAAAACCATTACGGGGCTTAAATATTTGTCTAATACTTGTTATGCCATTTAAATATTATGCCATTTAAATATTATGTCTAACAATTATTATGGCACATAAAAATATGGCAAACAATACTTATGGCATTCGTATATTATGGTATCTAAAATTCGGGCAATTAAAAGTATGTCATATGTCTTTTAGGGCAAATGAAACATTCGGGCAAATGAAATTCGGGTAAATGAAATTCGGGAAAATGATGATTATGGCATATAATCTTCGGGCAAACAACCGTACGAAATGGTATAGTTGTGTCTGTAGTTGTGCTATGTATACCAGTGTATTGATGGTGGTAGTAGTCATTTTGTTTTTTGTACTTTGTGTTATTTTATTGTGTGTATTTTTGACTGGTCTCTAAGTCTAGTTAACGAGGTATCTTAACAGCATCGTATATGCTGTGTTAAATTGTGAATGGTTAATAAATGGCAGATTTATTTAAAAAGAAAGAACTCGCTGGTCTGAATTATAAATATAAATATCTTGGGACAATCCACACATGGTCATCTGATCCCAAACTAAGCAGAGCTTGTGCTATGTTAACCAGACAACTGATAAACATACTTATATAATTTATAAATACATACTTATTATAGATAATTCTTCATACATATTATAGAGAATTGAAAAAATATTTTTTGGAGAGCCCAATCATTGAGGAAGGCCATTTGCTTATAATATCACACTACGAGCAACAAAAAAAATATGTCAAAAACCCTACAACGATTGCTCATTACTTCAATAATTTGGTCCGATCTTAATTGCAATCGTGTTATATTTAACACCATATATAAACAAAAATTGACGCAGACCAAACCAAAATCATTCATCAAACCGTTCCACAGCAACTTACACGTACTTACAATACAGAACACGTGTCAAGTTGAGTCCGCAATCAGCATAATAGGTGCAGCTAATTGTGCCTCATTTGTTGTGTAATCCCAGGAGACAGCACGTGTTACTGGTGCTGGGATCCCTGTATATCTTTAACTGACTTCACTAAGTGGGATAGACAGCGGTGTTGTTCTGTGAATATCTCCCTAGGTGAAGCTTTACGAAGAGTGTAGAGTTTATTGCATAGGTAGAGTTTAATCGGTCGTTTAAATTCAAATCGAGGTCAAATCCAGTTAAAGCAAAACTGTATTTTGATTAGACTCTTTGTTTTACGGATTCTTTTGAATTGTTAAGAAATAGAACGGAATACGAAAGGTACTTTCCCATGACGAAAAATTTGCAAAATCTTTACGGGCGATATTAGTTTACAAAATAAAATTATTTTGTTGCCATCTATATTAAGTGAAATCCGTACTAATATTATAAATGCGAAAGTAACTCTGTCTGTCTGCCTATTACTTCTTCACGCAAAAACCGCTGAACCGATTTGAATGAAATTTGGTACAGGTATACCTAGTCTGGGACCCGAGAAAGGACACAGGATAGCTTTCATCCCGGAAATCCTCCGGGAACAGGAACTATTAACCATGCGGACGAAGTCGCGGGCTATAACTAGTATGTAATAAAGAAAAAAAAACCTCAATGAAATGTTAAGAGAGGACCAATCTCAACAGACATCACCCTTTTTCAAGAATAATGCGTGACATCTACACCGTCTAGTTCAATTAGTAGTATTTAAAAAAATTGCACTAAGCGAAGTCACCCTATGATCGCATTTCTCTAATCAACAACATCGCTAACAGTGAACAACAATGTAATTCCGTACGGAGAGGTCGCTACAAATGACGAACAATTAGCCTCACCTATTATGCTGACTTAAGTATAATGACCAATCTCAACTGACTGCGTCCATTAACCAGCATAAATCTTTAGCTTTAGCAACATCTAGCTCAAATAGTAGTAGTTAAAAAGTGTCTATGATATTTTCGGTACGCGAAAATGACTCGTATATATTTATATTAACATTCTTTTTTACCCATGTAGAAGAGAAACTGCAAAAACGCTATAAAAATAAAAATACTCACTATCCTGTCACCCTATTTCCCCTACATCGGCAACATCGCTAACAGTGAACGTCAATGTAATTCCGTTCGGAGAGGTCGCTAGAAATGACGAACAATTAGCCTCACCTATTATGTTGTCTTAAGAAATAACCAATCTCAACTGACAGTAGCCGTTCAGCACCATTTATCTAAATAAGTAGTAGAAAATAAATTACTCCGAAACTCTCCTACACTACCATTTTTTATCTTTATGGCGATAGATAGGTAAATCAAAAACGCTGTACAAACCCAAGCAACAAAATTATCCTATAATGCAGGTGTTACAGGCCTCCAGCACTTATAATGTTCTTTTAAGGGTTCTAGTATTGGCTGCCACGCTTGTAATAGCAAGAATGGAGTTAGTTGGGCCTTATAGTATATCTGATCTTATACATTAACTTATAATTACTTATAGGTGGAAATTAAGGGCGCAATATAAGCTTGAGTAACCTATAAAAGTATCGCGAGGGTGTAAATGCACTCAAGAGTATATAAACTGGTAGGCTATACTTATAACTGCTAACAAGAAGCGTTATAAAACTACTATAAGTAAAGTACGCTAATAAGAGTGATAAACAGAACTAAACATACTGGAAACTATTTGAATTTATTACTTGGTTTTATAAGGGCTTATAAGTTCAATTTTATATATGGCCAAGAAATGGTTTTGACGTTCACCATTTTATACACAAAGTACGCCTATAACGGTTTGTTAATGTATTTGTTAAAACCAACTTTTTCAAAATGGCGACTTTTCGTTGTATGTTTACTAAAACCAACATTATTTACAAATTCAAGTTAATGAAATCGCTAATTTCAAGGGGCGTGTCAAAATTTTGTTAAAAAACCTATTATACTTCACCGAAAATATACGTGCGCCATGTACATTCAAACACATTATACATTTTGACTTACTGTTAACTAGCACTCTACCCATAATTAATATTCCAGTTAATATAAAAAATATAATATTAAATGGATGAATATTAATCTTTACAAATGTGCGCACCAACATTTACCAATACAGAACACTTTGTATGAGCTTGTAAGGGATTCAATGTGTACGTTATTGTCGTGTTTGGTTCTATTAAGCGCTGATAGTTAGCTTCGCGGGAGGAAATAGTTCCACGTAGTCCATCTATAAGGTCGTAATTGGTCAAAGTGGTGTCCACCAAGTCTACTATAAATATTTAATAAGGTAAAATACGCCTATAAATTGGGCCCTTTTCCGTGGTTATAATTGCTTACTATTCCGTTATAGTCTTAATAAAATGGTGGTTCCAGGATAATTACTAGACCACATTTTGCTGCTTGGGAAGCAAATGACTCACTATCCTGTCACCCTATTTCCCCTACATCGGCAACATCGCTAACAGTGAACGTCAATGTAATTCCGTACGGAGAGGTCGCTACAAATGACGAACAATTAGCCTCACCTATTATGTTGTCTTAAGAAATGACCAATCTCAACTGACTGCGTCCATTAACCAGCATAATTCTTTAGCTTTAGCAACATCTAGCTCAAATAGTAGTAGTTAAAAAGTGTCTATGATATTTTCGGTACGCGAAAATGACATGTATATATTTATATTAACATTCTTTTTTACCCATGCAGAAGAGAAACTGCAAAAACGCTATATAAAGCAAAATACTCACTATCTTGTCACCCTATTTCCCCCTACATCAGCAACATCGCATCTAACACATGAACAACAATGTAATTCCGCGCTACAATGACGAACAATTAGCCTCACCTTGTTGTCTTAAGAAATGACCAATCTGAACGGACAGTGACCTTTCATCACCATTTATCTAAATTAGTAGTAGAAAATAAATTACTACGAAACTCTCCTACACTACCATTTTTTATCTTTACGGCGATAGATAGGTAAATCAAAAATGCTGTACAAAGCAAATGACTCACTATCCTGTCACCCTATTTCCCCTACATCGGCAACATCGCTAACAGTGAACGACAATGTAATTCCGTACGGAGAGGTCGCTACGAATGACGAACAATTAGCCTCACCTATTATGCTGATTGCGGACAGAGTGCCACATGCTGTTGTATTTCTGTTGAGTTCTGGGATAAATAGAGTACACTAGGTTTTGTTGGTAATGCGTTTACTGCAATGCTGCTGAACTTTTGTAGTGGCAGCTTTGAATGCTGCTCTGAGATTAGAAAGGAAAAATCACTATATTGAGTATTAAAATTAGACTATGACTTTTTCCGCACATAACTTTTTATATGAACTAGCTTTTGCCCCAGACTTTACTTCGAAACTTCCATCACCTTCCATCCCATACCTATTTAGAGCTAGAATCGGAAAATCCTTTAATTCATACTCTTTGGGTACTTACTCACTATAAAGAAAAAAAAAGACGGGTTGCACTCCGGGAGTGCCGGCAGAAGTGAAAACTTGATTATAGCTGTCTACTATCCATCCGTCCTACGCTTTTTCGATCAGGTCACGTGTCCTGACGCGAGTTTAAGATTTTATACCCATTACAGAAAAAGTGCTCAACGCCGCTAAAGAAGTTTTCACTTCAAAAACCCTGCAAGTTTCATGTCTCTAGGACCAGCGGTTTGGGCTGTGCGTTGATATACCAGTCAGTTTACTATTTTATGTACTAGGTAAACCTTACTTATCTCTTTATTTTTTTGCCTTAAATATGTAAAATGAGCAGAAAACACAGTAGAACAAAATTATTTTTAGCTTGAAAGAGATTTAAACCATCCACCCTCACAAACACCCACATTGATATTATTAGAATAAGCACAGATAATGACAGGCCCAATTTGACATGTATTAAATAAACACAAGCTTCATTCCTACCATAACGGAGATGAAAATAAACAGACGACGAACCATTACGTTTCAAATTATATGAAACAGTCCTGAGTGACAGCTCCTTACATTCTCCCGTCATCCGAGGCGGATACTTGTACTTTATTAACATAAATATCCATACTAATATTATAAATACGACAGTAATTGTAAATGTCTGTTGATTTGTTACGCTTATTGGTTAAACCACTCTATTGATGTTGATGAATTTTAGTTTTGAATAAGCTTGAAAACTGTATCTATTTTTATTTGAATTCGACATGCATGCGGACGGTATGGCGGTCAAAAGCCAGCCATAAATAAAAGATCTAATTCTACACTGATTAATAGACAAAATAATACTAGCAGCACATGAATCTAGCAGTCTAGTATATTCGCATTACAAATACCTCTTTTCATACAGAGAAGGTGAAAGAACATTGACCAACACGCTTCCTCAAGGCGTACTGGCGATTTTATTTTAAACTGAAGGAAACAGTTTAAAATAAAATCCAATCTTTTTTTTCTAACATTAACAACCAGGTCCTGGTATTTGACCAGAGGACTCTTTATTTCATGACGAGAATGCATTCCAATATAAAATACGCATATAAACAGGGTACGATGTTTTCGTTCGTCAAACCGGCGAACAAAATTCCTGGTCAGGGTTTTCGTCCGGCGGTATGTATAGCTAAGGTAAACGTACAAAGTACACATGAAATAGTTGTAATAGAATACCGGGAATACGTGTGTAATGTGTGCATGTCTGACTGCAGTCGTGAAGTTAAAATATGAACTGGTGTTTGAATAGATACGCTACAACTGCGCTGCAACTAAAGTAATTTATTTAACTGGTCTACAAAGATTGGTAATAATGCCGATTTATTTATTCACAAACAAAATTTAATTTAATTTCAGTGCATCTTTTTCTATTCATTTTATTAAGAAAAAGACAGAAGATAATTATTAGTTTGTTCCTGTCAAATTAATAAATTAGATGCGATTAATCTTTCAATGATTAAGCGACAGCTGGTTGTCGCGCTGCTGTTGTCTTTCTATTATGTCTCAAATCACGTTTGTTTAAAAGGAGAAGGTTTAAAAAAGTTTATTGATTCCGAATATATAGGTTTACCACTAGATGCCATTAAGTGGCGCGCTTTACAAATCAGGTCCGTTATTGTCCTACTGTAGGGCAAAGAACTCCTCCCATACAGAGTGGGCACGAGCTCAAGGTGGATTGACGAATTCAGCCTTTCATTGTATCTGTGATGTCTACGATAAACTTTAGAAAGCTCATGTAAATTGAAAATGTCACCCAGATTCAAAACCATGTCTTAAATAAGAGGCGTTTTAATTAAGCACAGGACGCCCGTTGCGAGAAGCTTGTATCCGGAGGACTGACTTAGGCCCATATTTTTTTTAAATTTGTTAATCGGGTATGACTGTTCAAGCATGTTCCTAACCTCCACACAAAGAGTATTTGTGAGAAAATTTCCCATTAAAAAAAGGTACAACTAAAAGGACATAATTAAATCGCCTACGTTACATTCAGTCCTCTGTCAACTGCTAACGAATGAATATTCCGTTTTCGTCAGAAAAATACACGTTTTTCGCATTTCGTCGCTTATTCGATTATGTTGCTCGACACTGATTATTTCGCAGCTGTTTTTTTTTAACGTTTTAATGGATATTATGACGAATATTTTGTTGTAACAACATAAAGAGCATTACGTAGTGAGTGAAAACGTGTTTTTTAAATATTTCTGATGGGTACTTATTTTCTGTTTTTGTATTTTATTTTCGGTTGAGTGAATAATTGAAATCGTTTATATTTACATTAAAATGATTAAGAAATAAAATTGTTTTTGTTAATCATTGTATGGAAAAAAGCTGACGATTGAAATAGTCATCATTTAGCAACTGGTTTAAGTGTAAATAAAATGAGGACTTACAGTTTTTATTTCCATTAAGAAAGTAATCAATAAAATAAACTACATTCAGGTTTCGCTTAAACCAAAACTAACCTTGTTTAACAGTAACTCATGTCCTTTAGCATCTAATATGAGGACTTCTAGCTTTCCCACAGTAATGATTCTTAGATGAGGTCACCAAACTCCCATTAAGTCCAATCTGAACAAAACGAGGCAAAATAAAAGCGAACATAAAAACAATGGAAAGAAACTTCTTCTAACAAACAAAAGATTGTATGAGGAAAAGGAAAAATCATCAAAACCCGTGAGATTTCACTAAAATAAAAGAAAACGGAACAAAACGGATACAATGTTCTTAGTAAATATATAAATAAAGATAATTGCAGAAGGTTTGCTTTAATTTGATGTCGGAATATTTTTTAACTAGTTTAGACAGAGCTGATTTTGCGTCCCTAGCGTTAAATGTACGCTATACTGTTTGGTGTAAATGTGGCTGTCAGGATTTAATTTACACAAATCTGTAGTATCTGTATGATTTATATGAAAATAAATTTTGATTTGTGCATAAACAAACAAAAAGAAACACGACAGATTTTTATAGAATTAGACAATGTGAACCAATGTTTTAAATAAATAATTATATTTATTTTTTAATAGTAAACCATATTTTTCTAAATGACAATTAAAAACTTATCCTGATTTAAATATCCGAGAGTCATCTCGTTTTGCATATAAAAACACGTGTATTATCTCGATACTATAATTAATAACCGTACATTGTCATTTAAACTGAAATATTATTTTTAAACTGGACATTGGCAGAAATCACCGAAAATTTGGTGGATTGCCATAACTAATATAAAAGTTGAAGTTGAAGTTAAATATCCGAAATTCTATACTATTATTTAGAAATCAGGAGACACTGTGATGTAGTAGGTCATTAAGTCAAGTTACTTAAAGTCATTAAGGAAAACGCGAATTTTGGTAAATCTTAGTTATTACTACAAAACTTTACTATTTAACTGAAAAATTGTAACTGGAGATTTACTGTAATATATTCACCAATGACCGTTTGTTTAGTATTCATTGAAATCTTCATTTTTGTTTTGAAAGTCTGGACGACCCCTAAACGTAAGCTAGAAAACTGTCCGATCGCTTACTTTAGTTTTAAGAACAAGGCCTAAAAGTTGACAAAAGCAGATCGTTGCTATAAATTAACATAAATAAGTTTTTTATTTAAATTGCTATACAACATGACGATGCCAACAACAATTTAGGCACCGACGTTATTGACAGCAAATCTATAAATTCTTTATATGCCGCCATTTTTATATGAAACGAAGTGAACCTGTTTATTATGCAAGTAGAATCTTAATATCACTTTTACATGTATTTTTTTAAAACTAGCTGAAGCCAGCGTTTCCTAACTGACTACCCTAGAGAAATACCGAAACAAATTTAGGAATCATTTTTTTTTGGTGAGTAGTAAAGCATCAATTGAATTCTTCCAAAACCCACTCATATTCCTTCGTTCCTCCTTTATGTTCCGGGGCTACGCTAACTATTATAACTATTCCGCAACCCCGGCAGAACCATCGTCTCTTTTATCGTATTATACATACTAATTAAGTTTATTAACCTTTTGGATTAACCTTTTATATGGTGCAAATATCCCTAGGAGCTAATGGCTTTTCCGAATAAAAATGGACCTATATTACATTCGGTCTAATGCTGTTTAAAAGGAGGGAATTTCTACAGGATTCTTGTAATAAGGAAGGGTCTTTATAAGTCGGCGGACCTTTCTCCATATTATTCAGTAAATGTTTTCTGTTATATTCTACAGGAATTTGTAAGAAAACAGGATGTGTTATAGTAGATTTAAAATACCAGGCTTTTACCCCTAATGTTTTCGTATTTGTCCGTCAGAAACCCGTGTTACAAACATAACCTCTCGAATCAGCGAATTAAAATGACAGTAGGCTGGTCACTTTCGTCGTAGAAATGACAATCATTGGAATGAACGTGTTCTGCAGAGGATTCTTACTATGTTTAGGCCCGTATTAATAAACTTTACTCAGATCAAAACTCGTACTTGATACCAAGTTAAAGATCCTGTTCGTATTAATAAACGAGATTGTTTAAGAGCTCAAGTTCCGGATTAGGTGTACGTGTACGTCATCAGCTTAGTGTAGACTGATTCATAAACGAAACACGACACTTAAGTATTCAAGAATGGGTGTACTCAAGATGGAAAATCTTGGAAACTGAGATATGTTTATTAATTAGGGACGATCTTGAGCTCCTGTCATCACAATAATCTAGTATCAAATGATATCGCACTTGAGATCGTATTTGAGTAACGTCTATAAATACGGGCCTTAGAGAAGCGTAGTGGGGGTCACCCCCAGTTTGATCAAAAGACGATCTGCGAAGGGTAGTTGACGGAGATCGAGCTAAGTGGCGCCCTTGGGAATCCTCTATATACAGCTGTGGTCTGACACAGCCTAATAATGATGGCCTTGATACACAAATTGGTAGCGCCTTCTATTATTTCTTAATATTAATAATTAGACCTCTTTTTATCTATTCTGTCTTGACCGACCTTCACGCTCTCGCACGCCTGACGGCTGTCAGAAGCCATAAGAAAAAAGAAGAAAAATTCCGCCATGGAAGATCCGCACGTGAAAATGCAGTTTTTTCTCGTTCAAGATATTATTTAACGCGCCTAGTTAATTCCTACCGTATTACAACAAATATTAACCGCTGTGATTGACCGCCCGCGGGTGTGATTGTTTGTGGACACAGAGACAGAGAATTCCAGTGTTGTGCTTCAAAAGCCTCCAAAAGGCGAAGAAACATCAGGCGCCATTTTGTTGAACCTATACACGAGGCAAGGAGACAGCCAGGTAAGGCGCACCAGCGTGCAGCGTACGTTCTCCCTAATCCCACAACTTACATCCCGGTTTGTTATCACCATATAATTCTTTATTCTCTTGGCGATTATCAGCCATCCTTCTTACAGTCCGATTTCGCAAATCGTCAAATATTGTGGTTGTTTAACCACCATTTATTGGTCCTTCGAGCGGATTCATATCCATTTCTCTTTTATTCCGCGTAAGTATCTTCTAGAAGTACTTACCTAGGTAGTTGTAGCATCTAACTGCACTCCTAGTCTATTTACATACCCATTACGTGGTTATTTCCCGCACCCCAGTAGGTAATATACAATTGCGTAGCTACCTACTGATATACCTTATTATAATTACTCGAACTTTATAGTGGTCTTATAAATACCATATTTCAAGCACCATTAGTTCAACCGCCTTAAAGTTTGTTGCCTACATAGGAATTACTAGGATTTACCGCCGCATAAATACTTAGGTATTTTTGTTGTTCTTATATACTTAGGTAAAATAATACTTAGGTATACATTTTAGTTTGTTTGGTTCATTAACCTACATAAACATGTCGCAACAAAAGAAACTATGCATTCCGGAAGAAAAAGAGTTAAAAATATTAGAAGCTAAACGCAATACTTTATTTGAGCGTATGCAAGACATTTTTGAACGCTCCAAAACCGCAACTTCTTCCGATATTAGTAGGGAATCATTTCTTAGTTATTGTATGACAGTAGATGTTTTTCGATCAGACTTTCATACATTATTAGACGCTTATAACTCAAAATTACTTTCAATTAACCCTGATTCCCAGCCGAATTATCAGTCGTACACCGCATTCGAAGATCTTTATTGTATCGTGAAACGTATACAAAGTCAGTTAGATGACAACCGCTCCACAGCGCCAGGCAGCTGCGCGAACTATCGAGCACCGCGTCTACCTCCAATTGAACTTATGTCATTTGACGGTGACATACGGAACTGGCCATTATTTTATGCAAGTTTTAAATCAACAGTGCATGATAATGTCTCTCTGACAGATGCCGACAGATTGTACTATTTGATAGGGAAACTGTCGTCGAAAGCGCAATCCGTGTTTGCAGGTGTCACGCCCAATGCTGAGAATTATCAGGTTATATTTCAGTCACTTGTTGACCGATATCAGGATACTCGTGTCCTCGCGTCTACTTACTTCGATCAAGCTTTAAACCTTAAGCTGACCGGTCCCGCGTCTGTTTCGAATTTTCAGCTGTTTATCGATAATTTTGTCACCGCAGTTAATGCCCTTAAAAACTTAAAATTAGAAAACCTTTCCGACTTTATGTTATTTCAACTCGCAATAAAAAAGTTCGACACGGAAATTATTCGTGCTTTTGAGATGACAGAACGTAATCATAAAATGCCAACACTAGATAGTTTTGTGACCTTTATCAAAGATCAGTGTCGAATATTTCAAAATACGCAGCCTAGTTCGTTTGGCTCGTCTAGCCTTATTGACAGTAAACAAAAGTCGAATAAATCGCGAAATAATAATAGTAGTTCGGTTCCTAATCCGCAATCTTACGTAGCATGTTCGGATTCTAATAATAATAATCCGCTCAAGTGTCTATGCAATAATATTGTACATGATCACTTTTATAAATGTCCCGCTTTTAGTAAATTAACTCCGACTGCTCGTTTTAAATGTGTTAAAGAAAGCAAAGCTTGTGTTAACTGTCTAAGTATTAAACACAAAACAAGCAACTGTTTTAGTAAAACTAAATGCCGCTCATGCAATCAGGCTCACCATACTTTACTCCATTTCAATAAAACCTCGCCGTTACCGGATGAACCTGGTAACCTTGTTAAAGTAAGTTCATCTGTTGTTACGTCACCGCAAACGCAGGCCGTCCGTACCACGGAGTCCGCGGCTCATCCCGAAGTATCGTTATGTACATCAGTCGCACACACACGCGAGCATCGCCCGCGCACTTGTCACGTTCAGCGCGAAGCTACATCGCAATGTACGGCGGCGTACACAACGGTTTTGCTCGCTACCGCGCAAGTAATAGTATACGATACTCATAACACACCTCACATAATTCGTTGTTTACTGGATAGTGCATCCCAAAGTAATTTCATTACTTCTGATTGTTTGAAACGCCTAGGATTGTGGAATAACTTTAAAAATACTGACATAGTAGTCAAGGGTATTGGCGGTTCAGAAAAATCATGTAGGGGTTCCGTAGATATTAAAATATATTCGCGTATTAATAGGGATATTAATTTTAACGTTTCTTCACTTATAGTAGAACGTATCACGGACACATTGCCGAATGCTCATGTGGATATGTCCTTACTTAAGCACCTCAAGTCATTGCCGCTCGCAGATTTAGACTTTGCGCAGCCGGGAAATATCGATGTTTTGATCGGGGCTTCAATATTTCCGCACTTACTACTATCTAATATTGTACGTAGTGAGCGATATAATTTACCTCCCGCTATTGAGACGGTATTTGGGTATGTGGTCATGGGTACCGCACCTACATCACATACTCCTCATTATACTACGTCTTGCTGTTCTGTTCTTCAAGAAAATAATATTGATTTTCTTCTCAAGCGATTTTGGGAGCTTGAAGAAATTTCCGCACCGCCCTCGCTGAGTCGTAAGGACCTCGAGTGTGAAGAACACTTCCGCGCTACCACTGTTCGCGACGACAGTGGCAGATATATTGTGGCGTTGCCATTTTGTGGCGACCCTTATTCGCTAGGCGACTCGTACGCTGCTGCGCTTAGATGCTTTTATTGTCTAGAACGCAAATTTAATGCTTCGCCTAAATTTCGCAGCGCTTATAATGACGTCATACGTGACTACATAAATAAGGGTTTTTTGAGTCCAGTTGTAATTGATGAGAATAATTCTTTTCCCTCGTATTATATCCCACATCACGGCGTAGTTCGCGAAGATAAGACCTCCACTAAACTTCACGTGGTTTTAGATGCTAGTTGCCAGACTACATCAGGTCAGTCGATCAATGACATTTTGCATGCCGGCCCTAATCTACAGGGTGATTTATTTAACATCATAATAAAGTTTCGACTTTTCCAAATTGCTCTGTCAGCTGATTGCCGCCAAATGTTTCTCAATATCGGCGTTCGCGAATCTGACCGTAGATTTCAACGGATCTTTTATCGTTTTAACAATAGTGAACCTATATCCGTGTATCAATTTAATAGGGTTTGTTTTGGACTCAAGTCAAGTCCGTATCACGCATTGAAGGTCGTCCGCCAGTTGATCACTGATGAAGGCGACAACTTTCCCGCTGCAGCAGCTGTTGCCACCTCCGCTTTGTATATGGATGACATCGCCTGTAGTGTCGTATCCGCCCCGCAAGCAATCTCGCTTAGCAAAGAGCTTATTGAGCTTTTCAAGCGAGGTCAATTTGATCTTGTCAAATGGTCAAGTAACTCTAAAGAGGTTCTCGCGCAAATACCTGATTCATATAAAGCTTTTACAGACGTTGAATTTGAAGGATCTGTGCATAAGGTTCTTGGTATGCGCTGGAACCAATCCAGCGATAGGTTTCATTTTCAAGTCGCACCTCCAGATGATAAGTGCACCAAACGCACTATGCTGTCCACAGTGGCTCGACTATGGGATATAATGGGTTTTGTGGCTCCCACAATTTTGTACGCCAAGCTCTTGATCAAAGAACTCTGGTTATCAAAGTGTGAGTGGGATGCCGTTCCTCCCAAACATATTGTCACCGCTTGGAAACAGTTTTGCATTGAACTCCCCGCGCTCCATCAAATTATTATACCGCGTCATCTTGGATTGGTCGATGGATGTATTGTTAACTTAATAGGTTTCGCTGATGCCAGTGAACGCGCTTATGGCGGAGTCGTATATTTGCATGTCCGCATTGGTTCCAACTACTCTGTGCAATTAGTTTGTGCCAAGTCCAAGGTCTCGCCTGTCAAAACTATTTCGGTTGCGAGACTGGAGTTGTGCGCGGCCCTTCTGCTGTCTCAGTTACTCCGCAGAGTTCAAGAGACAGTTTCGCCCCACTACCCTATTAATAAAATATTTGCAATGACTGACTCTAAAGTAGTGCTCGCTTGGATTTATTCATCTCCTCACCGCTGGCAGACTTTTGTCGCCAATCGCGTTACAAAAATAATTGAATTAATTCCTTCCGATTGTTTCAATCACGTCGCGGGTATTGAGAATCCCGCTGATTGCCTTTCTCGTGGTGTTACTCCAATTAAACTTCTGCATCATCCTTTGTGGCGTCATGGCCCTTCTTGGATGTCCCATGATCCGTCGGAGTGGCCTATACATCCATTTGACCATAATGCAGTGGACGAGGACGTACCCGAACGGAAAGTTATCTCTCATCCCGTGATTGTTGAGGTTGCGGAATCCCCGATTTATGCACTCGCATTGCGCATGTCGTCGTGGTCTAAGCTACTACGCGCCATCATTTATATCTGTAGATTTCTTAAGCTATTGCCTAATGGAACTTCTATTTCAAGCTCTCACCTTGAAGTTGCAGAACATAAATTATTGCGAGCTGTACAAGCTATTTATTTTAGTAACGACATACAAAATTTGAAAAATAGTATGCCTTGTTCTCCCGCGCTTCTTAAACTCAAGCCGTTTCTCGACGAGCACGGCATCATACGAGTTGGCGGTCGTCTGTCTAATTCGGACGAACCTTACAACTACAAGCATCCTTGCATTCTACCGCGTCATGATCATGTGATCGACCTTCTTGTTGATTTTTATCACAATAAATATCTTCATGCAGGTCCAGAGTTGCTTATGTCCTTACTCAGGCATAAATATTGGATTTTAGCTGCACGGCGAATAATTCGCCATAGAATACATAAATGTAACGTCTGTTTTAAATTCCGTCCGCGTCCTGTCTTTCCACTCATGGCAGATCTACCTAGCCAGCGTGTCAATCAGGTCGATAAGGCGTTTACACATACCGGGTGCGATTACGCAGGACCACTGCAGTACACGCCAGTTCGCGGTCGAGGTGTTAGAAGCCGTAAAGCATGGCTATGCATTTTCACATGCTTGACAACGCGTGCAACACACATTGAAGTTGCGACGGATTTAAGCACGGTATCATTTCTAGCAGCCCTAAAACGATTTCTTTCGCGACGCGGCCCTATACAGTGTTTATATACAGATAACGGCACTTGTTTTGTGGGTGCAAGTTCTTACTTACGCGATCTTTATAAGTTTCTCAATAAAGAGTATCGTACTCGTCTAGAGGAAGAACTTTCCATAAATTATATTGATTGGAAGTTTATTCCACCTGCTTCACCACATTTCGGTGGATGTTGGGAAAGCATGGTCAAGGTAGTTAAGACGCATCTCTTCAAAGTTATAGGTCAACAAATCCTCTCTTACGAAGAGCTTTTAACGGTCCTTGCTCAAATCGAGGCGTTAGTTAACTCGCGTCCGCTTACAGCATTGAGCAGTGACCCTGCTGAACCATCCGCGTTAACTCCTGCGCATTTCTTAAGCACAGCGCTATTGTCATCACTTCCCGCTCCTGAAGCAGACTCTTCTAGCCTGCTTCAGAGACATACTCTGCTCGATAAACTCGTGCAGTCGTTCTGGCAGCGCTGGCGCTCAGAGTACCTTCACCAACTGCAGGCTAGATCCAAATGGAATAGTCCTGTATCGCCTATAAAGGAGGGTACGTTGGTCATTATCATAAATGATAATTCTCCGCCCCTTTCATGGCCATTAGCCATAGTTGATAAGTTACATACATCTAAAGACGGTACAACACGCGTTGTTACCGTGAAAACCGCGAAGGGCAGCTACATGCGCCCTGTTGTACGACTCTGTCCGCTACCGACACAGTGAGATCTAGCTTTAAGTTGGGTCTCCTTTTAGTTTAGGTATTTTGTTTATAATTTGTTATAATAAAGTTAATTTAGATTAATTTAAATATTTTAACGCTGTTTTAGCCTGTGGATAGGTCATGCGGTAGTACACTTAACATAGCTAATTCAATTTTCTCTTTTCAAAGGCAACCCTTTAAGGCCGGGGGGAAATGGTAGCGCCTTCTATTATTTCTTAATATTAATAATTAGACCTCTTTTTATCTATTCTGTCTTGACCGATCTTCACGCTCTCGCACGCCTGACGGCTGTCAGAAGCCATAAGAAAAAAGAAGAAAAATTCCGCCATGGAAGATCCGCACGTGAAAATGCAGTTTTTTCTCGTTCAAGATATTATTTAACGCGCCTAGTTAATTCCTACCGTATTACAACAAATATTAACCGCTGTGATTGACCGCCCGCGGGTGTGATTGTTTGTGGACACAGAGACAGAGAATTCCAGTGTTGTGCTTCAAAAGCCTCCAAAAGGCGAAGAAACATCAGGCGCCATTTTGTTGAACCTATACACGAGGCAAGGAGACAGCCAGGTAAGGCGCACCAGCGTGCAGCGTACGTTCTCCCTAATCCCACAACTTACATCCCGGTTTGTTATCACCATATAATTCTTTATTCTCTTGGCGATTATCAGCCATCCTTCTTACAGTCCGATTTCGCAAATCGTCAAATATTGTGGTTGTTTAACCACCACAAATGAAATACAACAATAAAAATAAATTGTCATTTTAATTATAACACTTTAACATGTTATTATTAGTTTTCGGTTGATTTAGTGATTTTGCTTAAGCGAATGATAGAGCTGGTGATTCCTAGCTGACTGGGACTATTCTAATAAGAAACATACAAAACCAACTTGGAAGTCAAAGTCTCTTTTACAGTTCGTGCAATTGTATTACATGAATTCCCATTCATGAGAGGACCAACGATCGAGAATATTGTTAGTTGAAAACTACTGTCGGTCATATAAAGTTTCACTACGCCAAATCCATATTCCAATCTTCTTCTTGCGTTTCATTCAAAAAAGAGAACTAAGTTCACAAATCTGTAAAATATTTAAATTTTATAATTTATTAAAAGAAAATAGAAAGTGAAAATAAAGAACATACAACATACATATTTTGCTGTTAAAATTTAGAACAAACAATTCCGAAACCAGAATTCTAATTAGTTCTCATTAACTGATGTAAATTACTTCGCAAAATCCACAATACTCTAATAAAATAAACCGAAAAATAGCCGCGTCGATCCAAATTAAGTCTTACACAAACATAGCCTAAATAAATACGAAACTACTAATTTGTTGTGTAAGACACCCTTTTCAAATATTTGTCTCAACCTGAGGCAAGTTGACTGCGTAGAACAAATATTACTGATTGTACCGTTTCGTTGTCTAGTTCTTAACGATAGACCCACGATTAAAAGTTACTTTTAGGCGCACTTTTTGAATTTGGAGCGTCATTATTGCCCGCTGAAAGTTTCTTATAGAAAACACCAACTTTGGGCGTACTTAAAGGGGAACAAAGTCGTCTTTTTTGAATAGGTGGGATGAAAATTTTTTTAATAATCTCAATGAAGGACTAATTACTTTTTTTTCGTCGTCTCACCTATTGTTGAGTTCTAAAGGCTTTAATCTACGTAAAAACCCAGTGACATAGGTGAAATAGGCTAGAGAGACGATGAACATTATTATTTATATTTCTCCCAAAATCCTTAAATATCTGTCTTAGTCCAGTGTACCTAAAATAAATGAAAAGAACGAAAAAGATAACGTATTTTAAAGAATCTCATATCTTCCAAGGTTATCATATAGAAACTTATTTTCGGCGCGTTTATTATATAAAAAATAACCTTAATTTTCCCGTTTGAACCGCGAACAAATTCTTTAGTAAATCCCTGAACGGCAATGTTTAAGCTGGGGCTTCACTTGTGGCGGAATTAAAGGCATAAGGAAAATAAAACGGATAAATGGTTGAATCAGACTCCCATTGGAAAAGTAATGGATATTCAGGTATATATTTTCCTTAAACAGACTTATAATGATCAATGGCTGTTTGACCGGGCTGGTATCGGATTATTCTATATTATGTTTGATTCTGTTTGTTTTATAAATAGCTGTCTCTCATTTGGGTTATTTTTCATTGGTTGCTCAGATTACTGAATAAAATATCTCTGTATGACTGCCTTGCTTTCATTGAACTTTCTACTTTTTAATAATTTCGGTCTACAAAATTCAATGGTTATTATGTGGAAACATAATAAATGTTAATAATTAACAGACTGTGTTACTGTCGCATTTACAATATTATTAAGATTAGTGTGGATCCCTATCACAAAGGTTTCAAAAAGCTGTTGATAGATTTAACCCTTCGTCTTTCTGCCCTTAATCTGTTTTATTTGATGTCATGGTAACACGTTTTGCTTCTACGTTCTCCTGCCAACCGTCATGCTTTCATTCAGTCATTTCTCCTTCATATCATTAATAACTTAGCGCCTTACTAATAATCGCTGCATAAAGTTATGACAAGTTTATACGTCAAAAATGTATGGTTACACAGGCTTTATTCATTGCATAACTTTACACAGTGATTATTAGTAAGGGCATAAGTAAGGCCATATTCTGATCTCAAACTAAGCAGAGTTTTATTCATATAGATATAGATAAATTACACCCAGACATAGAACAAAACGATTATGGTCATCACACAAAGTATGTTCTGGAAATCGTACCCATTTCGACTTAGCAGTTAGGGTTACTAACCACTAGACCAACATGCTCGTTCTTTACAAAATTCATTGATCATTTCGGCTTTCCTTCCTCAACCAAATTAGTTTAAGTATTAAAAAATCGCTCTTCGCCTTCACTGCAACGTCTCCCTCGAGCTTAAATATGACTTAATTTACTAAAATACAATCCAGCGGGTGCGGTAACTTCCCGACCAAGCTCGGTTGTAGCTCTGACGTGAAATTTATATCTTTTTGTATCTTTTTCGTATAGCTTGCTCAGACAAGAGACAACGGCAGACAAAAAGGCCGCGGTAATTCGATAATATACGAGTTTAGACGGGCCTGTTGGAGTAGTGGTTAGTAGCCCCGACTGCTAAGCCGGAGGTCGTGGGTTTGATTCCCACCCAGAACAAACTTTGTGTGATGAGCATGATTGTTTGTTCTGTGTCTGGGTGTAATTTATCTATATGTATGTATTTATAAATTATATAAGTATGTATATCAGTTGTTTGGTTACCATAACACAAGCTCTAAGCAGAGCTTAACTTGGGATCAGATGACCGTGTGTAAGTTGTCCCAGTATATTTATTTATTATTTATTTTATTTATTATACGAGTCATTTTTCATATTTACCTACACAAAATAAGAAAATACAACACGGAAGTAAGGTAGAAGCACCATATCAATAATGGAAGGCTATATCTAAGTACTTAACAGTTTAGCGACAAAGTTCAAATATTACGACAATGCACCTAATTGCATCAACTTAACAAAACTCCCATATCATTATCTAACGCTACAATAAATCAACCATTCCATCATCAAATTTTATTGACGCAATAAACACAACAGTCACTACTACCCTACACACTGAACTCAGCACTTCAATCATCAAACCATCAGAAAGGTAATAAAACGCTACATGTCAAGCCACGTCAAGCCATATCAAGCTCCTTCAAGCAGAGAAACGCTTTTAAATTTCCATAGGTAATGGTTATTTGATGGGCTTTTGTATTCTTGATACAAGATTGATGTTCTGAAATATTAGTAGATAGGACTCGTAATGAGTTTCGGGTTCACTGACTTGTGGAGGCTTTGAATTGGTGCGTCTACCTTATTTCCGTGTTGGATTGATGGCTGAGATTTTGTGTGTGGGGAAATTGTTCGAATGTTTCGGAATTCTGGAATTTTTTATGATTTTTTATGATTTTATTTTAACCGACTTCAAAAAAAAGGAGGTGGTTTCTCAATTCGACCGTATATATGCTTTTTTTATGTTTGTTCGCGGATAACTTCGTCGTTTATGAACCTAAAAGTCATGATTCAGAGGTGGTCCTATATAAATTTTATGTCAATTGGTTCAGTGCTTCTCGACAAATTCATCAAGAACAAAACAACGACGACAAGCGACGACATATACATTGACGATATGTGCGTTACTTCAAGTTTCTATTTTCGTTTTATATTACTTTGAAAGATACTGTAATACACAGTCAGACATTGGATCTCAACACTAAAAAGTAAAAAAATTCAAATCAATTGATCCCAACCAACATCTTATTCGATAGGAGTGAAATAAACCACATTTTTGAATAATCAATTGATCACATATAAAAACTTGTTCCAAAAAAATTATAATTTAAGTGTTTTAGTTTTTGAAGACGATTATAATTTTTTTGGAACAAGTTTTTATATGTGATCAATTGATTATTCAAAAATGTGGTTTATTTTACTCCTATCAAATAAGATGTTGGTTAAATGGGTCTTGGGGATGACGAAGGCTGAAGGTGATGGTTTATAACAAAATAATGCTTATGAGCAATTTTAATATTAACGCTACTTTAAAAATGCTTTATAAGAAGCCAGTCAGCTTTTTAAAATTTTTGATAATTTTAGAACTAGCGTTACTTTTCTGATTAAGCGACCCACTCAACTCAACAGTAGTTCATATGTAAATGTTTTAAGTGAAAATGTCCCGAGTGGAAGTTCTTAAAAGAAATAAACTTCTTTGAACTTAAAAGACAAACATTTCAGGTGTCCTGAAGAATAAAATGATTAACAAAAGCCCGTCAGGATCAGATATCTGTTTTATACTGACCCTGCGAAGATGAGTAATGGCGGTTTTTACTATTTCTCCGGGACTCCTAAACTCTTAGTGTTACAAAGAGTCAAGTTTATTTTTCGTTTCGTGTTTTTTTTTTCATGGTTTTTACAGTCTTCGCGAAATGCTGTGATGTTCTTTGTTTAGGTAGACGGTCTTTGTAGCTTTTAGGGAAAAGAGAAACGTATAATTTCGTTGAAATTAAAAAAATCTACTACTTTCTTTAAAAGTTAAAGCAGTTAAAACAGGAGTCATTAAATAAGATAAGGTTAAGTATATAAATAAATTAAGTGAATGTCTAGCAACATAAATCAATAAATAGCTGATTAGTATCAGCTAATGTCAGCATCATTTTGGAATGGAAATTTATTAATAGTTATTTGAAATTGTGTTAGACAGACAGGCTAAATCTATATGAGATTATAGATTGTAGATTGTCTGACAGTCAGGCTAAATCTATAATCTTATATATAAAATTCTCGTCTCTCAATGTTAGTTACCTTACTCCTCCGAAACGGATTACCGATTTTTACCAATTTTTATATGCATATTAAATAGGTCTAAGAATCGGCTACTATCTATTTTTCATACCCCTAAGCGATAAGGGTTGTTCACTTTTAACATTTTTAACGCGGGTGAAACCCCGGGAGGGAGCTAGTCTCCTATAGATTTTGCCTGTCTGTCCAACACAACTTTCACCGAAAGTGTTGAGTCTTAATTTTAAATTAATACCAAAATCGTGACTATTAGATTACTTACAAGAAAATCAATAAAAACTGAGAAGACTTTTGACTTTAGACTAAGAATGACTTTTTTTACAAAATCTACAAGTTCTTTAAAATTTCTTTTTCCTCGCAATAAGCAGTTTTCATCCAAAATCGTACACTTTGCTTATAACATCCATAAAAATACAAAATCCGAAGACCATTTAGAACTTTCCACTGACAGTAAAATAACCTTAGGACCTCATTACAATATTCTTACAACCTCGTAAGTTCAAAGAACTGCATAGTAAAAATAATAAACGTCGGATGCACTCCTTGGCAAGCCGAGCTGTGGCAGTAAGTGTTACTTTTAAAACCAAGATAGGGTCTCAAAGTGACTTTTATCGTTTCTGGATCGTACGGGAATCCTGGTTAAGTTTTATGTTCTATGTGGACAGTCAGATAAAAGGATTTCTTTGGACATTGTAATTTTTAAGGTTTTGTGAGTAATGGGAGGTGAATTTGGATTGTTTTTCTTTATTATTAAGGGCCTGATGTCTTTCTGATCAGTCAGTCAGGTGGTCGATTTTATGAATCATAATAAGTTGTATCTTTCTTTGTAACCACTAGAATTTCCAAAACAAATCTTTCTTAGTTGTTAACTACTTGTACTTGTTACAAAGAACACAACCGTGCAAGCTTTATGTCATAATCATAATCACTCTCATCAATCAATAGTGATTTGAGCTGTGCGATGATATATCAACAGTAGATAATCATACAGTCAGTTTAATATTTTCTAAATGTAGATAACGGTATAAAATCTAAAGTTTTGTAAAAAAGATCTTTTCATTCTGTATTGAGAAGTCTACAGTTAAATGTTACAAAGCTCTGACTGAAACTACTACTCTGTTTAAACAACAGGCACCTGAGACAGACCAATCATCATAAAATCCTTCATTGGCAATGGATTTACGAAGTGTAATAGTGACCACTTAACATCAAATATACCGTCTGCTGGTTTATCATCCAATTATTATCTTATGTAATCTATGCTTCTATACTAATATTATAAAGAGGAAAACTTTGTTTGTTTGATTGTAAATATTGTAATGAATAGGCTCAAAAACTAATGGACCGATTTTAAAAATTCTTTCACCATTCTAAAGCTACATTATCCCTGAGTAACATAGGCTATATAATATCACGCTATGTCCCACGGGAGCAAGGCAGTAACCAAAAACCTAACGTAACGCGGGTGAAACCGCGAGGAACAGCTAGTTACATATAAAAGGCATATCAATAATTGCTAACAAAAAATAACTGTATACAAAAAAGCTACAAATATATTATTGGCTGACTGCTGGTCCTGCTCCACAACCGTGTAATTAATTAGTATTCGACGCTAGTGTTGATTGTAAAACTACAAAAATAATAGTATTGTGTCGAGTCAAAGTGTTTGTTTTATATAAATTCACATAGCATACAATGTGAGCACTATGTTCTTTGCATTTCTTCTGTCTGTCATTGACTGAATGTACTCTGGCAGCTGGGAGTTTGTCATGCTCACTCAAATGTCTCACTGACGGTGGCGTGTGTGTTGGATCATTTGGTTCCCTTCAAAATGGTTGAGCTATTTGGTGCCGATCCACACGTCATGTCCGTGAACGGGCGCTGTCTGCTGAGACTGGTCATCTCTTAGCTGCCACAGTTATTTTAAATTTTTTTTTTTGATTCCTTAAATTTACAATATGTTTTCTTACATTATGACTTGTTACGTTGTTCTCACATAGTACTTTAAATTCTACAATGAATGATGTAACCAAATTTTTGTAATCTATTGATTTTTAAAAGAGTGTCCATGGAGTTTCTTGCTCGCTCTTCTCCATGAGACCTACTCCTTGGAACGAGCAACTAGCTTCATTTTTCTGACAGACTGACACCTTGACGATTCAAAAGTACCTGTAAATGGTTTATTTGAATAAAATAGTTTTGAGTTTGAGTTTGAGTTTGAGTTTATTAAAAGTTAGCTTCTTCATTTATAGAGGACCGCAGCTGGCAGAATAAAGTCAACTAGTTAACAAAATTACTAATTAAGATATAAATTCTAAACAAAGATAAAATTGCGAATTCAGAAAACAAATTAATAAATATTGTTTAACTTTAAGTTTTACCATTCATAATATATTTTCTTTTAAAATAGCAACAAAACTAAAGTTATTTACTCTCAATTATCTCCAAGTTACAGTAAGCAAGTCTGAATCGCGATTTCGAAATTATCTAACATGCTCATTTAAATAGAAGTTTCTAGAATCTTTGGCTGAAATCTCTGGGCTTAGCTAGCGAACAAGTAATAGATAAAATATGTATATAAAGGTAACTAGTATTCTCTTGTAGATAGGTATTTGTAAAGGATTTATTTTGAGTGTCTGGTTATACATTCATTATAAGATTCAACATAATTATTATTAATATCTTGCTCACTTAATATTATAATCAAGTTTTACTATCAACTGTATTTTATTCTAAAGTACTTATTTACAATAAATCTAAATATAATATATACAAAACTTATAAATAATACTATAGTGATATATATGTCGCAGTCATCTGGTTGAATCAGCTATTTGATTGTATGACTAGCGCGTTCATTGAATGACGACATTTAATTGAATGACTAAAGGACAACTCGTCAAGTTGTTTAATGTAACTTTCAACGACTTGACTGAACGTCATTTAGCATTGCCGTTAAATGGGATATAGCCGTGGTTGTAACGCGTGTGAAACCGCGAGTTTCACACGCGTTACGTTAGGTTTTTGGTTACTGCTTAGCTCCCGTAAGACATAGCGTGATATTATAATTGTATGTTGGTAAATAAATAAATAAATTATATTAATAGCCTATGTTACTCGTTGACAATGTAGCTTTCAAATGGTGAAAGAATTTTTAAAATTGGTCCAGTAGTTTTTGAGCCTATTCATTACAAACAAACATACAAAGTTTTATTTATTTATTTAAAACTTCATGCACAAGCGTACAAGGGCGGACTTAATGCCTTAGGCATTCTCTACCAGTCAACCCAGAGTTTTCCTCTTTATAATATTAGTGTTTATATAGATTATTGCTTTCTCGATAAATAGGCTATTATATATTAAACTTTTAACGACCAAGCGGCAGCCGGCTATCGCACTGCTATTGTCTTTTTGTTATTGTGTGTCGAATCACGTGTGTTCGAAGGTTTATAGGAACTTTTTGAACGTTCAATTCGAACCAGTAGTTCTACAGATTAGCGCGTTTGAGCAAACAAACAAACTTTTCAGTATTACAATATTATTGTAGATTATAAATGCGAAGTTGCTATCTAGTCTATTCGCTAGAGGCTAATTATAGTGTGCTGCTGTATTATATGTTAGTACATTATTTATACTACTAGCTACATGCCGCAGCTTCGCACGAGTGTTTTAAATCTTTGAAATTCTTGGCTTTTCTCTATATTAACTTGCATGTAATTTTTCATTATATACCTCTCTCTTATTTAATAGAAAGGTGTGTAATTATATTTCTTGAACGTTTTCATTCTATCTATTTCTGAAAACAACTGCGGTAAAATTCTTTGATGAATTTAAAAGGCATAAACGAACAGACAGCAGAAACGAAACGACTTCATTTTATACTACACAAATAAAAAATAAAACAAATGCTCGTGCCCTTATTACAGATTTGTATAATATCAGTCATCATCATCATCTCCCTAGCCTTTTCCCAACTATGCTGGGGTTGGCTTCAAGCCTAACTGGATGCAGCTGAATACCAGTGCTTAACTTACAGCGATTGCCTATCACACCTCTACCACCCAGTAACTAGGCGACACGATATCCCTTGGTTAGACTGGTTAGACTTTTGGCTTCTGACTACCAGTATGACTGTCAAAGTTTTACGAATGTAACCGGGACCAACGACTTTACGTGCTTTCCGAGGCACGGGATGTCAGTAGTGTCCAAGATAAACTTTAGAAAGTACATAGAAAATTGCAATATTCATATTGGTACTACTACTATTGGTGTTTACTATCGCATTGCACCGAATAGTCACTTTTCCACAAGCCCTTAGTAACGAAATAATCCAGGATTATCGTCTTCTATAATCTCCCCCTCATTTATCATTCTCATCGCACACATTATTCCCCAACAATTTCACATTTTATACAAAATATTCCTCAAATTATTCCGCCATCCTCACTGACCTGATTATTTAAAATTAAATACATAGGGCGCGCGTGCGAAAGTAATTTACGTGCCATAGGGGAGTTCGATTCGTATCTGATGAAATTTTATTATGTCGATACCCAGCCAGCTGATATTGATGCTGATTAAAGGCTTTATTATTTGTTAATTGCTATATTTTAGGTTTATCTATGGTTTTTAAAATTAGCTATGGTGTAAGGATGTTAGATTAAAACAACTAGTTAATTACATACGTGTTTATTAGGTGATTTCTAAAATCTAACCACTTAAGCTTGGACAGACGTTGGTGCAACTGAATACTACACTACCATGGTTCGGATTTTGATTCATGAGTAAGGTCAAAATGGCTCAGGTCTCATGTCGGTTGTGGATTTGAAAACGGACGAGTTCCAAATGTTTAGAACTATGACTATGACTAGGAACAGGAAGAATCCCCCGACCTATTGTGTCTGATGGGCTAATGCCCCATGTTCTAGGTAAGGGTGCAAATTTGAAAAAAATGGCTTGGTGAAAGCGTAACAGATGTTGTGATGGCCCTTATGTGAAAGGTTATGGATTCGAATTCAGGCTAAACGGGACTTTTTCACATTACTTTCTAAAGTTTATCAATTTATTTGAGAAAGCACGTATAGCCATTAGTACCCGTTTTCATTCGTGTAACTTGACATTCTTTAGAAGCCAGAAAGTCTGACCAGTTTAACTAAAGTCTGATAGGCAGTCGCTTCAAATAAAACATAGTATCGAGTTGAATCCGATAAGCTGGTAGCAGACCCCAACATAGTAGGGAAAAGCTAGGGAGATGAAGAAGGAAGCGTAACAAATAAGCATATAGACATACACTCGTAATTACTTTCACATTTATATTATTTGTATCGTTTTGACGAAGTGAAATATGACGCGGGGTAATTGTTTAATCGGGGTTTCCATTTCCAAAGATAGGCTCTTAAATATAATTAAGGAAACAAAGCCCTATTAAACGCAATATGATGAAAATCATTCCATAATAATGTAAAATTACTTTCTATTTAAGCCCTACGTTTGCTGTCATGTTGTATTTGTAGAAATCTGGACGTAAGTCGAATCTAAAACATAATAACTGATCAGCTTAGGCTGATCATTTGTTGCCTGACATTTAAAAATTCGTAAACTTGTTTGCTGTAACTTTATTTTTATTTTATTTTGTTGTGTGCTCCGCACCGGTACAACGCCTTTTTTGGTGTTTATCGTGTTTCAGAACAATTGAGCAACTAAGTTCTCCATTGTTCTGATACAGTAAACAATGACTCGGCTAGCGCTGAAAACCGGCGCCGTGGACTCGTACCTGTGTAGTACGGGCCCGGCATTATGCTGAGCGCTAGCCCTTTCGTGCAATAATTTTTATATATAAATACCTACATTATGTTCTTTTGCTGTAAAACTTTAGCAACTTAGCACGAATAAACTGTTTTTCTTTCTTTCTTTCTATCAGTTATTATGTTTTACAATCTGTCAACTATTATGTTAACGGACACTATGTCATGAATTCGTTTTTCCTCTACGTTATCTTACTAATATTAAACATGTGAAAGATTGTGTGTGTGTGAAACTTTGTTACTCTTTCACGCAAAAACTACTGAATGCATTTCGATAAAACTTTATAGTGATACTAGCTTTTGCCCGCGACTTCGTCCGCGTTGAATATTAGTTCCCGTTCCCGGAGGATTTCCGGGATAGTAACTATCATATGTCCTTTCTCGGGTCCCAGACTACATCTGTATCAAATGTCATTCAAATTGGTTCAGTGGTAGGCGAGAAGAAGAGACAGGCAGACAGACAGCTAGACAGACAGAGTTACTTTCGCATTTATAATATTAGTATGGCTAATAGGCTACACCACGCATCAGCATCACGCTATGACTGCAGCATTTTATGACCCACGGTCATAAAATAGTCTTTTCTCTTTAGAATTTAATATTTTCTTTTAGAAAATATGTAATTGCGTCTTAAATATCAACATTAGCTAACTTTAGGGGTTTTAAATTTACAAACAGAGTCATGTACAGAAGTTAGTGCGTCATTGTCATTAAAACCACAAATATTGTTGGCACAATATTGACACAATTATTACTGGACGGCAGTCCCGGTCCAATACGATATTGTGACCATTACAGCCTATTTGATAAGCTCATTATAATAATTGTTTTTATTGATGACCGCGCCTGGGATATCAATGTATCGGATATATTGTGGAATTAAAAATGAATGGTTGTATTATTTATTTATTTATTTATAATTATGGAGGGCCAATAGCTATTGAATATTAGGTATACTATTATGTATAATATTAGGTATAATATTATGTTATTTTTGTATTTGAGGGTGGTCTTTTTAATAGTAGTATTTTGTTGTGAAATGTGCCTTAGAATGTTTTTTTAACAAATTATTTTGTCATCATCATCTCCTTAGCCTTTTCTCAAGTATGTTGGTGTCGGCTTTCTGCCTAACCGGATTCAGCTGGATACCAGTGTTTTACGTGAAGCGATTGACTGTCACACCTCCATAACCTAGTTACTGGGCGACACGAGACTTCGTGGTTTGGCTGGTTAGATTTTCTCTTGGTTAGGCTGGTAAGGCTTTTTTTGTCACTACCCGTAACAACTGTCAAAGTTTTACAGATACTTGACAACCGCTACCAACGACTTTACGTGCGAATCGGAGAACGGTAATGTCTAAGAAAAACTTTAGAAAGTACTATATGAATTGAATATCTGTCTTTGCCATTCCAGAGAATGGCAACGCCTACAAAGCTTCTGGTATTACAAAAGTGTATAGGTGGCAGTGATTATTTTGAGTTCAGGTGGGCCGTCAGCTAGTTTGCCAACCTATCGTATGTAAAAAAAGAAAACATTTTATTCGTGCTAGTGACTCAGCAGTTTTACCGTAGAAGAAATTACTTATAAATAAAATTATATACAATGTTGCACGAAAGGCCTATTGCTCAGCATAATGCCGTGTAAGTAAAGTTCGTTTTTTTTTTGCATTTCTGCAAGCAGGTCTCTCTCGACAGATTTGTCAAAAAACACGCAAGTTCTTTCTCTAAAGTTTATATTGCAATAACATATATTTCAAAACAAATGACGTGTTAAAATCACGACGTTTCTATCATAAACTTTTAATTAAATCAACGCGAATTAAATCCTTAATATTAGCGAAACATGCATGTTGCGGTTTTGAACAAAAGACGCGTTGAAAACTTAATTAAGTGGATGTGGATCGGTTGGCCACACGAGAGCAAACTGGACGCGAGGAAAGTGAAGTGACATATCTGTTACTAAAAGTTTAAAAACACTGGATTTACGTTGGTTTTTCTAGTGTAGTACTTTTGTAACTCTTGTTTAAGCATGAAATTAAAACAAAGGCCAAAATTAGAAAAAAAAAGAAGATAGAAAAACAGTTCATTTGTGCTAAGTTAGCAAAGTTTTACAGTAAAAGATTCTACTAAATAATATATTATAACCTATTGCACGAATGGGCTAGCGCTCAGCATAATGCCGGGTCCGTACACAGGCACGAGTCCACGGCACTGGTTTACTGGTTTTAATCACTGTTGTGTATACACCATTATATTAGGTAAGTCGAGGGACATATTAAAGATCGCGATAATTTATGCTTACATATGAGTATTAAAAGGTAAATAATAATCAAACTATATAAAATCGTAATCGTAAACTATAAAAAAGAAAACCTAAGGCTTTTATAGTATTAATCTTTAGAACAGACGTGATTTGAGACACAATAGAAAGACAATAGCAGCCCGACAGCCGACTGTCGGTTAGTCGTCAAGAGGTTGATAACAGACACCCAAGCGCTCGCACTTGCTTCGGGACACTAACCTACACACTAACCTTTTTCATCGTCATCCCCCATCATAGCCTATTCTCAATTTCACTGTAAATACCATTTATCTAAATCCGGTCCCATCCATCTGACGGCCACAATGCAGATACTATTTTATCTTCTTGACTAAATTAATTAATGTCGTTCAATTTATTATAATTATTTGTAATTTTCATGACTATTAACCTAATTTGTAGGATAAATTGATGACCTGTGTTTTAAACCATATTTGTACGCCGGAAACGGCAGAATATTATGATCGTAATATAATGCACTTAACAACCTTGTACAATATTCTGACAAATAAATGAATTATTCTATTCTATTCTACTAGGTAACACGATATCTTGGTTAGACTAATTGTCAGACTTTATGGCTCCTAACTTTCCGTAACAACTGTACACTGACTGTGTGTGTAATTTACAAATAACAACCGACACCAACTGCTACTTAATTTTCGAGGCACGGGCTGTCAGTGATGTTTTAGATAAACTTAGAAATATTAATAACAGCTTATTACTGTCAGTGAAACAGTAATAGGCTGGTATGGGCAAAGACCTCTTCTCATACAAAGAAAGCTCGAGCATTGATCACCACGCTTGCTCAAGGCGGATTGGCGATTTTGGACTTATATTTACCATACTCGTAAGTCCAGGTTTCCTAACCATGTTTTCTTTCACCGATCACTACATAGTATAAAAAAAAGTTGCTTTCCGCTGTCTGTACCATTCTATGCTCAGATCTCTAAAACTACGCAACAGATTTAGATGCGGTTTTTTCAATAGATACAGTAATTCAAGAAGAACGTTTTGTGTATAATATATGCATATTACAGTAAAAAAAATCTGATATTTTCAAGATTTTTTTACGAAGATGCGAAGCTGAAATCGTTCTCATATGTAAAATTTTGTACGTGTGTTTGTTACTCTTTAACGAAAAACTACTAAACGGATTTTGATTAAACTTTACAGTGATGTCACTTATACATTGGAATAAGATATCGGCTACATAACATCACGCTATGGCCCACGGGAGCAGAGCAGTTACCAAAAACCTCACAAACGCGGGTGAAACAACGTGGGATACTTAGTACATAATAAGTATTATAGTAGTACTTAGTACTATAGTACAAAATACGATAATACATTAATCATGATACATTTTTAGCAACTTACTCATTTTGTATTAGTCACGCTTTGCTTGTAACGAGTCTGTCAGTTAACCCTACTAATAACATTGCAAATGTGTTGCGTGCACCGTAACCCTAATGTTTAGTGCTAATACGTTACGAGTCATAACCCTCACGCGATTTTTAACCCCTTCTGACTCATTGTTGTGAATCACGTGGTTTTTAACTTTGTATTAAGGAACTGGCTTTTGACGGTTATTTCTTTTAAGTCAACGTCAAATGTATAGAGTTGTTTTTCAAACACTAAAATTGCATGCGTCATTAATACATCATAACTTCTATTGTTTTTCTTTCTATACAGGATAAATATTTTTTTACGGGCCTGTTGGTCTAGTGGTTAGTGACCCTAAGCCGACTACTGACTGCTAAGCCGGAGGTCGTAGGTTCGATTCCCACCCAGGACAAACTTTGTGTGATGAGCATGATTGTTTGTTCTGTGTCTGGGTGTAATTTATTTATAATATGTATTGTCGGGTTACCATAACACAAGCTCTGCTTAGCTTGGGACCAGATGGCCATGTGTGACTTGTCTCAAGATATTTATTTACTTATTTATTTATTTATTTTGATTAATTGAAGTCAAAAGAAAAGACTGAAGAAGTGAATTAAGAGTAATGTTAAACCACTCTTGTTTAATTAAGGGAGTAAATGCAAGGACGATACAAACGGCGACCCACTTTTTCAAATCACCACAGTGCATCGTGTGAACCTTTTGGGTTCAGAAACAGCTGGTTTTGCGGTTTTAGTTTTCTAAATGATAAGTGAACTTTATTTTGTAAAAAGATTATACTTTTACACGTCAATATTTCATTTTATTTTAATCAAACGATAGAGCCGCTGTTTCGTAATTGACTACTCTGAGAAGAAACATCCGATACAAACACAGAGGTCAAAACAATTAAATATAATGAAATTAACGCAAAACACGGGCGATCGAGAATATGTACAGTAGCGGAATGAAAAGGTTCGTCACCGTTAAGTCAGTTTTTGCTTGCACCCGTACTAGAATGAATTAGCCAACATACCGGTACCAAAAACTTACAGTGCTGTTAAAATTAAAATAAATGTGACGTTTGCTATCAATAACAGCCCAGCCGTGATTTGCCGCTTTTGAGTTAAGCCTCTACCACACAGGTGCGCTATTATCGGTTAATAATATCGCAAACGTTCTATCTTCTCCCATTGCTGTACCATTACCCTATAGATTTACTATGATGTTTAAATCTACAGACGGACAAACATCATACATTTTGGCTTTTTATGCTGCAGTATGACTAGGCTGTAGACCAAAGTTAGTGTGTGTGATCAATGAGTACACTTTATTTGTCGTGTCTTCTAAAATTGGGACTACGCGATATCTCGCTGATATGGTAGCCACCTTCATGTTCAGTATAATTCCGCTCTTTCTTTAATTAATATTCAAAGGGCTCAGTCTAATAATAGATATTTTTCACAATGATGGCACTGATAGGCTAGTAGCACAGAGTACTATTGTATAAAATGAAAGCTAGTAGTGACAAACATCATATGTCAATACGATTTAGGGCCACCAAACCAACAAGAAGGTTTTAGCTTAAATGCATTAAAAAACAAATATTTTCTTTGACAACATTAATCAATCAAATTTGAACTTAAAAAATTAGAACTTTACTATCGAACAGTAAAACATAATTTTCTTTGCAACAGTCTGTTTAGTGTCAAAGTTCCAAAAGGTAATATGTGCTCGCAACACGTTAATCGAATCATTTTAAAATCTGACGAACCTTTTCATTCCGCCACTGTACATACATTTTGCTTCTTCCACATTCATACACCTGTAAATCGAATTAATTCCTAATCCCGATACAAATACCAAAATATCCTTCACACTGACCACTCGTCACTAAATAGGTTTATCATTCAACATATTTCGGTGGATTGGTTCCAATCAAACATAATTAATTAATATTTCGCATCGATTTCAGCCGATTGCTTTTAAATGAAACTTTCCGGATAACTTGTGGCATTCATACCAGTGATTAAAACAAATGACAGGATACCATTATGAATGGATTTATTTAATTGCCTACTGTTTTTAAAAGAGTAATAAACTTTATTTAATGTAGCCGTTTCACCTTTTAATTTACCTTTCCATGACCAAGCGACAGTCGGCTGTCGGGCTGCTATTATCTTTCTATTGTGTCTATAAATCACGTGTGTTCAAAGCATTAAACTAGGTCTAGATTTTTTTTAATTTTAAAGTTCAAGCTAACTTCGTGCAAAATTTAATCAAATTTGTTTCAGTAATTAAGCTTTGAAAGCGTTACAGCACAGATAATTATGATTGTTTTTAAATCCGTGTCCATTTTTTTGCAATGGATGGATGGTACAGAATAATTTATGCGAGGACTATAATAATATAAATATAATTAAAACACATGATACAAATCTAAGGAGCATGCTCATATGTGCAATAAACAAAATCAAACGTCCCCCAAACTTCAGAAATGGCAACATCAATCCAAATAATTAAACAGTCGATTAAATCCACTACATTCAGACTACATGTAAATGAAATTAAGCACAAAATCCCAAGCGGTCACTTAGGGCCAAGTTATCATGGAGCTGGTTAATCCAACTAGTCTACTATTGAAATGTTTGAAAGTTTCATGAAGTGTATCTGACGCGAACCCTAAAGATTTGGCACATTCTGGATGGGAACAGAAGGTATTTAATAAATAATTATAAATATATATCTGTTCATTTCACAACTGTTTTATTTCTTCATCTTCCCTTCTGTTCGTCTGGGACTCCAGTTCCCTAAGGTTCTGGTTTCCTAGACGAACCTACCCGTGTGGTTGTTGCCCTGGGCCTCTACAACCCAGGGATAAAATAATAAAAAAACCCAACTGCAGTTTTGGAAGTCGGTCGGTTTTGTTTCTGTTTTATGTAATTGCCACCAACTTTCGAAATTGCAGTTGGGTTTTTGATTATTTAATTATTGTTTTTTATTCCTAATTTTTTTCAAATTAATATACCCTATGTCACTCCCACAACTGATACTGTTATAGGCTATACTACATTACCCTACGACCTACTGAAGCGGAGTAGTTACTAAAGATGCGGGTCAAATCGCGGAGGACAACCAGTGACTAATTTGTAATAATGTTAAACTTATTAAATAACTAATTTACATGTAATACTAGCTTTTGCCCGCGACTTCGTCCGCGTGGAATAGTTCCCGTTCCCGCGGGATTTTCGGGATGAAAACTATCCTAGGTTCTTTCTCGGGTCCCAGACTATATCTGTACGCAATTTCATTCAAATCAGTTCAGTAGTTTAAGCGGGAAAGCGTAACAGACAGACAAACATACAGACAGAGTTACTTTCGCATTTATAATATTAGTATGAATTAGTATGGATAGTATGGATACTAGCTTTTGCCCGCGACATCGTCCGCGTGGATTAATAGATCCCTTTCGGGGGATTTCCGGGATGAAAACTATCCTATGTCCTTTCTCGGGTACCAGACTATATCTGTACCAAATTTCATTTAAATCGGTTCAGTAGTTTAAGCGGGAAAGCGTAACAGACAGACAGACAGACAGACAGACAGAGTTACTTTCGCCTTTATAATAATTAGTATGGATAATTATATAGTACGGATATTGTTTGCCCTACGGGCGGGACATATACGGATATTGTATGCCCTACGGGCGGAACATAGCGGATCATGAACTGTATAAAATATCGCCGTTTTCTATTATTTTATGGAGTTAACCTATTGTTCCCTTTACCAAACGGTTATAAAACTTTGGACACTTTATAATTAGTGTAATAATTTCTTGATCGTTTCTGACATACAGCTCATTTAGTTTTAAAGTAATTAAGGGTGATTGAAGATTGAAAGATGGTTCTCTGATATTTTGTTTTGTTAGACTTAAGTTATGAAAGTCGATTATAAGATATTGCCTACGGCCTGACTTGGTTCTTCTAAGAATTTTGTGTTAAGAGTACGGGTATTAAGTTTGAACTGAAACTTGAAAGGCGTACTTTGAAATATTGGTTTAGGGCTAGACGTTAAGATGACAGGCGTTGAAAAGAAGTTTGCTAAACTTAAGCTTTAAAACATAAGATAGTGGTCATGTGACTTTTGTGGAGACTAGTAAGTCAATTCTACTAACTTTTAGATACGTTTGCACGTTCAAGCTTAGGTATTCACACTTTGTCTTAGCTATTTTCCATCTTTGTCTTTTTTTTTTGGGGAGTGGGAAATCATCAAATGATTTCTACTGCCATGGCGGCGGGAGGGCATGTCAGACTTTTACTGACTAAAACCCACTCATGTTCCTTCGGTGGCCCTTTATGTTCCGAGGTCACGGTAACTATTATAAACATTCCGCACTTGCCACCGTAGTTTGGTAGTTGTACGACGATGACTGTAATATTGATTAGCCTAAGCACTTACTAAACCCGTGACTAAGCCCGTGTCAACGGCGCGTTTTGTTTCACGCCCCTCAAAGAGCAGTCAGCACGTGACGGGGGGAACAAGGGTGGGTTTTAGTCAGTAAAAGTCTGAAGCATTTGATGATTTCCCATCCCAAAAAAAAATACAATGTATAATTTCGGCCTTAATTTGTCATTAACACTTTTAAGGGCGAATTCTACTTTTATACTTAACATGTATTTTAACGTAGAGGGAAATTGATTACCTTTCTATCAGTTTTGTTCGAAAAACTGTCAATTTGGGAAACTTTTATTAACTGCAAAAGTTTGATGAAACTTACTCCAAGATTTCCACACATTGACAAGTTCTTGACGCTGATTGTCGCTAAGATTTGATTTGTGACTCGAATTTGAATGTCATTTAGTGGATTCGGCCTTCTTATCTTTGCCATAAACTTTATACTTCGCGTTTGGCTTAAACGATAACAGAAAAGTTATTAGTCTGGGTCTAACAGTCAGAATGTAGTAAACTAATTTGTTAATTAAAGTTCACTAGCAGACATGTAACGTTTTGAAACCAATAATTGATTTTTAATTTTGAATAATATACAGAAGTTTGTATTGAATTGACGTATTAAACAAGCAATCAGTTCGCCAAATACGCCAAGTGAAGTCACACCATAAAGTATACACGTAAATGGGTCTTTATTATCCATACTAATATATTATCCATACTTCCATACTAATATTATAAATGGGAAAGTGTGTCTGTCTGTCTGTCTGTCTGTATGTTTGTCTTTCTTTCACGGCAAAACGGAGCGACGAATTGACGTGTTTTTTAAGTGGAGATAGTTGAAGGGATGGAGAGTACATAGGCTACTTTTTGTCTCTTTCTAACGCGAGCGAAGCCGCGGGCAAAAGCTAGTATTATTATAAATGGGAAAGTGTGTGTGTGTCTGTCTGTTTGTCCGTCTTTCACGGCAAAACGAAGTGATAAATTGGCGTGATTTTTAAGGGGAGATAGTTGAAGGGATGGAGAGTGACATAGGCTACTTTTTGTCTTTTTTAACGCGGGAAAAAGCCAGTAAGATATACATGTTATGGGTCTTTATCACCTTAAATAAACGATTCATTATTATTATCACGCAATCGACGTCGCATGACAAAGCTGTTCAAATCTAGCTCCTAATACACTCAAAATGGTTTCCATGCAATCCTTGTTTAAGCTGTTTTCAAATCCAGCCCCCAATACACTCAAAATGGTTTCCATACAATCCTTGTTTCCTAATACCGACCGTTTTCAAGGCAGGTGCGTTTAATGTTCGCATCAACTTCATTACAAGTTAGTTCTGAACTACAAGGTAACCGTCGACTAGAACCCCTTTGACATTCACCCTCATTGACTGACGCTGTGCATATTCTGACAGGATAATTTAGTGGTGCTGGCTTAATTGGTGGTAACAATATAACAGGAGTGGCGCTTTGTGAAGCTGCTTCACTGAGGAGGTACTACTGTCGTTCCTATTTCTGTAAAACGGCGTTGCTTGTTTTGGAAGGTATGGTTGCTGCAGTAAGTGTATATTTACTATATATATTTTTGCAATAGGGACTCAAATCTGCTATTGCAACAGAGTGTCTGTTGTATTTGACCACTTTAATCGTTGTTGTACGCGAAATGTGTAAAAATGTTGACATTACACGTCAAAAATCAATAATTGAGTTGCAGTGATTGATTTAAATGACGAGCCCCTAATTTTGTTTATGTTTAGAGACGACATTGACCACTTGACATCAAATGGGTCTTGAGATTTTTAGAATCCAATGACTTTAGAAACCTATACTATTATGTATATTTTCGCACGAGTACAATGACTTAGGCTTCAACTGTGAACAATATACAAAGACGAGTCACGGACGTTCCATTACGTCCCAATAAATAACGTAGCACTTACATTAGGGTTGCAGTGGATCCTCCTCTTTGAGTGTATGCATTCCTCTTAGTCTAAGATAAATAATAAATTAAGTACTTTAAACTTAGCTATGTTTCTGACTCTATATTGGACTCTTAATTTGACATCTGTCCGATAAATTAGCTTTAAAATAGCTGTTATCTTTTTCTTCCTTGTATTCTTACTTCGGTCTCAGTGTCACAGAGTCAGCTGAGTTAACCAAAGCACGCGCTATGAAACGTTGTTCTATCTCGGCTTTAGATTTCATCCCTAAACTAACTACACTACTTCCTTGCTGCAATTTTACTTATAATATAAAATAATAAACATCTTAGGACAACCATCTGATCTCAAACTAAACAAAGTTTGTACTAGGGCAACCAGACAACATATATACATATACTTAAATAATTTATAAATACATACATACATAACACCCAGACACAGAACAAACAATCATGCTTATTACACAAGTTCGTCCTGGGCGGGAATTGATCTCACGACCTTCAGCATAGCAGTCAGGGTCACAAATCACTAGACCCAGGCCCGTCAAAATCAAATAGTTCTAAATTGTAATCCGATAGTACTGGTTCAAATACGCTCGTTCCCAGAAAACGAGAAAAAAAACCGTGTAAAAAGAAAACTCCAAACGAAACACCGAAATCCCAAACACGACCATCAAGTACTCCTAACAAAAATTAAGAAAACCTCTCATTACCTCGTGTCATGTCGATACTACAAAGTCCCAAAGCGAAAGTTCCGACATTTGATGACAAAAGTGAGCGAGATTACGACGAACTTTGCGGTTCTTTGGAAGACCAATTGAAAAGTCTTACTGCAACCCACCTTGTTAGAACATTCTTTTGAATTCTTCCCGGTTTAAACTCCGGATTGCGAACGTTGTTGAAATAGCAAAAGGTTGGACGTTATTGTCGATGCAAGCGAATGGGGGTTAACTTCGAATATTTAGGATCAAGTTTGGGGCTGGTTAGACGTTCTGTTGTTGACCATTTGCTGTGGTTTTTAGTTTTGCTAGTTCAATGATTTTACTTTTGAATAGGCATTTAGCAAGTTTTCTTTTAAAATAACACAAACTACTGGACCCGCCCTAGCTTTTCACGGGTGTTATAAATTATTGAAAATTTTGGCTTTGCTCTACTATAGTATGCACACTTTGATATAATATAAGTATGATATCGATGATATAGACAAAGTGTATTTAAGTGTGTGTCTATTTAAAAAAACGCATCAAATGCGTAGATTAAAGGATCTAAGCATAATCATATTGAGACAGATACACAACGGAGAACATTGTTTTATACTACGCAATGATAACTCCGCACCGGGATTACGTATCTTGCAATAGCCGAGCGATCGCGATAATTTAGCAATATTTGCTGCTCAAACGTCAATTCAAAATACGTCACGTCAAACAATCTAGCGATAGTGCTGCCTCTGTGGAGCAATCAGTTAACTAAAATATGCATTTTTCGTTTGGTGGTTTCGTATTTAGTATGGTTTTTAAGAGCAAAGTTAAGTTTTTTTTGTTAAAGGTGATATTTAATTAGTTCCAGCGATTGCTACTTTATCGTCATCGTAGCCATAACAATCAGCGAGCGATTAGCAATCGGTTCATACATAATACGACTTTTTTTGACGATCGCGCGGTGATCGCGCGATCACTGCGCAAATATTGCTCATTGCTGTTTCATAGGTAATAACCCCGCGGATCGAGTTCTGTTGCATGTTTTTTTCATGTTCTAAGTCATGAACATTTTGTGATCAAGGAGTTCGTGTATGTCAAGTACAAAATTAACGAGATGACCGCAACCTCGTTAATTATCGAAATATCGTTAACTTTTCGAAAACACTAAATATAATTTTTAAGGTGCTTCTCCTGATATTCTATAGGGATTATTATAAAGGGATGACGACAACATTAAAAAAATGGCATTCTGTTTAGTCCGTTTGATAGATTGGCCAAAAATACGGGATACACATTTTTTGCTTGATCAAATTAATAAAAAAATACAAAGATAAAGAGCAACAAAGTTCCGGAGTGGGGGCTTTTGACGTCACCGTCCTGCAAAATATGTATCTGATCGTGACGACATACGCAACTTTAACGCACTATATCTTCGTCATTCTTCGTTTACGAGAAAAAAGAAAAAATACGTGTCCAGAATTTTTTAATAATCTATTTGGCGGACTAATTACTTTTTTTTTGTCGTCTCGCTTATTCAACGATTTTTGTCTGTCCTTCTCTATTTTTCTTTATACATAAAATAATAGTGTTAATTTATATAATATGTCAACTAACACTTTAAAAAGTAATGTCTCATCGTGACTAGCAGTAACTTATCTTAATTTAAAGACATTAATTAAATTATTCATTATGATGAACCATAATTTTGAAGTTTTGCGACAATTTGTCGGCTATAAGCGTAGTTTGGAAGTTCAAAGTTTGAAGGCGTGATAAAATAAAATTATGACTTCATTAATATCTTTACGCTCTATTTCTCTTGTAGGGCGAGTGTGCAACAATTTATTTAACTGAGGAAATTTTTGGTTAAGGTAAATTGATTCTCAGAACTATGGTGTCTATTGTGGAATGGTTGAGCACTTGGCTACTGTAATGCATATCGTGTGCGTGGAATTAAATTTCCACACGGTTCTAATATTGATAACTATGTTCTACATTTATTTATTTCGAACTAGCTTTAGCCTGAGACTTCGTCCGCGTGAAATAATTTCCGTTTCCGAGGATTACCTGGATGAAAACTATCCCATATTTTTTCCCAAGTCCCAGACTATATCTGTACCAAATCCCATTCAAATTCTCGGTTCAGTGGCTTAGGCCTGAAGAAGAGACAGACAGACAGACAGAGTTACTTTCGCATTTATAATATTAGTACGGATTTAGTTGCTTGTTTACGTGAGTGCGTAATATACACAATACATAAATATTATGCTTATTAAAGCACCTATGATAGGAGACATAATTCTAATGTTGGGGGCAATGTATAAAAAAACTATATTAAGGTCAGTTTTTCGTTTAATCGTGTGCAGCTGAATACCACAGTTCTGCTAAGAGGGACTGCCTGTCTGACCTTCACAACCCAGTTATTGGACAGCACAGTACTGTGAGCGGTCGAAAGACCTCCGGGACCTAATGTGTGTGTGGAGTAATGTGGGAGGGCTTGAAGAACCCTCCGGTCAACACTTTTGTATAGTGTAACTAATAAAATATAAACAGGAAGCACTTTTAACTGAATTTATTGTTGCTTTAGTACGTGCTCATTCCATGAGCCTCGGACGCGACATCCGTCAAACTGTATCAAAAACAAACTACAAAATTACAATTTCATACTGAGTGTTAAGTAGAAAACCTCAAAGGTATTTTTCTAGCCAGTTACTTATAAGCAGTTACATAAAGACTGCACAGTATTTATTGTTAAGACTGATTATAAAAAAAATCTGGTTACTGAGTACTTTTAACGACTGTCATCCAACCAACTAGGACCAACAAGCTTACCGAGGTATAATTCCATTTAATTTTGTTCAAGATTAAACGTAATTTATTAACCAGAATTTCAGTCCCAAAGCTCAGATCCATATACCATTCCTAATTAGCATTATAAAGGTCTACCTACATTTTAAACTCAGACAAACTCAGTTAAACTTCAAGCATAATTACTCTCATTTAAATACTTTCTGGTTTCTAACCGTACTCAACTTTTTACGAGGTGTGAATTCGGTAAAAGTTTATTTTATTCTGCCATTTTGTAAGTAAATTATAAGAGCGAGTAATTATTGTTCATTTGTGTTTTGGAGGTTTATTTATTATTGGTGGCTGGCCATTAATGATCGATGCTTTAATGTGTTTTTAAACTTACAATAACAAATATTTCATTTTTATCTTCCTCTAATTGGATTGGGATTGGGCGGGCCACGTATGCAGAATGAATGGGGACAGATGGGCTAAAGCCGTCACGCAGTGGGTGCCGGAAGGCGGGCGTCGCCACTGATGGAGGCCAAGGAAACGCTGGCGGGACGACTTGTAGTCTTTCATAGGAGATTGGTAAGATATTGCCGAAAGGACAGTTATTTTTTGCATGTATGTCTCATTCTATGGTACGCTATATGCCTAAACCGTTTAACGGATATCGACATTATGACGTGTCATTGAATTTGTCTTAGTTGTAGGAGTGACATATACCTATGGTATATTATTTTGAAACAAAAAAACCACCCAACTTTAGTTTCTGTTTCATATATCCCCATTTCCCCAATGCAGCGCTAGATAAATTCTGTTATTTAACAAATGGGGTTCGAACGATGATTTATTCTTCTAGGGCGGTGCCATCATAAGTCAGTGTCAGTTTGCGTTCTTTTTTACATCACTGTTAACATGTGTTCATTATTATAATGGTGTTTTCTTGCTATGCTTGCAACTTATTTTTATTGATTTTCCTATGCATTGTGAGAAAGTTTGAAGTCAAAGACGGAGAAAGGTGTATATAGTATAGTGCTGCTGGTGTCCTTGATTAAAAACCAGCTTTTGTCCGCGTGGATTAATAGTTCCTGTTCCCGGGGGATTTCCGGGATGAAAACTATTCTATGTCCTTACTCGGGTCACAGACTATATCTGTACCAAATTTCATTCAAATCGGTTCAGTGATTTAAGCGTGTAGAAGAGACAGACAGACAGAGTTACTTTCGCATTTATAATATTAGTAGGGATATTAGTAAGGATAAATCAATAAAGTTAAATCTAATTGTGATTTATTAGTAAAAGCTTGTATACGGGAAATATCCCCAGCATTTATGATTACAAAAATCTTTTATGGGTGAACCTGAAATCATGAAAACTAAAATAAAATTCAATTGATAAAAGGCTGGCCTTTTCTTGGGCCAAAGAATTAGCATTACCATACAACGTGGCAATGCGGCCAGCCTTTTGGGCACCTGTCTTGTTTTTTGATGGCATGTGAGGCTTTATACAAATTGTATATATTTATTTAAGTTTTGTATATATTATATTTAGATTTCATAGTTAAGTTAGTTATAATATATAAATTGACAAAACAATAGAATAAAATTAGATCCTTTCGTAAATCGATTTAGGATAATTTCGTATCACCGTGCTAAAAAATAAGGCAGCATTGTTACGCTTAAGGCAATGAAATGCCTTTGGCCAAGTTTAAAGTGCAGCTGGTTACAATTAGTTACTGCAACTGCATATACCAAAGGTTTTTAAAATCTTGGTAGGATTAAAATAAAAAAAACTCTCTAATTGACTTAAACGCTTTTGCAGCTGAAACACGAGCAGACATTGATGATATTTCTAGCTTTATATTGCGAATCGTATCCGCAATATTCGACTTTCACACAAACAAAGTCACGGGCAGACGCTAGTCTTAAATAAAAAAAATATCGCACTCATTCAACAAACTTTTAATTACAACAATCCCAAATCTTAATTACAAGTCGCGTAATAATAAACTTTGATTACATCGCGAGAGTAATAATAGTGTCATTTGTAACCAGCTTTGTTTCGGGCATACAATGTCAGTGAGTTATAAGTTATCATTACTTACTTACACTTTAATTAAGTTAGACGTACATGGATTTATGTTGTGGTGAATCTAATCTTTTAGACATTATATAGATTAGGCAGTATTTCGAACTAAGTGGTTCTATGTAAATGCCTGCATATTTAGCTTTGTATTAATTTAGGCTTGAAATAAAAATGTTTGGACTAATAACTCTTTGAAAATTACAGTAGAAGTAATAATGCGAATTACTGACGAAAGGAATGAAGTCGGTTAAAACGGATCTTGAGGAAACCTCGATCTGAAAGTATGAAATCGCTAATCTGCCTTGCGCAAGCGTGGTGATTAATGCTCGTGACTTCTCGGTATGGGGAAAAGGTATTTGCTCAGCAATAGGATCATAGTTTGCTGGTGATATAATTTTAAGTAATTTGAATAAAATAAAATAAATAAACACTATTAACCTTTCAACAACCAAGCGACAACCGGCTGTCTCGGTGCTATTGTCGTTTTATTGTGTCTCGGATCACGTGTGTTCGAAATTTAATAAGAAAACCGTCCTGAATTTATTGTTTCTTATTTATGATTTTTTTTAAGATTTAAGTATGAATGTAAAGTTTCATCTCTTTCTTTAAATTTCATATGTTTTTTTTTAAACTAACTTATAAATAATAATAAATAATAAACATACTGGGACAGCTCACACACGGTTATCTGGTTCCAAGTTAAGCTCTGCTAAGAGCTTGTGTTATGGTAACCAGATAACTGATATACATACTTATATGTATAATTTATAAATACATACATATTATAGATAAATTACACCCAGGCACAGAACAAACAATCATGCTCATCACACAAAGTTTGTTCTGGGTGGGAATCGAACCCACGACCTCCGGCTTAGCAGTCAGGGCTACTAACCACTACACCAACAGGCCCGTCAATGAAAAAAACGTATGTTTCTGTAACTTAAAGTTATTTATTTACTGTGTTTTTAAATTATGAAAGTAAGTTAATATGAGTTTAATAATGCGATTGACAAATATCAGTATTTTGCTGGAAGTGCATCAATTTTCTATCACAAAGTTGCAAAGGAGCGATGGCAGAGTTGTTTTTACAAAGAGACGTCAGCATCGCTGCAGAACTGCTGATGTCAATCACGTCAATTAAATTAAATGTTGTTGCAGTACTTTATTGTCAATTTTAATGACATGTCCCTCTGAGTATTTGCGGATAGTGTATTAAGATAAAATTGTGTGTATTTTATTTTAAGAAATATTTTTCTATGAGTTTAATAACTGTTTTAACCCACAACAAACTGTGAACAATTTCGATTATATTATTATTATTAAATTCGACGACTAGGCGACAACCGGCTTTCGGGCTGCTTTTCTCTTTCTATTGTGTTTCAAATCACGTGTGTAACAGTGGGACATTCAAATATAAAAAGAAACTTTCTTCTAAATAATTTCATTATCATTTATTTTTAACTTTAAGTTTCTCGGGACTCTGTGGTCCCGGACCTTTGGAAGGCGTACGAGGGGCCGAAGCCAACTCGCAGAGGCCCCTTATATAAAGCTTTATAATATGAAGTGGGATACCAACCGGCGATTATCCCTATATGCACCACTCAAGTGCACCTAAGGGCAACCCCCGGTTGGTGGTGGTCTAGTGCAGGTCATGGAATAAAGAAAGTATTGGACTATGAGTTTGGGTTGTTGAGGTGGATTTGTTACCTAAGACTATTAACGACTATGGCCCATGCCTGACCAATGGTTGTATACACTAATTATTAAAATTAACAAAAAGGCAGATTACTCTCAAGCACCTGTAAATTTCATCTTATCTACCTAAACGATAGTCATTCAATCCTTACACAAAATAACAAACAAAACAAAACTTTACCTAAACGCCTCCAGAATAATAAAACGAGGATCACCAAAACCTCGGGCCTATTTCTCAATTCATTTTGCGTTGCAATCTAACAAACATCCGAAACTTATTAAGCTGTTTAAGTACTTCTTTTAGAGAGAGATGGCTGTATCTTGTATCTCTCTCTAATTCCCGGTCACGTACGAGATTCTTCACACGTAGTTTCAGGACTTAATAGGTCATATTCGTATTAATCTCGACGCAAAGTTGTTGTAAGTGTTGCTAGGTTTTTGGCGTGTGTACTGAATTAATTGTGGTGAACGAAAATCTTTCTAGGAGAGAAATAGGGATGAAAAGAGGTAGTGTTAGTTAATTGATTAGCGGGCATATCTAAAAAATATTAAAGAAGTGAAATAATTATGGATGGCAAGCTGTTTATGTTAAGTACTAACTGTGCACCTCTCACTGAGACGTTGTTATTGAACGTTGTCGGATTGCTATCGCTGCTGAACGAACAAGGTGAACACGGGGCGCCGCGCGCTGTTTTTCTCCATAGAGATCTACGTTTTGGAACAGGCAATTAGCGTCACTTTTCTGACTGACCGACCGACTCTTTGACTATTCATAAGTGCCTATAAATGGTCTAAAAAATTTCATGAGACCAAAAAAGCTACTTTGAAACATGATTAACAAAGTGCTCATTCCAAAATGTTGTTTCATATGAAGAAGAATGAGCAAGAAACTCCATATTTACTCTTTTAAAAATAATAGTGTTACAAAATCTTTTTTACCTGAGTAAGTGTAGTAAGTGAGTTAGTGTACTTCTTAACCTGAGATCCCGCATAAAAACTTTACTCACAAACTAAAAAGTCCAAAATGGTTACCAACCCTCGACCCAATATACAAAAATGTAAACTACTGCCAAATTACTAATATTATAAATGGGAAAGTGTGTCTGTCTGTCTGTCTGTCTGTCTGTATGTTTGTCTTTCTTTCACGGCAAAACGGAGCGACGAATTGACGTGATTTTTTAGGTGGAGATAGTTGAAGGGATGGAGAGTAACATAGGCTACTTTTTGTCTCTTTTTAACGCGAGCGAAGCCGCGGGCAAAAGCTAGTTGTAGCATAAAACATTCTTGTAAATTGCGTTCACAAGAACATCGTGATGGCTTAAAAGTCGGCAAGCTGAATATTGACGCGATTACCACAGTACAAGCTCTGCTTAGTTTGGGAACGGAGCACCGTGTATGAGTTGTCTTGGGATATTTAATTATACCTATTTTCCCATACTGTATTGCTTCAATACGTAAACTGTAGATCCATTGAAACATTGACTTAAGTAAAACTAAAAAACCGGCCAAGAGCGTGTTGGGCCACGCTCAATGTAGGGTTCCGTAGTTTCCCGTCCGTCACAATAAGTGTTCCCACTTATAAGTTTAAAAAAAAGGCTATTTGTTACGTTGACATACTAAGTACGCAGAAATTATTTTGTACAACCTTTTTGTCTTTTTTGTACAAAAACTGTTCTTTCTATCAAGTTCAAAACAATTTTCCTAGAAAGTACTTATAAAGTTCTACTTTCCAGATTTTTTTCATATTTTTTAAACCTACGGGTCAAAAGTTAGAGGGGGGGGGGGGGACGCTTTATTTTTTCCTTTTGGAGCGATTATTTCCGATATTATTGACATTATCAAAAACTGATTTTAGTAAACCCCTTTTCATTTTTAAATACCTATCCAACAATATATCACACGTCAGGGTTGAAATTAAAAGAAAAATCACTTCCCTCTTTACATATAAGGGGGCTACCCTAATAAAATATTTTTTTCCAATTTTCATTTTACCACTTTGTCGGCGTGGTTGATATACATATTGGTACCAAATTTCAGCTTTCTAGTGCTAACGGTCACAGAGATTACGCGAGGACGGACGGACAGACAGACAGACATGGCGAAACTATAAGGGTTCCTAGTTAACTACGGAACCCTAAAAAGGATCAACGTAACACCTTTCAGAATTAAACTGGAACTGTCAGGAGCGTAGGTACCAGATTTAAACTAAAACCCAGTACAAACTTCGTCTTACATTCAACTTGCATAAAAGCTTAAAATCGGACGGATTCGCGTACACTAGTAGTTAGGTGCAGACGTGAAAGTTCGCTAGTTTGTCTAGATGAGGAGCATATTAGATCTGTGTTTTGAATTCTAATTTCTGAGTAACTAGAGTTGCTGATTTTGCGGCAGAAATAACCAAACTGACATAATAAAGCACCTTTATGAGATAAGCGTTGTGATGCATATAAAAATAAGCAAATTCGAACTTCGGCACTGGAAAGACTTCAGGAAAGAATGAATATTGTAGATTGTTTACTTTAATCTAATAGAAGAATTCTTCAATAGCCGGGAATCATTTATGTTTCGAATGTGTACTCACCATAAGAAAAATCTAGAAATGCTCGGCTTCGCCTAAACAACACGGGTCGAGCTAGCACGGGCTTGTCTGTTAGACAAGCCAGTGCTAGTTCACGACAGTGCTAGCTCAGAGTATTGACTTCATGCAAACTTAGCATTGAGATTAATAAAAGAAACTATGAAACTGTTCACGTAGCGGTAGCGCCGCGTCTCTCTTACGCTTCGTCGACAGTTCAAAGTTTTGTATGTAAGCTGCAAGGCGTACACCAAACATATAATGACAATACGCGTCTATGCAGCTACGCTTCCGTGGACAGTGGCACTTACTTTGCAAGCACTTTGATGTGATCACCGTCTCTATCTTGCTTTAATAGTTTGACAACATAGTATTTAAAACAATCATGAATTGACGTACTTTTTATGATTGTGTAAGGCAGGGTGATATTGCATTATGACGTCACTAAGTTAACCTAATTGACTAAATATTTTATTGATTTAAAAAGAACCAAAAAATTTAATTTACAGTAAATTGAAAATGAATCGGATTTTCAGTGCTAAAATTAATTATTATTAATTATTAATTATTTTATTTCAGATAAAAATGCATCCATATATAACAAATTTAAATACAATTAAACTTAAAATTAAAATTATTAAAATAAAAATTATTGTTATTAAAATCTTATGAAGTATGTTAGTAAACTCCCATTATAATTTGCATCCATTTATTCTGGATAGGGCAATCAGGACGAGACACAACCATCTCAAGGATACTGTTGCTACTGCCTCGCACGCGTTGCAATAAGGAAGCTACTTTTTTCCTTGTAATAGCATGAAAGCCATCCATAATAATAACAAATAATATCCATAGTAATAGCATGAAATTAAGAGAGCTTTTATATAAATTGTGTCTTACATTTATTAGTTAATCCTTTGATCACACGTGATTCGAGACACAATCGAAAGACAGCCGGCTGTTGCATCGTCGCCGAAAGGTTGATGTAAAATACTTCTTAGTGCGACGATAATAGTAATACTACTTTGCTGAAGCACAACAGAGATTGGTAAAAATGGTCGTTTGGACTATAAAATGACAATTTTTGCCCATTTACAGCTTTGGCCGTTGACCATTGACCACAATGTTCAACGGCCAAAGTGATACATTGGTAAACCATGCTTCATGAATAAATACTAAGCTTTATCGTTCTTATGTCATTGGGTCTACTTAATTGACGATATGAAGTATATTTATATATATTTTTTTATAATTCTGTTTCGACCTAATATTGACACTATTGTATTTTCATAGACATGCCTCATTTGACATTGAAATTTAAACGACTTTTGACTATTTTATATTTTTTATTTGATTTTGTGTTTTTTTTACGTCTTTATTAATTTTATTTACCTAGTTATCAGAATGATTTCGGACACAATGAAAATTGTAAGTGAATAAATAAATTGAATTAAAAATTAAATTATTTTTGCTAAAGCCGTGGAAGCGTCTGCGAAACAGACCTATTTATTTTTGCACTTATAGTATTGATATTTAGAAATAAGAACTATTCAGTTATATTTTATCCAATTTTCATAAAAAATCAGGTCATCAAAAAGTTGCACGAACTTCCAATTCTAAAGGTAGGTTCACATTGTACCCTTCGTCTTAAATTTTCGTTATAATTATAATCGTTCACTACAACTTTTGTTGAGGCATTCAAAAGTTTTTTTGAAATACGCAAACTTAGTCATTTGAGTGTTTGCCAGCTTACTAACATAATCGAGATGGATATTACATATTATACTAATTAAAAAAAATCCAGAGAGAAAAGGAGTAATACAAAATTGAGTTACATGGCTATTTTACGAATTAACATTATTCTGAGAGAATTATGAAGAAGAAGAAAACTTGGCTTCTACTTACGAAAGAATTTTCAGCAAAATTTTAAATTAGTCGAACCAAACAGCCCCAGTCCAATGTTGATGAACGCTTAGCGTCACAGAAATTCACTTGACGTTGGTAAATGCATTGCACAACGCGAGCTATGCTTTCAACTGTTACAGCGAATGTCTCGAGAGCGTTGACAGCGTGACGCTTGCTCTAGATGAACGAAAACGGGCAGTGTGGACATACCTTTACTTAGTCACGGTTGAATGACATGCTAGTTTTAGTTAGTTTAGTTTCAACCAGTGCACAGTAAGTTGTTCACAATTAAGTACATATGCTCAAGTTCGGTACGTACACTTCGCTAGTTCATCAAGAAATTCAGACATTAGTGCAGTTTAAGTTAATGAACTACAAGTCTTGTGCTTCGGACCTTTAGAAGTTTAACTAGCCCCTGCAGTTGGATGCGAAATCGCTGCTTAATATACTTAGTTTGTTTTTTCAACGACCGAGCGACAGCCGGCTGACGCGTTGCAATTGTTTTTCTATTGTGACTCCAATCAAGTGTGTTAGAAGGTTTCGTGTCTAGATTATTTGCTGATTGGAATTGTAATGAATATAAGTCCGAAATCACTAATCCGCCGTGAGCAAGCGTGATGATCAATGCTCGTGCCCTCTCTGTATACGAAGATGCCTTAGCCCTGCAGTGGGACAGTAATTGGCTGGTAATATTATAATTATCATTTAAAGGTTCTGACCCCCTAGACAAGTGGCATTGTACAATAGATATCGAAAACTAATAGGTTGTCAAATGTATGGAGATGTCAAATTGTTTAGCGAAAGCTTATGTCAATAGGGATGACGACAACATTAAAAAAATGGAATTCTATTAAGTCCGTCTGATATTTTTTGCTTGATCTAATTAATAAATAAATACAAAGATAAACATCAACAAAGTTCCAGAGTGGGGGCTTTTGACGTCACCGTAATGCATAAGTTGTATCAGATCATGACGTCACGCGAAACTTCAACGCACTGTATCATCGTCATTTTACGTTTACGAGTAAAAAGAAAAAATACGTGTCCAAAATTTTTTGACAATCTAACTGACGGACTTATTACTTTTTTTTCGTCGTCTCGCCTATTTCATACATTTGACAATCTATTCGTTTTCACTATCTATTCTACAATGCCACTTGTCTAGGCCCTCTGTTCTTTTAAAGAACTCGAGGTTGTTATGAAAACTGTCATTCCAAGAAAGAGCTGATGTTTTTGAAGTCCTTGACCATATGTTCTATCTATACTACTTATTCATGTCAGACCAGCAACACAAACCATGATCATAATGAAATGTTAGCACATTAGTTCTGTACATAATGAACAGTATATTAGTTCAGTGGTCAGTTGAAACTTAAGATAAGTCTTGCTGTGCAGAACTGCAGAGCAAGAACTGGCCACAGATATACTTGAATGGGTACGTTATGAACGCTTCGGCAGTCGTCATTTATCTTCAGGAATAGGAACCCGTGATAATTTAGCCTAACTTGGACTTAAGATAGATTTAATGTTATGAATCTATGAATACTTTTATCTTAAGGGTAAAAGTTTCTTAAAGACCTTGTTAATAGTGGAATATTATCACCAAATAATGACATTGGTTGATCGAGGCCAAAATGTCATTGAAAAATTGCATAAAAATAACCAAAGTTTAATTATTATTAAACTAGCTGTCCACTGCGGTTTCACCCGCATTTTTCGTTACTGCTCCGCTCCCGTGGGTCGTAGCGTGGTATATAGCCTATAGCATTCCTCGATAAATGGGCTATCTAACACTAAAAGAATTTTTCTAATCGGACCAGTAGTTCCAGAGATCCCTACATACAAACTTACAAATTTTACCTCTTTATAATATTAGTATAGACTAGTATAGATAAAAATAAATATCCTTGGACAACTTACACACAGTCACCTGATCCCAAACTAAGAGCTTGTACTATTGTAATCAGACAACTGATAAATATACTTAAATAATTATTTATTATTATAAATATAATTATCGATAAATTACACCCAGACACAGAACATAAATAATCATGCTCATCACACAAAGTTTGTTCTGGGAATCCACGACCTGCCGTTTAGCAGTCAGAGTCACTAACCACTAGACCAACAGGCCCGTATTTGAAAAACTTTTTTTTTTTTAATAAACGGAAATATAAAAACGAAAGAAAGAAGTTTTATTTATTTTTAGCTGTCTCCCTCAGTTCCTCCCATCTTTAGATGCTGCTAAAATAGTTTGAGATCACTGTTAGTTACATTAAAAGTCGATACTTACCATCTATGTTGTGTGTATTGTATGTAGGTAACATATGTGTTTTTTTTTCCAAAATGATAACATTGTGTGACCTTTAGCAAAAACCTGCTTTACAATATAGAGCCAACATCTATCACTGTAGCTTTGTCCGTTACAAAAGCATCCACAGAATAAGACCTTTTTTGAAAAAAACTTTTTTTTTCCTTGTCCAAAGTTCGAGATATTTCATCTCGTTTATATTTCCATGGTGCATAATCATGGGAATTGCTGGAAAAATGAGAAATGCAACTCACGTACATATTGTACAGGGTTGGAACTTACTTCGGCTGTGTTGCAAATTGCACTTCAGGGCGCAAATCAGTGATAAAAAGTGCAAGGTCGGTGGTTGTATTGTGCATTTGAACTGCAGTAAATCAAGTCCGGAGTTTTTGATACGGTAATGAGAAAAAGATGGATTTTGAAATAATAATTGCTTGATTTTCATTTATCTTTTGATCTTTACATTATGCGCCTTACTAACAATCGCTGCATAAAGTTATGACAGGTTTATACGTCAAAAAATGAATGGTTACACAGGCTTTATTCATGACATAACTTTACACAGTGATTATTAGTAAGGGCATATATGTAGAACAAGCAAGGCGAATGCATATTGGTTCTTGCCCGAAATAAAACCTATGACCTCTTACATACTTGACAAAATCATAAAAAGACAGTGTTAGTTTTTTTTTGTTTTCTCTGGACCTAATGATCCAAACCTGTTTTTTTATTTATTGATAGAAAGCTGCTTTGTTCAAAAAGTTGTATAATTAGTTTATAAAATGTATCTGTGGGCAATAAAAAGTTGTTACATGATATACCATCAAATCCAGAGGCAAAAAAAAAGTTGTTACATAATACACAATAATGCAAAAAAACACCAAACAACTTGCCTCAGTAGTTTTCATCCCAGCCCCCGACACAGAAATTGTAAGACAGATCCATCCAAAGTACAAACGACGAATTGATTTATTGCACACTGTAAGTACAGTGGCCCGCGGTCTGTTTCAGCAGTAGCTCCAAACTTTTTCTGTGTGCGCTTGAGTCTGTAACGAGTTGTCGGAACTAGCGGTAATGGTCTGAACGCGGCCGAGTTCCAACTCGCTCGATTTGTTCACGCCTCAGCTCAACGATACTATTAAACAGTTTTTAGCGACTGCTATATTCCACTAACGTTATTTTATGTGGAAACTTTATTTCGTGGACTATAAAGGTTTTTGACGTGACTTTGGCAAGGGGATATTTTTATGCTCTTCCCTCTTAGAGTTTTACAAAGTTTGAAGAGAGAGAGGAGACGTTTTGCAATATGCGACATGAGTGATGGAATGAGGGTTTGTTTGTTTACATTAAAGACTAGGGCACTATGCCCTTACTTATAATCACTGTGTAAAGTTATGCAATGAATAAAGCCTGTGTAACCATACATTTTTTGACGTATAAACCTGTCATAACTTTATGCAGCGTTTGTTAGTAAGGCGCTAGGTCTACACACAATGACAGGTCTTTTGAGCATACAAATATGTTTAGACGCGTCACAGAGTTGAGCGTTAACGCAGCGTGTAAATTGTCAGTCTGACTATACAGTGTTAGGTCCTTTGCGAGATAGACCGATGTTCGCACTGGAATGTATAAATAGTTATGTTTAGCCTTTGACTTTGATACACTATCCTTAATTGTTGCAATAGAGAGGCATGGTATATATGTATACATATAAGACAGATATTGGGCATAGCTTTGAAATCTAAAGGTGACTCAAATATTATTATCAGTATATTCTGTATGTTCGATTTGATGCCCGATGTGATTTACACAATACCTGATTATGGACAAATAGCAGCGGTATGCTCGGCCAGTGTTTGTTGATTAAATGAACATTGACTTAATTATATCCCATACTTCCTTTATTTAATTTTGTTCGGAAAACCGACTATGCACCTACAGTTATGTTAAGTATGTTTACATTAATTATGTTTACTATTTGATGCTGAATTCTTGCTGATTATGCCACGTACATATCATAAATGTAAATTTATCTTTGTCCCGTTTAAGCTTACAATGGTAGCCATGTAGTATTTCTGATCATTATTGTCTTATAACAATTCAAAAAATTACAAATGACAACTGGGAGTAACGACTTTACGTTCCTCGGCACGGGATGTCAGAGATGTCCTAGATAAACTTAGAATGTACATATTAATTAAAAAGTAACATTGCTACGTAACATACTTCATGTTAACAGTAATCGTCAAAGAACGAGAAACCCTCCAAGTCTTAAAGATTATCCAGGGCTTCGGGTTTTTCGAAAGAGATACCAGGACACAAAGAGCTAGAAAGAACATGGGTAGGTTTTAGTTAGTATATGTCTGACTCTCCCTTCCAGAGCTGGAAGAGTCATTTGATGATTCCCATCCCAAAAAAAGACTTAAAAATTATCGTCCTTTTTTCTGACGTTTACCACTATAAAACAACTCAAGAGTTAACAATGTGATGCCATTGCTAAGCGCAACAAATACCATAAATTCATAACCTAAATGCAAGATAAACTCCCTACAAAATCTCACTCCCAACTTTATAAACCAAATCAGCCCTCAATTTCAACACCAGCGGTCATTTTTGGAAACATTCACGGAGATTTAGCTCCATAATGACGCTCCCCGACTGTCGGTCAAAACGTGAATTTTATCACTGGCCCGGATTAATTTGGAATCAATTACGGCCGGCGGGGCCTCCATTACATAAACAGAGAACTCATTTAACGTGAAACAAGGGTGGGTGTACACTGCAGTGTAACAGTTTCCGATATTGGAATATTTTCAGGAGAATTTTGTTATTGATTAACCAGTTCTGTTCCGTTTTGATTGCAGTTCGAATTGTAATCGTTTAGTTCACAGATTTTACTTTTTGGCTTTTAATTTAAAACTCATTTTTTATTACCTTTGTATTTATATATTTTTTGCTTCTTATTGATTTCATTTAAGCTCAATTTTCAGCTTCGTTTACTGGGAATTAAAATATCATCCGTGGAGTACATTGAAAATGTAAACATTACAGTCATGAGGTAAAAAAATATAGCTTTTCACTTAGGTTAGATCTTAGACTTATTACAAATAATGTGATTTAGGCACGCAATTTTCAGCTAAATTGGAAATGAGCAGCACGCTAAACTTTCAGTAAAACACAATAGCAATATGCATTTCGCTGTGATTTCTGAGCTTTCGCTGGGCTATTACTAACAGCTGGCTCCGAGCACCTAAAACAGAAAGAACATTCTACGATACCCAGTCAGGTTACTTTCTTATTCTATAGCCTCAAGGTATGAGCGCTTGACGACCCTTTCATTTAGACTAGTCCTTAATGAGAGAGATCTATACTTGGAGTTTCCAAGTATTTCAATCAGAAAATCGAGATCCGTAGGAGAACCAAAAACACCGATGTAGCTCACCGAGTCTGAGCCAAAGCTGAAGTGGCAGTGGGCTGGGCACATAGCTTGAAGAACCAATGGCGGTTGGGAGAAAACGGTTCTTGGATGGCGCTCCCGTATTAGCAAGCGCATCATAGGTTGGCGTCTCGTCTGTTAGACGGATGACCCTGTGAAGGTTGCAGGAAATCGTTGGATACATGCGGCACATTACCACATGCAGTGGAAAAAGTAAGGTGGCTTATGTCCAGCACGGTTACTGGCTGATGATGAGCTCTCAATAAAAAAGTCGTCATGTGCCGACTTCCACCCTTAGCGGTTACCCTATCAGAGATCAATAGACCTCGAGGTCGCAAGCTCTCCGTCGGCTGACGTCCTCCCCATCGACGCACAGATTCACGTAAAATTTTACAACTTCAAAATGAGCGTTTTCTTTTGTTTAACTCCACAATTTCCGAACAAAAACCAAATAATATGTGATATTGTCAAACAACCCAAATTAGACAGAGTCTTTACTGATGTTGTTGTTGTGTGTTGTTGTTCTGTGTAAGAATGAACAAATCCTCCGCTTGTCAGTTAACCATTTACAGTCTTCACGCAATCGATTTTTTTTTGTCTGATTCGACTGGGGCTTGAATTCAACGGCCAAAACACCTACTTAGACATATTTTTCGTTCGAGAAACATACTCACTTAACGAACAATATCCTTGTTTAACAGTTAGGTGTGAGTGAAGGACAGCTCGTCCTTAGCCCTACAAAAGAGGTCAGCGAACGATTGCAACCGGCAATTTTATTTTATTCTGCCCCTGATTCCACTATTCAATTATCTATTCGGCTGAATACTGACGTGATTCGGTTGTGGATTCATTGAGCTTTTCACGGGTTTTAAGCTTTAAGTGGAAATGGGAAATCAAAGGACAGAGTGGGGAAAATTAAAATAAAAAAAAACTTCCTTTTTTGTGCCCTTCTATAAGAATTTTAACTGCGATTCCGTTTGTGTGGAAGACAGTTTGATACAAAATTATACAAAATTACTAACTTTGGCTCTTTTTCAAGATACACCAAGTTTCATCAAAATTATTTCAGTCGTTTAGATATTAAGGCCTAATTTTGGCATTTATAATATTAGGATGTGGATGAATCTTTTGGTAAAACACTGTTTATGATCATGAGATAGCGATACGATAAATGGCAAAAATGACTATTCGTAAATATCACTATTAAATTACCTACTTTACTATATTGGCTTAATGTCTCATAAATTGTTTTTATCATTTTGTTGTAGCTGTTGGTTCTCCTTAGAATAAATAAATAAATAAATAAATATGTACAATTAATTTTACTTCTAAACAACCTGATTTTTAACTTACTTGTAGCCTAAAATCTTGATTTTTGTGAGTATTTATTGAATACCCGACTCAATTTTTTTTATGTAATTGACGTTTTAAAGCGCCTCCATAATCTTGAAAAAAAAATATTGACCTTGACTTTAATATTTTATATTGCATACCACAAAATCTAGGTCCCTATTTAAACTTAGTCTTTACAAAACATTATAAAAAAAACGGGTTTATAAATATACCTAACAAAATAAATAAATAAATATAACAGAGTTCCCGACAGCTTTCTCGCAGAAACTTAAACGGATTTTGGTGAAATTTTACAATAATAATATATGTCTTATGCATCAGAATTATGATGAAACCGAGGGGACATCTAGTAAGGAATATTTTTAATAATTCAGGAGCATTTTTTAGTACCTACTTCTAACTTATTTGAAGTTGATAGATCCTACTTGAGTGTCAATTCACGCAAATTGTAAAAACACCAATGCCATAACATGTATTTTCGAATAGCCGCTAAATACTATTTAAGTAATTGAATGAACATTATGTTACTACAAAATTGTGATAACTATATCACAATTTAATAATTCACTTTCCACTTTTCAAAAAATGTTTCATCACAAGTTTTAGACAGTCAAAAAACTTTTTACAAAAAAAAAATAACCGCCTTCAAAAACTAAAAACTTAAAAATAACTAAAATTTCGGAAGTCGGTGGCTTTTCTTCTGCCAGTCAATTTGTGTTGCCACCGACTTCCGAAATTTTAGTTATTTTTAAGTTTTTAGTTTTTGAAGGCGGTTATTTTTTTTTGTAAAAAGTTTTTTATTTTTTACTTTTTAGTGTCGAGTCCCAATGTCAATGACTAAAGTACCTATCCAGGTTGCCAATGTCCATACCAATGTTTCATCCAAGCGTAAAAAAAGCATCAAACGCAGAAAATATACAATAAAACTTCTATAATATGAATGCATTTTTAAAACGACATATCATAATCAATTTCAATGTAAAACTAACTTCAATGAAGCTGGAACACGAAGTAGCTGCTACGAACCATTTAGGATGGTATCCTTAAACTGTATTTTGTCTTCACTATCGAATCGGCATTATAATCAATCTCGGTGTAAAGGGCTTATCAATACGAATAAAATAAGCCCAAACACTATGTAGCTGCTATCAACCATTAAGGAGTTCCCTTAACTGTACTGCACCTGCATCACGGAGCTTGCAGTGGCAGTCATAACCCATCTCGGTGTAAAGATCTTGTCATCACGAATAAAATGAGCCCAAAGACGAGGCACCTAAGATGTACCGTTGAGGAGTTCCCTTGATTCTCTGTCTCGTCCATCATCAGATCAGCCCTAAACCTCCATGGTATTGTAGTCTCATCAGACATACACATTAATATTAAGTTTTTACCCGATGCTCGCCTACAATTTTCTAGAGATGCCCTCAATTTCTCAGGGTTTCCACCACCAGGTCCTGACCTGGTGACAATGGGACCAAATGACAAGCATAACCTTTCAAATAAAAAAAGAATTTTTGAAATCGGTCCAGGCGTCTTCGAGAAATCGAGTAACAAACATAAAAAAAAAAAAAAAACATACAGTCGAATTGAGAACCTCCTCCTTTTTTTGAAGTCGGTTGAAAACAGAAACTAAGGCTTTACTACAAGAAGAAACAACGCCTGTCCAAAAAATATATTAGAGACAGGTAAAAATTCATACTTCATTTCACCAATGAAAAGGGCCGCGAATTCCCAACATCAATTTCAAGAAAGGCAAACAGTAAACAGTAAGTCTTGGGAACCTCGTAAAAGGGTGAGACGTGTTTATTTCCAAAATTCAAAACCCAACATTTACTTAGGTGAGGCAGTAAACAAAAATTTAATACCCACAAATGTGATAATACGGCGACTGGCGGCGTGAGATGGTTTGCATTCAAGCTGATAAAAGTTTTTGTTAAAATATTTTTTCTTTACCTTCTTTTGAGGTGAAAATGTTAGTAGAGCTTGCGATTTTTACAAAATATAAATTTAGTATGGGCACGTTTCACTTGACAAGTTGAGACTGCTCATAATAAGAACGAGCCTATATTCTGTCTGTCTGTCTGTAATTTACAAGTAGTTTGTCAAAACTAAAAATGGAAATAAAAGCAAAACAGACCATTAAAGTTGAATTCACGATGTTTTTTGAGGCAACTGTTGTCGGCACTTTCTTTAAAAAAGCTTGACCGAAAGATATTTTGACAAACCCCGAGTTTCTTCCCGCATCTCTTTTTAAAGGTTAAGAAGACAATTAAATATAAAATGCCGACTCTAACTAGTTTATAAAAAATTCGTGTAAAAGTTTTCGTTGCATAATAAATAATAGGGCTATAGGTTACAGCTCTTACAAAACGTATACAACTTAAAAATTCCACCATCCCATAATCAAATTTCCTAAAACCACTCACATGAAAGATAAAGCCTTTAAATCATGAATTTCTAAAACCACTAGCAAAGTTTTAACCGATGAAATAAGATAACTCGTGGAGAACCACATGTTTATGACTGCTGTGCCAAAAGTTTTAGAAGAATATAATAAATTGAACTCGGAGAATGCGGTCAAGAACTGGTCTGTTGCATTTGGCATGAGGTAGCCGGCAAGATATATAACCAGTATGCCATTTACGATATCATAACTGAAAGTATTAAGTGGTTTGTAGAGAATGTATATTGTTGCTTTTAAGGTATGGACTACAATTGGACAGAATATTAACGTTATTTTTATGGTAAACGTAAAAAGTCACGATATTTTGGTTAGTATAGAAATGTCAATACGACATAGGTACCCTTTGAAATTAGTAAAAGATTTTTGGTTTTGAGAGGGTAAATGCACATTGTAGAGACAAATCTTTATGATTTGATAACTTATGAAGCCAGATTAGCTGTAATATGTAGTTTGCATATTAAAATCCATACTAATATTATAAATGCGAAAGTAACTCAGACAGACAGACAGACCGACAGACAGAGTTACTTTCGCATTTTAGTATGGATAGTATGGATAACATGGACTAAGGTCGTTAATCCACCACCGCAGTCGCCGTCATGTCACGGAGAACCAGATTTTGTCGGCCTGGGTGACGGGAGGGGCGGTGGACACACGGCTATAGCACAGTTTAACGATCCATACAGTTGGTAAACGCCTTTGATGTCGGACGACACCGCCGCCGCCGCCCGTGTAGGTATTTACGCTACCGCGTGCAAATGTGCAAGGGTTGTCAAAAAAGACAAACTTTATTTTTTTCATAATTGAATATTACCTACATGTGAGAATTACGCGGCTGTGGGATTTCATAAAGGGGGGCAAATTTTTCATTATTTTTGCGATAGGACACACCGTTTTCGAGATACAAGCTTTAGAAGAAACAAAGACAGGTCACAGCGGCATGCGACTACGGTCATAACCTGGAAACAGACTGGTACACAGGACAGACCTAAGTACCTTTGCTTATTGTTTTATCCGGGTTTTTCGTAGCCAGGTTTTAGTTTTTTTTACTTTTGTATAAATAAATAAATAACCTAACATTGCGTGAACAGTGTCCAAGTGCCTGAGATAGCCCGTTCGCAAAGCGTATATACCTACAATACGAAATATAAATGATGCCGATTGAAATGTTTTTCCGATTGTAATAATATAACGTATACGAATACGTATACGTGTATAACTTAACTTTACTCGTACCTACTATAATTATTATATACGTAACTATAAACACGACGAGTTTATACAAAATAAATATTAGTAGATACCCACCTGTTTAATACGAATTTATAAGAGCGTCACGGGGAAATCTATGAAATCTTAAATCCTTATTGTGTCCGAGGGTACGAGATGGACGAATTCTGGTACGGAAGGCAGACGGACACTCAGCCAAGCAAGTTCGGAGCCTTGATGCAGTTGCTCTGCTTTAATATACTCAAAAATCATACTAGTACAACACCGTGAGGTAAGCAATATAATTCAACATATACTACCAAAACTTTAGAGGAATGAAAACCAAATTAACAGAAATAAGGCTAAACATTCAAATAAGCAACTATGACGTCATAATTGGAACGGAAACTTGGTTAGATGACAGTATCAACGACGGCGAAATAATTGATCCCAGATACAATATCTACCGCAGAGACCGAGCCTCAACTATACTTAGTACAAAAAAAGGTGGAGGTGTACTTATAGCCGTATTAAAGTCTATCGATTCTGCTCGTATGGCACATTGGGAAACCAATACAGAGAACCTGTGGGTTAGACTGAAAATTTGTTTAGGGCAAAATATACGGTATATCAACATCTGTGCCGTCTATCTACCACCACCAGTACAACAACAATCACTGAAGTCATTTCTGGACAAGCTTACCGAAATAATCGACATTACAGGCGACAATACACTAATTGCAGGAGATTTTAATCTCGGTTTCATCAAATGGAATAGAGACACCACATCACCGGAATCTACATCGACCTCTGCCAGTAACTACAACAATGCTCTTGGCTATATACTTGTAGATAGCTTATCTTTGAATAACTTAGAGCAATTAAATACCGTAAAAAATTGTCTTGACAAGACCCTTGACCTCGTTTTAAGCAACCTTTGTGGTGGGCTTGTTCACGAATGTAAAAATCCCCTATCTGTAGTAGATTCCTATCACCCACCTTTAGAGATTGTAATAAGTAATAGTTCTCCACTCATGCTTAAATGTAAACCTTTGGTCAGGCATAATTTTCTACACGCAAATTACATACTGATTAACAAGAGATTGAACCAGATAAACTGGATCGAAAGGTTCGCCGGGTGTCCGGATGTTGATGCTATGGTGAAAATACTTTACGAAAACCTCAGTAATATTATAGACGATAATATACCAAAAAGAAAAATATCACAGAATAAATACCCAATTTGGTTCCCAAAACCTCTAATACGTCTTTTAAACGAAAAAGAAAAACTTAGAATACGTTTTAGAAAATATAAAAACCCCCGCGATAACTACGAGTACAGAATGCTAAGTCACAGAGCCAGGGAGATTATCAAAGACAGCTACAAAGAATATGTCAGTGGCATAGAGAAGGGAATCACTCACAATCCAAAAGTCTTTTGGTCCTTTGTGAAGGCGAAAAAATCCAAATCCGTTGGTATACCATCACAAATGAAGCTAGAAGGCAATACAGCTACCTCTGGTCCAGACGTTTGCGATCTTTTTGCTACACACTTCTCTTCGACTTTCGTCCCATCAAACAGCTCAAATATTACCTCTTGCCCTGAAACCAGTCAGTACCATCAACATTCATTAAGTCGAGTTAAATTCACAGAAAGAGATGTAATTAGAGCTCTGAAAAATCTCAACATATGTAAAGGCCCGGGTCCTGACGGTCTGCCACCACTATTTATTAAAAGATGTGCAGGCAGCTTAGCATTGCCTCTTAAAATTATTTTTAACCATTCTATGGAAACATCTAAATTTCCTTCGGAGTGGAAAATTGCGCAGGTTGTCCCTATTTTTAAAAAAGGAGAAACTAACAATGTTAAAAATTACCGACCGATATCGATATTATCAGTGTTCTCTAAGGTGTTCGAATCCCTCCTCTGTCCTATTCTGACATCATATTCGAAGTCAATGATAGCCCAAGAGCAACATGGGTTTTGTGCTCAAAAATCTACAACAACAAATTTAACACTATATGTCAATGATATTAGCAAACTTGTGGATTCTCGCAAACAAGTGGATGCCATATACACGGATTTCAGCAGCGCCTTCGACAAGGTTGATCATCAAGTACTGCTGCAAAAACTAGCAAACCTTGGTGTATTTGGCAGGCTTCTCCTATGGTTTGAATCGTACTTAATTGATAGGAAACAAAGAGTTGTGGTCAAGGGGCATCATTCTACTCCATATTCTCCCTCTTCAGGAGTTCCACAGGGTTCTCACTTAGGCCCGATATTGTTTATAATTTTTGTCAACGATATAGTCAACCACATTAAACATTGTAATTGCTCACTCTTCGCGGATGACCTGAAATTATACAGGGTAATCGAGTCTCAAAGTGACTCATGTTTACTCCAGGATGATCTAGACTCAGTGCTCAATTGGTGCAACGCAAATAGGATGACTCTTAATGTCGAGAAGTGTTATCATATCACTTTCACTAAAAAACATATAACTTTACCCACATCTTACTCCCTAAATGGCATTGTTTTACAGAAAGTCGACACTATTCGAGATTTGGGAGTACACCTCGACACTAAGCTTTCCTTCATACCACATATTGACACCATCATTACTAAGGCAGCCAAAATGCTAGGTTTTATGAAACGTGTCTGCCAAGATTTTCAGTCACCTCGTACCCTGAAATTGCTTTATAGCGCACTAGTAAGAAGCGTTTTGGACTATGACTCTCCTGTATGGAACCCATTGTACCGAGTCCATATCAATAGGATAGAACGAGTCCAAAAAAGTTTTACTCGGTATCTACGTTATAAATGTAAAAGTTGCCCACTAGAAGCCAATTATACAAACCGACTCAGTCATTTCAAAATGACCACTCTGGAATATCGTCGCAATACAACCGACCAAATATTCTTATTCAAAATTGTAAACGGTCTCGTTGACGTCCCCAAACTCTTAGAAGAAGTCAAAATATCGGTACCCCGCTCCTGCCTCCTTAGACGAGAGCGCACTTCAAATGTATTTGCACCTTGCACTACTCGCACAAACCTGGGTCGATCAGCTCCAATGCACCGTCTGTTGAAAACCTACAATCAAACTCAAACGCGTACCAACAGTATCGACATCTTTTGTGACACTCTGGCTCAATTCCGCAAACACCTAGCAGATACAAGTCTGCTCTAGCTACGAGAAAGATTCCGACTGGTTCAATCTCCTCATTATCAATCTCTTTATCTTTATTATTATCATTGTCATTTATCACTGTTATTTTTCTTATACACATCTTGTTTTTTTTTTATTATAATATTAATTAATGTATGCTGAAGTAGGAAATCCATACTACTTTTAATTTGTATAATTCAAATTCAATAATTATTCTGCAATGTCCTGTGTAAACATTTTCACCAATCTTGTATTATAACACTGTATCACATACTGCAAAAGCTGTGCACACCTTTAAGTGACAAGGTCACGTTAATACTAATTTAACTAATTTCTGTATGTATCAATGTTTCTGTGACTTTGTTGTTGGAGTGCCATAATAAATAAATAAATAAATAAGTAATAATATAACGTATACGAATACGTATACGTGTATAACTTAACTTTACTCGTACCTACTATAATTATTATATACGTAACTATAAACACGACGAGTTTATACAAAATAAATATTAGTAGATACCCACCTGTTTAATACGAATTTATAAGAATAAACTTACCTCGCGTCACGGGGAAATCTATGAAATCTTAAATCCTTATTGTGTCTCGTTGTCGAGGTACATACGTACACAGAACAAGAAGTGTGCACCATTATAATAAGTTTCTTCAATGATTCTTGAAAACTCGCTCGCGATTTACACGGATGCGTTAGCCCCAGAGTTTGACCCCCCAACTACGCGCACTCGTGGGCAGCGATCCGCGCCGCCCACTTCCCCTCGAGATCCCCGCCGTTGCTCTATGCAAGAACATTCGTTTTACAACTGTATGGATCGTAAAACTGTGGCTATAGTAAGTGTATGCGTCGCCACTTCGATGCCGTCATCTCTTTCGGTGACGGCGCTAAGCTGGAATTTTTGATGCCGTTTCTGTTTTCGTTATGTAATTAAATGGTCAGTGACCTGAGAGTGATAATAAGTACATTACATTGTCCTCAATTTTATTTAATAGGTATTTGCTAGTTTTAATAAATTAATAAATATTACAATTACTCCAAATTGAAGTCATAAAATTTGGTAGGCCTACAAGAGTTTCGTTTACTAAATAAGCAATTTCTGGGAAGACACTTTAGAATTAATTAAAATCTACATTTATATTACCTACTTAGTTTCATAGAATATTTTGATATTCTATTTGAAAGCTGATTCAATGAAGAATAAAGTTTTAAGTAAAAAATTATAGTTCCTGTAAGATATTATAAAAAATGCTACTTTTATAAAATTAGGCTTTTGAAATGTTAAGTTACAATATACACGAAACAACATGTGTACTCATAATTTACCAAGATTAGAATTTACCAAGTTAGCCATATTTTTTTCCATATATTCAGAACTAGCTTTTGCTCGCGGCTCCGCTCGCGTTAGAAAGGTACAAAAAGTAGCCTATGTTACTCTCCATCCCTTCAACTATCCCCATTTAAAAAATCACGTTAATTCATCGCTCCGTTTTGCCGTGAAAGAAAGACAAACAGACAGACAGACAGACAGACACACTTTCCCATTTATAATATTAGTATGGATTTCTCAGTAGTCCGTGCTTTGTACAACCATTCAAGGTACGGGCTGTCATTGAAAGGTCATTGTTAGTCGTAACAAAAAAAAAAACTGACACACTGTACAATAGTATTTACCAATAGACTTCCTAGTAACTAGAAAAACAGGAAAATACAGGAAATACAGAATGAAAATGCTTCTAAAAATAAAATAAAGTAATTTCAGTGTAAACCATCTTGAGATAGCATTGTAAAATAACTCAGCGCACTTACAATATTATTTTAAATAAAACGCTTATTCGACTGTCTAAAAACTTCATAATTAGCTGTTTCCTTTCCATCTGGCGTTGAAAACTAATTTTCATCCAGCCCAAACTCTATGCCTACGTAATACCTAAATTAAACCCCGAAACTTTGCTAAGACTAAATTTCTCGAAAACACCGACAATCAAAACTTTCAACAACACAGCTATACAAACAATTAAATAAATAAACTCAATCCCGACTGAATTTGCAAATTCCGGTGTTTGGAATAACCCAACAATATTTTTTCATGAAATAATTTAAGCAGGAGGATTCAGCTATGAAAACGTTTTAATTCCTTTTAAACGAAATTAAACACGGAACAGCTTTTGAACGCTCAAGGGGTCTTCCATACCCTTCGCTTGGATGTAATGGCCTTATTGTGAGAATAGAGAAAACACGGCTTTGAATGTTGTGCAGGAACGTTTTCTCTTTATGAACGAGACCAGATACGTAACGGACTATAAGTATAGTAACCATACCACTGCCTAACACCTGACTATGTCATCACAAAAAGTTTGAATTTTTATTCAGTAAATGATTTTACGGGCCTGTTGGTGTAGTGGTTAGTAGCCCTGACTTCAAAGCCAGAGGTCGTGGGTTCGATTCCCTCCCAGAACAAACTTTGTGTGATGAGCATGATTGTTTGTTCTGTGTCTGGGTGTAATTTATCTATAAATGTATGTATTTATAAATTATATAGGTACTAGCTTTTGCCCGCGGCTTCGCTCGCGTTAGAAAGAGACAAAAAGTAGCCTATGTTACTCTCTATCCCTTCAACTATCTCCACTTAAAAAATCACGTCAATTTGTCGCTCCGTTTTGCCGTGAAAGAAAGACAAACATACAGACAGACAGACACACTTTCCCATTTATAATATTAGTATGGATTGATTTTATTATATAATGATTTTATTATATGTATTGATTAAATAATGGTGCTTTTAATATTTTTTTTGTTTTTGTATGGCCATCCTGGACTTTTTTTTTAAACTAAAAGCCCATTATCATTTCCTTTCAACGATCTTTTCTTCAAAAGTTAGGTGACAGCGACAATGACAGTATTGCCAGATTACTAAACAACTATTAGGCCACTCATATACACGTGAATCTAGATTGTGATAATGTTGGGGGAAATTGATACAAATCTTTTATGAATAAAGGTGATATGGTTTAAATAAATTTTGTTTACATTAATAGGTAAGTGATACGAAGTGTACCGGGTCATCTAGTATGTATATAATAGTAAACTCACTGCCTGATATCAACGTGTTTGTTAATATATAACAATAACTAACTAAATACATTAAACTTGGAGGGTTTATTCTTTGTGAAGAATATAAAAAATAGCCCTAAAGGGTTAAAATAGTAGGTAGAATCTCGACATCCACGCGGGCGAAGCCGCGGGCGAAGGCTAGTAAATATTTTAAATCTAGATATTTTTTTTATCTTATTATTATTTTTGTACGTTGGAAATAAGAAAAGCTGTTACAGTATTATTTTTTACAGCATATTACACGCCTTTTTGTTATTTCAAACCGTATTAAATGGCTTTTATTTGCATGATTTGGATTTATGAAAATGATTCCATTCGTATTTTGAAAACAATTAAACATTACTTATTTGTCAGGTTACAACCCGTCAAACCTGACGGTTTGACGGGTTGTAACCTCTATGGTTGTAACTGTTTTGACACTTGATTTGCCGGCTACTATGACAACGACATCCAACAGAACATGGACAACTTTTATATGGGAAAATGGAATTGTTGTTTTACTCTATCTTTCTCGCAATTTTAGAGACAAAAAGTAGCCTATGTTACTCTCCATCCCTTCAACTATCTCCATTTAAAAAATCACGTCAATCCGTCGCTCCGTTTTGCCGTGAAAGAAATACAAACAGACAGACAGACAGACAGACAGACAGACAGACAGACAGACACACTTTCCCATTTATAATATTAGTATGGATACATATCAGTTGTCTGGTTACTTTGGATCAGATGACCGTGTGTGAGTTGTCCCAGTATATTTATTTATTTATTATTGCAACCTGCAACTTCTCTGCTTGCATAGTCGAAAGTGGGATTCATGGTCTAATACTCTCTTTTATTTCTTTTCTGATCAATTTCGTTGTGGAATCCAAGACCAAATAATAAACCTGCAACTTCACACACGATGTCACTTTAAATTACGTGTCGCCAGCGTGCAAACACTTGGCAAGCCGTTGATAACAATTTTAATTCTCCGAACAGTGATTTGAGACACAAAAGAAAGACAATAGCAGCCCGACAGCCGGCTGTCGGTTATTCGTTGAAAGGTTAAATCAAAGTAATAATCAGTCTAACCATTTGTATTATGTTACCCAGCTACTGGGTCGTGGAGGTCAGGTCTGCAGTGGCTTCATCCATGTAAAACTCCGGTATTCAGCTGGATTTGGTTAGACTAGAAGGCATTTAGAAGATGTTAAATAGATAATTAATAAATATCCTGGAACAATCCACACACGGTCATCTGATCCCAAACTAAGCAGAACTTGTACTATGGTAACCAGATAACTGGTAAACAGATACCTATATTATAGACTAGCTGTCTCCTGCGGTTTCACCCGCATTTTTCGTTACTGCTCCGCTCCCGAGGGTCGTAGCGTGATGGTGTATAACCTATAGCATTCCTCGATAAATGGGCAATCTAACACTGAAAGAATTTTTCAAATCGGACCAGTAGTTCAAGAGATTACCCCCTACATACAAACTTACAAACCTACAAAGAAGGCGGGCGAAGGTCCATACATTATTGGGTTTGACTATACAGCAACGATTCTTGCATTATTAATTTTTAATATTACTATTATAAAAAAAAATAACAATATTTACAATTTCTACAAGGGAGAAAAATAAAAATATAGGATGTTATTAGTCCATACAAAATTAGCTTTGTTTGTTTTGCAATAAACGCCTTGAATTGATAATTATGAATTATTGACTGGAAGTTTTGCATTATGATCAGGCTTGGTTTGAGTAAATATAAATCAGAAGTATTTTAGTAATAGTAACAGTTTATGACCATGTGAACTTATTTTGAAATAAATTACTTACGACTGCGTGGCACATTGCTGTCTAACTGAAAGAATTCATTCCTCTTCTATTTAGCGCAAACGTACAGAAGAATTTACGCCATCAGGTTAATATAATTCAGATGTTGATCACTGATTGTATTTTACTTCGTAATCCAAGATAACTTATCGTAGGTCATTCGTCAAAATAATAACCGTCAGAATCCTTTATACGTAGCCAAAGTCGTAAAATAATACCAATCAAATAATTAAACCGCACGGAAACACTACAAAACATAATATCCACAATTGCAAGTTTATTCTATTCTATTTTTATATAATGGCAAGCAGAGCCGATGTCGACTATTCTGCCAATGTCAAAAGTGATTTGGAAATGCAAGAGTGAAGAGAGAACGACAAAAATAAAAAATTACATTTACTAAGTAAAAAAAGAAATAAAAAAGTGACTAATGCAGTTGGAGTTAATGTAGACCTTGCTGAGTTAGTACTGGACTGAAACAAACAAAAAATAAAAATACATAAATATTATATTATTGTTAAAACATTAAAATATATGCCACATCCACATAGAAACGAATCATAGTTTTATGTTATTGTGGCGGATAAAAGCCATCAACGCCACAAATAGATCAGGAGAGGAGTACGTTAGTAGGGAAGGGATGTTAATCGGGAGAGGGATCTTAAATCTGGGGAGACGACTATATAGGTCCAGAGGAGGGATATTGTTGGAGCACTCAAAAAATATGTGTTCTAAAGTACCCTCCTCTAATCCACACTCGCAGAGGGAGGAGTCGCGAATACGGATTTTTTGCAGAAAAACGGGAGTGCAGCAAAAACCTATACGAATTCTACATATAACCGATATTACACATTTTGACACCTTCTTGTAAGCATAAAACCAAGGCTTTGGCTTTATGGTTGGTTGAACCGCGTAGAAAAAGCGGCCCTTCTTCTTACTTGAAGTGTTCCATTGCTCCTGCCATGAGTACTGCATATCCGATTTTGGGAGTGTTAACAGATCGTAACCTAGAAGAGTGTTATGTGTGAGATCAGCCGTTACAGACGCACAGGCATCTTTAGCCAGACCATCAACACATTCATTACCCTTAATGCCACAATGACCAGGTATCCAAACTAACTGAACATCTCTCCGACTAGTAGCGCAGGAGTGTAAACAGTTTTTAATTTTTAAAATGAGAGGGCTGTGTAGCTTGGATTTAAATGGGTTTTGAACTAAAGCTTGTAAACAGCTAAGAGAGTCTGTAAAAATTACAGCTTTTTCAATATTAGTGTGGGACTCTATAAAAGACAGGCTTCCAGTATGGCCACACATTCACCAGTAAATACAGAAGCTTTCCTAGGACATTTGTACTGAAGGATAATTTTAGAGCTCTGATAATAAACCGCGGCTCCAGTGTGACTAGACTCATTTAATTTAGAAGCATCAGTGAAAAATAATTGAAACCCGTTCCATCGCTCACCCACCACCGCATTGAAAATTGAGTTAGCTGCAGGAGATTTCTTGGTGATACCAATATCAAAAAGAATTTTTGGTCTAAAATTAAGAACTTCATAGGGAAAGTGGAAAAGAGGAAGACTAGGATATTGAGTAACAGGACAATCAAAATTTTGAATAAGTCGAAAGGATTTTAGTACTAGAGGGATTTCTTTATTATTCCAGTACTTTGAGTTTCTGCATAGGGCATCTAACTCATTTAATTTAGCTATGAGGGGATGAGAAGTTCTAGGGATTAACCTGTACAAAAAACGGGAAGCCAGATACTGCCTCCTCAGAGCCAAGGGAGGTTCAGCACACTCAACCTGCAATGCGTTAATGGGGGAGGACTTCATACAGCCACAGATGATCCGAAGACATTTGGACTGAACTCTATCCAGCCCAGCCAAAGCACCTTTGTTGCAGGGTATCAGGTGATATGTTCCATAGTCTAAAACACTGCGAATCAAGGCATTATATACTAATTTCATGGTGTAGGGGTGAGCTCCCCACCACACTCCTGCAAGAACTTTTAAAATAGAATAGGTTTTCTCACATTTTTGAATGAGGAAATTGACGTGGTGTTTACCGGTTAATTTATTATCTAAAATAACACCTAAAAATTTTACTTTACTGACTATGGGAATAATCTGGTTTGAAATGCTTAAGGAAATATCGGGGATCTGTTTTTTACGCGAAAAAATTACTGCCGAACTCTTAGGCGCAGATAACGCCAGCCCATGCTTTAAAAGCCACTGATTCAAAGAATCCAGAGAGAGGCACAAGGATGACGCAGCATCGGCAATGGAGGAATGTATAACATACATAGCTATGTCATCGGCGTATTGTAAAATCTGGCAGTTGTTGTTAAGGCAGGACCCAATATCTGCCGTATATAAGTTATACAATAATGGGCTAAGAACAGAGCCTTGCGGAAGACCCTTCCATGTATGCCTACTACTGAAATCCTCTCCCTGGACTCTTAGATTCAATGAGCGCGACAACAGCAGACCACATATGCATTGTATCATCTTTGCTGGAAGACTCAGCTGTTGCAATTTTTGCCTGAGCACCGGAAGAAGTACGCTGTCATATGCAGAGGAAATGTCGAGGAAGGTGGCAACTACGGATTCATTCTTGGAAAAAGCTATGCGTACATCCGTGACTAAAATGCCAACACTATCCATAGTGCTAAGCCCTTTCCTAAACCCAAATTGGGAATTCGGCAGTAAACTTCTCGATTCCACTATCCATTCGAGGCGGTTTTTGATAAGATGCTCTAGTATTTTGACTAGGACTGAAGATAGGGCTATTGGCCGAAGGCCATTCGGGTCATCTGCATGCTTGCCAGGTTTCAATATTGGGATAACAATCTGCAATTTCCACTGATCTGGGACCCAGCCAAAAATAAAACTAAAATTAATTATATTTAAAAAGTAATTTTTTGCCTTATTACCAGAGTGAGTAATGAAGGAATATGGCACCCCATCTATACCAGGAGCAGTGTCCCGGAGGTTTCTGAGAACCACATTCAACTCATCTATGGTAAAAGGTGCGTCATACGGGTCATCTGATGCGTTATGCAGAGGTTCACACAGACATTCAGATAGGAGAGGGACATAGGGTGGTGCTATTTTGTCAAAGAAATGTTCAGCAGTTTCCCTAGTGATGGGTGACAAGATAGACGGAGAACACCCACGTCTAAACCTGTTGATCTGTTTCCACACCACTGACGGTGGAGTAGTGGGGGACAGTGAGGAGCAGAACCTAACCCAACCTGCACGTTTCTTCTTGCGAAGAAGACGTTTGGTTTTGGCATTGGATTGACAATACGCTAAGAGGTTTTCCATGCTCATATTTCCGTTGTAGCGTTGCTCTGCTTCATTTCGTTCCCTAATAGCCGTCGTGCATTCTGGGTCCCACCACGGTGGTGACGGGATTTTGTTACGGGCACTGTTTTTTAGCTTGAAGCTGGTGTCCGCACTGGATTTGATGGCTGCAAGGAAGCCCTCATAGCAATTTTGGGCATGGTAGTGACCAGGGGCATCTGATAAATATGAGTTTAAATTTGGAAGGGAATCAATTTTTTCCTCCAATGATGATACAAATTTTGGCCAATCTGGATTGGCCAGGTTATATTTCAGGAGTGGAGGAGAAGTTTTTTCTAAATAGTATTTATTAAGGATAGATATAACTATAGGGTAATGGTCGCTGCCATGCGTCAAAGATGTACATTCCCAATAAGTAGATGCAGCAAGTTCGCGGGAACAGAATGTAAGGTCCACACAGCTTTTTTGCTGACCTGGGGGAGATCTACGTGTTGGGCAGCCATTGTTTAAAATACACAGATCCAGATCATCCAACAACTCTACTAGGGATGTGCCAAAGGTATCACAACGCTCTGACCCCCATCTATAGTGATGGCAGTTAAAATCACCCATAACCAGAATTGGTCCGTGGGTGTTAACAAGAATGTTCCTCAATATAACAAAAAAGTCTTGGTGGGGGTGTGCAATATAAATGGAAAACACCGTGATACCTTCGACTATTCCTGCAACAATATTCATATCTCCCGCAAGTGCAGGCAAAGATAAGGGAGCAAGTGGTACCCGATTATTGACGAATAGAGCCGACCCTCCGTACCCATCGGATCTATCGCATCTAAGGATGTTATAATGTGGCATACGAAAGCTAAGACTTGGTATGAGCCAAGTCTCAGCTATAGAGCAAGCCAGGGGCTTGTACTTATTTAAAAGGAATATGAGGTCGTGCTTTTTATGCCACACGCTCCTCACATTCCACTGTAGAAATGTTTGGCGAGACGCCATTTCTAATATCTAATAAAAGAGAAATAAGTTTATCGGCAACGTTGGACGGTATTTGAGGGGAACTAGGGGATGAAGAAATAACAGTTGGTAAGAGGTTTATCAAGAGTTCTATGATAGAAGTGGTATTATTCGGGGAATACTATTGTAATTGAGTGCGCAGCCATTAGGCTGTGAGGGTTGGGGAGAACTTACTATTTGTTGATGAGCAACTTTATCATAAGATGGAGAAAGCGGGGCATGGGTCTTAGGCTTGAGGAACACTGTTTTACGGTATGACTGAGAAGCTGGAGTTTTGGCGGCATTAGCATAACTGCGAGAGGGACTTGGGATGAGCTTACTAGCCTCAGCAAAAGAGATAACTTTCTCAGCCATAGCGGTCTTAATTGCCTTTTGCCTACCATGTTCCGGACATGACTTGCTATTCGCAAAGTGATTTCCCGAACACAGCACACAAAACGCCTCACCCTCAGAAATGCTGCAACCATCACCGGGGTGATCGTGGCCACACTTACTGCAGCGAGGTTTAGACCTACATAGGTTTGCCACATGGCCAAATCTGCAGCACTTGCGGCACTGAATGGTTGGAAATATGTATTGTTCTACTGGCAGTGACGTATAACAACAATATATCCGCTTAGGAAGAACCTGACCATCAAAAGTGATTACGCATGTTTCAGTGGGCTTGAACTCAGTAATACCGTCTGTGTGAATTTTCCTATTTAAACGTCTCACTTTTAGTATCCGTCCACACCCTGAGGGCACAGACAGGTACGATATAATCTCTTCCTCAGTAAAGTCCGAGGGAACCCCGGAGACAACACCCATCCGTGTAATATTAAATGTAGGAATGGATGCATTGTACCCATGTTTTAGCAAGACACTGTTTACCAAAAATGAATTAGCATCCTGAGGGGATGCAAACTGCACAGACACACGGTTTCTACCGACTCTGCAGACTCCATCACGAATTATATTTGTGATATTGTTCTTCATGAGGAACTTACCGAAATTCACAGGGTGCAAAGTGGCACCTGAGTTTGGTTGACTCTCAACCCGAGTGACATGAACAATATATGGGGCCTTATCCATGACCGAGTACCTTACGCGGCCAATTTGTTGCCTTTGCTGTTTGTTCGGGGACAAAGAAGTTTCATCGGTACTGGGACGTTTACGGGATGTTTGCGGTTGTTGTGTTTGGGAGACGTCCATCTCCGAAACACTGCACACGACGTCGGCGAATTGGGACAAAGGATTTGGGGAAAGAGGAGATATGTCAGGGGGCTCAGGATCGGGTGGCTTTTTCTTGTCCATTTTGACAGAAACTGCTTACAACTAGGACAATCACAATACTAACCTATTAACAAACACAGGGACAACACACTTATAAGTAAACAGGTCACAAAAAGTACAACAATCACTCAAAAAACTATAAAATTCGAAACACACGTGCACACCAATAATAATAATAATAAACAATGATTGTTGACATAGCCGTCCCGCATGACGAGAACCTCGTGAAGGCCGAGAAGGATAAGCAGACTAAGTATCTTGACTTGGCTCGCGAGGTTGTCGAAATGTGGGATGTAGATTCAGCAATCATTGTGCCGATAGTCGTGACGGCCAATGGCATAATAGCGAAGAGCCTTGACCAACATCTGAGGAGGCTCTCGCTAGGCAGCTGGGTCAGGGGTCTGATACAGAGAGCGGTACTCCTGGACACGGCGCGCATTGTCCGGAGGTTCCTCTCTCTGGAGCCCTGACCACCGGTAGCTTGGACCCTGTTCCCGATGCCGGTGGGATACTATTTTTTATATTTTTAAATGTTATTTTTCTTTTTATATTAATATTTAAAAATGTAAATAATGTGTTTAAAAAATAAATATATGGAATAATAATAATAAATTTATTTAAGTAAAAAGTAAGTACAAAGGAGATTTACATTAAATACAATAGAAAAAATTTTAGTTCTAACTATAATGTAGTCCGGCCTGATCTAGGTTAATAAAAAACCTGTGTTTCAGGCCATCATTTTAGTTCAAACTTAAACTAAAAAACAAAAATAAAATAAGCAGCTAAAATAACTAAGGAGACAAAATTTCCAATGACAAAAAAATAATCATTTGAGTAACATAATTTTAAAACTAGATTAATTACGACATTATGTTTAAACAAATTAACAAGTAATAATAAACTACAAATAATTAGTTAAATAAAGATACTTATATTAGACAAGAAAGGGAGAAGCTTACATTTATTTATCAATTTCTAGAAGTTTTTCCGTGTCTGCATAATTATGTTTTGCCAGATACTCCTGAACTAGTAAATTACACCTATAGTAACTTAAACTATAAATATTTAGTACTCTGTTAAGCTGATTATACAAGTAGGGTCCTAAAAATAAATAAAAGCGTTTAGCAAAAGCATGTTTCGTTTGAGAGTTAGCACAGACCAAATCTTTTCTTCTTCTATCTGAGGGTATTGGATTGAAATAAAGGTTAGTGTGTTGGAACAAAATTACATTCAAAACAAACAATTGACGTACTGTTAACACCTTACAGGCCATGTAAAGTTGGTCTGTAGGATATCTATAAGGACGAAACGTGGCAACTTTTAAAACTGCTCTTTGAGCGCGTTCTAAGTGCAGCAAAGTAGATTTAGCGGCGCCACCCCATGACGTAATGCAGTAGGTAATAATAGATTGACACAAAGCCAAATAAACCTGTCTAATTAATTTAAAGTCAGCAATGTTACGTAAGTTTTTAAAAATGTATATTAATTTGCGCACTCTGTTGCATAATAAATCGATGTGTTTGCGGAAGTTTAGGTTTGCGTCAATCGTGATACCTAAATATTTTATATGGTCAGTTTTTGCTAAACTAGGACAAGTGCATGCAATGTCAGCACAATGTTGGTTACAACTGTTATGCGCTTGAATGTTAAGATTAGTAAGCGTTGGATAGGTATTTCGCATTGTAAATAACAGGTATTTGGTTTTATCTGTGTTTAAACTTAAGAGATTGGTATGAAGCCAATTAGACACAATATCAAAACCATTCTGTGCTATCTTATAGACCTCGGCTTTTGATTTAGCTGTGAAAAGTAGAGCAGTGTCATCAGCATATGAAACCACTAAACCATTTTGGAGGGACAAATTGCACAGGTCATTTATATAAATAAGGAACAAGGTAGGACCCAAAATACTACCCTGTGGGATTCCGTAGCAGGTATTTTTAAGTTCAGAACTGATGCACTGACCCACTTTTACAGACTGATAACGGTCGGTAAGGTAATCAGATAATAATTGCAATTGTGCTCCACGTATTCCCAGTTTCTCCAGCTTGTGCAAAAGCAAAGTACAAGAAATTGTATCAAAAGCCTTGGCTAAATCTAAGAAGATCCCTAAGGTGTGCAAACCGTTATCCAGGTTTGTGCTTATAAAATTTGTTAGCTGGTGAACAGCTTGGCTCGTTGATCTTTTAGGCCTAAAACCAAATTGATGATCAGAGAGGAATTTATTATTTTCTAGGTATTCTACTAATCTACTGTTTATAATTTTTTCTAAAATCTTAGACAGGCCAGTTAAAACTGAAATTGGCCTGTAATTATTGACACAATTTTTGTCTCCACCCTTAAACACAGGGGTGACTAGGGCTTTTTTAAGCAATTTAGGAAATATTCCTTTTGATAAACATTGCTGAAAAATATGCGTCAAAGGAGGGGCAATAACATATTTAAATCGTCTTAGAATGCTATTAGGTATATCGTCATATCCAACAGCACAAGTATCCTTTAATCCATTTATTATACTTACTAACTCATTAACATCTGTATCTAATAAGACAAAAGAGTGTCGTGTTGCATATGTTTTAGTTTCGGTCTGGCTTGAAGAACATACGATTTTTTCTGCTAATTTTTTTCCTACGTTAACGAAAAAGTTGTTAGTTTTATTTACTGCGTCAGTAGGGCTTGTCTCAGACGATAAAAGATCAAATGCTGGTTCGGCATTTTTTGACTTAAAAGTATTATTTTTTATGAATTTCCATATAAGTTTAGTATTTTTGCCAGCTTTTTGTAGTTGATTCTGATCATATTGGTTTTTTAGCTTTTTCAATAGATTATTACAGAAATTTCTATATCGTTTGTAAATAACTGATAATTGTTCATCACCCGGTCTATTTTTAATTTTAGGTGGAGCTTATCTCTATTTCTAATACAGCGAACAAGTCCAGGGGTAATCCAAGGTTTAATATTACTATATTTTCTAGGTATTACTTTAGTAAAAGTATTTTTCCTTATTGTAGATTGCAACATATCGACGAAATATTGTAAAGAGATATTCGGATCATCTGAATTGTAAACGGGGTCAAAATTAATACCGCATAAATCAGTTTCAAGCCTCGTCATATTGATTTTAGTATAGCTATGCATGCAGTTATTTCTAGGTGAACTTATTTGCAGTGTTAGTAAAACAGCTTGATGATCGGTGAGTGATGAGTTAGTAACTATTGTTTTGGATGGACTCCTCGATTTTATAAGAATATGGTCTAAGCAAGAGCCGCTTTGATGTGTTGGATGGTTATGAGCAGGTAATAATCCATGAAAAGAACATATGTTGAGGTAATTATGAGAATGCGTATCGATTTTATCAGCAGCAATGTTAATGTTAATATCTCCTACCAGTACGATGTTTTTAAATGAGGATAATTTTCCTAAGGAACTGTTAAGCGAATCCAAAAATCCATCAATACTTTGGGATGGTGGCCTATACATGGCCATAATTACTGTGTCGGGAATAATTTTAATTATTAAGCAATTACAGTCTGAAAAAGGGGGTTCCTCTACTAATGCATTTAAATTGTTTTTAATATAAACGACGACACCATCATTCTGGTTGAGTGTCCTTTCGCTTTTATGAAGATTGAAGCCTTCGAGACTTGGTAGATTGGCCGTTTGTTTGGATAACCAACACTCTGTCAAAACAATAATGTCGCAGCATATATCAATGTTTTGTAACAAAACTTGGAAACCGTTAAAGTTACGGGTAATACTGCGTATGTTTTGTGTAAGAAAGGTCAATGTTTTATCCCCGGTATAGACTAGGTTTTTGCACTCCTCAACATTACAAATTAGAGCTTCAGACACGGAAAAACCATCTAGATCACTAATAAGCTGATTAGCCATGCAAAAAAATTAAATGTAAAAGTTAACCTACTACCTATGTGCTAAATTAACTAGGGAGACGGTGGCGCTCCTAGGCGCCCTCATAGTCAATAGAATTAATATAATTGTCCTCTGCATATTTACGTGCTGGGCAAGTTACATCACCAGTTGGATGATCATTTTTCCTCTTGAAGCGTTTGCAGGTCGCACATTGGGGCGGAGAACTTTTATTATTGCATTCCTTGAAAGAATGACCCGTTTCACCACAGAGATTGCAGGTAGCGCTCGTTTCTCTACAGAATTTGGCTGCATGTCCGAACTGCTGGCAGTTAAAACATCTGGTCACAATTGTGAAATCTCTCACTGAACACGATGTCCAGTTTATGAAAATACGGCCTTGATCTATTAAAATTTTTCTTATATTCGCAGGAACTTCTAAAATATAATTGCAGGTAGGTCGATCTTTCTTTCCTGACTTATGGCTCAACTTCAAACTTTCTAAGCAGGACTCACGAGTAACGTTCGGCAGCTTATCCGTCAAATTTTGGCCGTAAATGCAGTCGAAAACCTCTTTTTCCGTCAGGGCTACGGGAACACCAATGATCACAATTCTTGGACGACGTTTAGACGGTTCTTCAACCTTAAGGCCTGAGGAAAATAGCTTCTGCGAACTTTTTAATTTATTAATGTCCTCTTTGTTATCCGTGCGAATGATAACGCCTCCGTTTCTAATTTTCCTTAGACCGCGGACATGTAGCTTCAATTCCTCAGGTGAGATGATTTTTTGAACCAACGACTTTGTATCATCGCTGGTTTTAGTCCTATCACTGGGATATATCGCGACCGAATTAATATTTTCTGGGCGAATAAAGTTATCAGCTCCTTTCTTCACCATGTTAGCGTAGGAGCTACTTTCTGAGTGTTTTTGGCTCAACTTCGTCTCCACTACTTCTTTGATTTGGCTAAGGGATTCCACAAAATTCTGTTGTACTTGAAGGTGCTGGATAGTGGTGTGCGCTTGGATGGACTTTTGCTTTAAGGATTGGTACAACACGGCCATCTGAGATGTACCGTGGTTGACTTTACGGCAGAGACTGTTGACTCGGAGTTTTTGGTCCGAATTCATTTTTCCCTCTCCCACAATCGAGCAGATTTCACTCAGGAATGTGTCAATGGACCCCATCCATCTCTGAATTTCGGACGTAGAGACGACTTCATTTGGTATGTCATTCTCCGTGGCTGCTGGCGGCACTGGCTCTCTTGATGGTGTTTGAACTGCCGGCGTTGGCGTCGGTGGAGGACTTCGTCGTACCAATTGGCTGCGGCCAAATGGGCTATCTCCTGTGTTAGACATATTTCTAACACTGAAAACCCTGATTATCTATTGCAAGTTTTATCTAGTTCATCTTTCACAACGAAAACAAACTAAATGTTATTCACAGTCGACACTTTCACAAAAAAACTTACTTTGCAAAATTTATTGTAATAACATTATTCGTAATTATTTAAACAATGTCATAATAATCAACAAATTAAAACACGTCTGCATAGTCTCGCGACTCATCATAAAAAAAAAACAAGTAATCCAAGTAATCCAATGACACTATGTGGCGAGAATCAAAATTGCAAGTTTAAAACCAACGAAGTGAATGATTTGTTTGACTTTAGATGTGACATTGACATGAGTTTTTACTGTGTGGCCTGTATAATAAAAAAAATATATAACTTATTGCAACTTCAATGATTAAAAATTATTTTGTGCGATATTTAAAACCAAAAACCATTATTTAAAATATATTATAAAACATGTCAACAGATGAAATCACGATTCAGTGTTTCTTCTGCAGAAACTGTTTTATTTACTTGGTTTTACATTTCCATTTTAATGTTATTTCTACTGATCGATTAACATATTTCATTTGGCAACATTGTTAAAAACCGGAAGTGCAGACAGTCAGTAATATTTTGAATAAATAATTAATTTACTATCCCATGACTAAATATCTTAATATTTCATGGCAAAAAATAATAAATCTTGAAAAAAATATTGATAAAGTTTTCATTAGTGTAATATAAAAAGCCCAGATTCGCTCGCCTCCTTTACAAACTTACAAATTTTACCTCTTTATAATATTAGTATAGAAGTATAGATAAATTACACCCAAACACAGAACAAACAATCATGCTTATCACACAAAGTTTGTTCTGGGTATGAATCGAACCCACGACTTCTGATTTAGCAGTCAGGGACCCTAACTACTATGATGTTTAGTCAGAGGACAGAGATCAGGAACACGTGTTTATCAACTTCCACGGATACATGACTGGCACGTGCATTTCCCAAAAATCTGTATTTCCATATAATTCGACCAAAAAAATAACATTTGTTTTTACAGTACCTACGTAGTAATGTTTGGGCGCTTAATTCATTAACTCCGAGTGAATTACCAATAAATTGCCGAGCCCTCGTTAAAGGTGATCGCATAGAAATTTATTTGCACGCGAACCTTAAGGCGCGGCCGCGTACATTTCGATTAGCTTTCATTTGTTATTGAATTTTGGAGTTAAAGTTGGTAAGATTTTGTGTAGTTTTTGATGGAATGAAAACCTGGCCCCCTAGACAAGTGATATTGTATAATAGATTGCGGAATAGAATAGATTGTCAACTGTATGGAGATGTAAAATTATTTAGCGAAAGCTTATGTCAACCCCATACATTTGACAGTCTATTCTAATCTACAATGCCACTTGTCTAGTGGAGCTGGTGATATAAGTTTAAGGAATTTGTTTTTGTAGTCATCATTTGAACAGTAATTTCTCTATAATGTTCAAGTCTGCCTCCAGTCTAACCGGAGTTTTTTAGATATAGCGACTACTTATCTGACCTCCACATTACTCCTTGGTCAGCGTTTTTCTCTTCTAATCGGTAACAACTGTAAAAGATTTAGAATTGGCAATCAGAACCAACGGCTTTATGTGCTTCCATAGACACAGGATGTCACGTCTATCAGTGATGTCCTAGATAAACTTAAACTACACTGTTTAAGTTCATAAACATAACTTATGTAGGTTGATCTGATATAAAACAGACTTATTAAACTTATTATTAGGGTCCGCGCCAGCTCCAACACCATCCTGAGGATGATGGCTGAGAGGTTCGACTCTCACTACATTAACCATTGTTGTATGCTTAATGTAGTGACAATAAAATGAAATAATTACCCTCATATTTGTAATTTGCAGTTGTTTAATATTTATTATTTGTTTTTATATTTCTTCAATTTATTATATTATATTGATTATTTAATTATTAATTAATTGACATTATATTACTGAAATTCTTATATTGTTATGTATTTCTTAAAATTTGAATGGATTAATATGGATTTCATTATCTGAAATAAATAAATTGATTGATTATGATTGGTTAAAAATGTGGTAGATTTTAGTAGTACCTAGTCACCCCAAAAGTCATCACGTTATTGTTATACTGGAGCGAAATGGTAATCAAAAACCCAACCTAATAAAATAGTATCAATTTTGAACATTTTAAATTTATAACAATCACCAATCACACATATTTTTACAGCTTATAAGTTTGTTCACCTATCGGTCAACGACCTTTCACAATCAGAGTCACCGCAGACAGAGCAGTAAAATGTTTGTGCAATTTTCATTGATAACAACTGAAAAAAAATACGTAGAGTTGAAATGTACAAGCTTATGTAGAAGAAATTAAATGTCTAAACATTTTTAAAATCAAATCAAATCAAATTTATTTCAGGCTGCATAGGCCCATATATAAATACCTTAATCTAACATACATACAATTATAAATAATTAATTTGTTAGTAAAAATAAAACTTGAATCTATGTTAGTAGCACTTCCCTACGTTGCACTTAAGTCTTTGTGCACTGGAGTGCACAAAGGCACTTGTATGTATTTTGTTATTCTACTCAAATTTAACGTCTAATGTAATTTAATTAATTAAATACCATCAAGCATAGTATATGTCAACTTAATATATTTATTTATATTAACCATCACCCCTATTTTACCCGCGAATTAATTTTTTACAAATCAATCCATCACATAAAACGTGATTCTTTATATATAAGTGTTGTGTGCTGTGTTTGCTTGTCTGTCCTTCACGGCTCAACAGAGCGAGAAATAGATGTGATTTTTTAAATGGAGTAGTTTAAGGGATGGTGTGTGATATAAGCTGCTTTTTATCTCTTTTTAACGCAAGCAAAAGCGCGGGCAAAGGCTAGTATAAAATAAAACACTATTATAAAGAAAAATGGCACAAACACATTGCTCTATTTGCACTTACCCTCCGTGGACTTAACATTATGTAAACGAAGATTGTGCTGTCAGTCGTAGTCCACTGGGAATTATAGGGGTAGGTATAACCGGTTACACAAGCAACCCGGTTCTATTGGGTTACGCGCTCCATCGGTCATGTATACCAGGATTTATCCTTTTTCTGAATGGCCAGTCGTAGGAAAATGATGGAAAATCTAGTTACATTCTTTTGTAAAAAAACTAAAGAAGGTATGTAACTAGATTTTCCAGTCTTAATATCTTATGAAAATTATTAGAAACTAGCTTTTGCCCGCGGCTTTGCTCGCGTTAGAAAGGGACAAAAAGTAGCCTACGTTACTCTCCATCCCTTTAACTATCTCCACTTAAAAAATCACGTCAATTCGTCGCTCCGTTTTGCCGTGAAAGAAAGACAAACAGACAGACAGACACACTTTCCCATTTATAATATTAGTATAGTATGGATTTTGACAATCAGTCTAACCAATGGAATAGTGTAACACGATAATTATTGCGTTGTGAACGTCTGATAGGCCGTCGAATCAATTGTTTCCAGTGTTTTACAAACTGCTATTGATAAGATCATGTACGACTGAAAATCAATTTTTTAATTGTTAATTAATCGGTACACCAAAAACAATAATTAACACAATGCCAGTTTGCCTAATGCCTAAACTTAATTTATATTAAGTTTAGGCATTAGGGAGGGAGATGACGATGGCCGAAATTTACATATTTAATATCATGGCCGATTGGAATACAATTTTTGTTTTATTTGCTACTAAAGAGGTGTGTCACAGATCGGCTATAAATATATAAATTTTGTTTTTTTTTTCGAAAAGAAATCAAATCCCAAAAACGTGAACGACGACCTAAACGCCAATATTTTTGAAAGCAGCCGATGGCACAGCTAACACTCCGCTTAAAAAAACAAAACACAGTTGAAGTCACAACAAAGATGGCCGCCTGTCAATCCGTATAACTAAATTCACTGATTATTTCAACGAGATGTTACGAAAACGGGAGACCCTGGAGATATACGTCTGTTTACTTTACCGGATTGGATCCCCAGGGCTAGGTTTTTTTGCACCGCATCGTATATTGTTTTTGGAATCAATTTCCCTGACCTTTGCGATTCGTCTTTCTGACAAGTTGTGACTTTCCAGGAGTTTTCTGTTTTTAATTTAATAAAAAAGAGTTAAGTAGGTATTAAATAATGACAAGTTGATTATGAAACTTTTCTTTTGTTGTTTATTAAATTTTTGATTGCGAGGTTTTGATGCAATCCGTACTAATTCCGTACTATAATATTATAAATGCGAAAGTAACTCTGTCTGTCTGTCTGTCTTTCTGTCTATCTGTCTGTCTGTCTCTTCTTCACGCCTAAACCATTGAACCGATTTGAATGAAATTTCTAAATCGGGTACAGATATAGTCTGGGACCCGAGAAAGGACATAGGATAGTTTTTATCCCAGAAATCCCCCAGGAACGGGAAATATTAATCACGCGGACGAAATTCTTAAAATTCTGGGTTTGTATGTAATTTTGGTTCACAGTAGGAAAAGAAAAAAAAGTAAGTATTTGTGTCAATGCAGCTGGGCAGTATTTTTAAAGATCGAACTGTCAAGCTAATTCACAGACCAACTACCATGAATATGTAGTCTCTATTTATACACAGATTAATTAACAGAAAACTCGACGCATTGCAACAGCACAATTTATGTTTCACTTGCCTTGCTACAGATAACCGCTCACAAAACGTACGTCAATTTAAAAAAGATACACAAAGTCTGCAGACACATAGCACTGTCAGCACACCGCATATCACACTTCTTTATAAATTAGTTCATAATGGTCATAAAAACTACATTCACTTATTAGTAACATAATACATGACTTCCCCAAAAAAGATACACAGAATCTCTACACATGGCAGTGTTAGCACACCGTACGGTGTACCAGATATAATTTACCTCTTAAAGTTCGTAATTTGACCATTGAGATGATGATATTTACACATACAGATAACGGCTCACAAAAACTACATCTATTTATTAGTTCAAAAAAACTACATCAATTTATTAGCAGTATCAAATATCCAACAGATACATTATATCCCTAAAAAGATACACAAAATCACTACACAAAGCTGTGTTTGCACAACGCATGTTACACTTCATTCTTGGCACATATAGAATAGACGGTGTACCAAATTTTTATCTCATAATGGTCATAATCTGACCATTTTGAAGTCAATTTTTACACAAAGGTTGTCTAAAAAACACGCTATAATTAGACTAGAAAACTAAATTTGATTTTTGCTTGCATTGCTCACAAAAACTACATCAATTTATTAGCAGTATCAAATCCCCAACAGATACATCTTTCCCTAAAAAAGATACACAAAGCAGTGTTAGCACACAATATGTTACATTTCATCCTTGGCACATAATGGTCATAATCTAACCATTATGAAGTTAATATTTACACATAGTTTCTCTAATAAAAACACTGTCTATTTAAACCAAAAAACTGTGTATCCAATTTGATTTTTACTTGCCTTGCTACAAATGACAGTTCACGAAAATACATTAATGAATTAGACAACAGATGCATCATTCCCCAAAAAAGATACACAAAATCACTACACAAAGCAGTGTTACACTTCATCCTTGGCACAATACGGTGTGCCCGGATGTTTACCTCCTTATCACATACGGGATTAGTGAAAGAACAAGATGCTGGATGATATTATTTTCCTTCAGCCCTCTGGCTGAGTAAATTAATAACATTTTTTCCTTATAGCTTGTGCGATGAAGACGGATGATAATCTACTTTTTGTACAACTTTTTGGATGGTTGTCTTTTTTGTAATTGATTTGTCTGTGTCGAGTTTGTGTTACTTAATGTTGCGACTTGATTTTTGATTTGCTTTTTGATTGTCTGAAGCCTTAGTACGCAACACGTACGTAAAGCGCTGACTTTTGTATTTTTTTTTAATTTTGTGTTTGCTTTTATTTTATACAACCATTGATTTCATCTAATCGGTTATCTTGTAGATAAAGTCAGTTAAAACAAACAGACAGACAAGCCAGTCATAAATATTGAGAATTGTAGTTAATTTTGCAATTATAATAATTATTGTGGACTTTAACCATGCATTGAAGTTAATTACTAAATAAATATTGTGTGTAAAATTAATATTTTCAATTTAAACACATCGAATTTATGTTTCAATAACTTTGAGCGTTCATTCTACGGGTCGATTTTCAATATGGTTTTTGGCTGCTTACAAGCGAAGCGAAAAAGAAATTAAATGAATAAACAAAAATAGTTTTGTTGGAAATTATAACTTCATAGTTTTTATTTGGCAGTACTATCCCAAGGCATATCTTTGTTAATATTTGGGGCTACAAAATACTACTTATTAAATATTATTGTATCTTTAGGCTGAAGTTTGCATCACAGTTTATCACGTACTTAATCATATCAGCATGCCTTGTAAGTAAGCCACCACCTCTAATTACTTAATTGTTAATTTTAACCTATCGTCCTTTGTTTCCACTTAAAGTATTTGTCTAGCAAAGAATTTTCATATTTTTCCGGTTTGAAAATCTTTACAAAAGCGGTTTTTACCTCAACAGTAACACAATGTTCCAATATACTCCAGAACTGGGCAAAAAATTCACTCAATCTTCGAAGGCCAGCTAATTGGCGCTCTAGCCACAATCTGCAGGTAAATGCGTCCAGATTAAATAGACCTTTGGTTCCCCCTCAATATGCATACAAAAAAGAAAGGCAGAAGGACCAATTTCAAATCAAGAGGCAATGTTTGAAAGTTCAAATTCACAAATAAATTTACATAGTAAAAATTTAATATTATTATACTGATGTGAATCAAAAAAACTATTAACAAAATTCAAAGCATTTATTTCACTTAGACCATTTACAGGTACTTATGAATTGTCAAAGAGTCGGTCGGTTAGTCAGAAAAGAAAAGTGACGCTAACTGCCTGTTCCAAAACGTAGATCTCTATGGAGAAGAACAGGCAAGAAACTCCACGGACACTCTTTTAAAAAAAAATCATGTTTTACAAAATCTTGGTTACATTTTCTTTTTGTTGCTTCTACATGTGAAAACAATGTTTGTAACAAAAATAAACAAATACAAAATTAAAATAAAAAGTCAAAAAAAAAGTCAGTTAAGAGATGACCCATCTCAACTGACAGCGCCCGTTCACGAGCATGGCGCGTGGCATCAGCACCGTATCTCTCAACAGTTACTCAAAAATCTCTAGAAAGGTTTTCCTACTCTGAATTCCTGAGGACCTTTGATTGAGAATCTGTAATTGAGATAATTACTAGCAAACGCGAGATCCTAGGCAGATTTTTACATAGTATCATCAACATAGAGCTTGATAGACTTCGCCACAGAAGCCTTAACGTATCTATATACAACATGTCCCTGAATAAAAATTACAAAAATCGATTCAGTAAACGATTCTGAACAAACCATTTTCTCAAAGTGCATTAATTCAGTTACACATTGTATATAAAAGAAAGTCATGTTGGTTACACATTTTATAACTCAAGAACGGCCGATCCGATTTGGCTGAAAATTGGTAGGTAGCTTAGGACCAGGGAACGGACAAAGAACATTTTTTATCTTCTTTTTTAGTAACCAAAAATCTGATATAACGCGTTTATAACCGCGGGGTACAGCTAGTTGTATGTTAAAGTGTTCGGTATTAATAAACGTTTTTGTTTGGCGAAGTTTGCAATATTTGATGCTCAAACGTCAATTCTAAGTACGTCACGTCAAATTAATAACAATCTAGCGATAGTGCTGATGTGGAGCAATCAGTTTACTAAAATATGCATTTTTCGTTTGGTGGTTTCGTATTTAGTATGGTTTTTAAGAGCAAAGTTAAGTTCTTTTTGTTAAGGGTGATATTTAATTAATTCCAGCGATTGTTACTTTATCGTCATCGTAGCAATGAGTGCATTAGAACAATCAGCGAGCGATTAGCAATCGGTTCATACATAATACGATTTTTTTTGACGATCGCGCGGTGATCGCACGATCACTGCGCAAATATTGCTGATTGCTGTTTCATAGGTAATAACCCCGCGGGTCTCTATCGCCGGAAAACAACACAAGAAATAATTTACTAAGGTTTCACAATCACAACAATAAAGTAAGACTAGATCTGATTTTCAATAGATTCTGAGTGAATTTCTGAAAATAATACATACAGTTTTTTCATCACGGTGGTTTTTCTGTACAATTTTTTACTGTTATAAAGACTTCAAAGTTATCGAGCAAAATGGTTTCTATTTTAATTTTGTCGAGGTTTTCAATCTTGCTTTAATGGTACGATGGCCTGTAATCTGCTTGATAAAATAATGAATAACGTTTGTAAATATATTCTGGCTCATTCGTAAAGTTAGTTTTATTTGTGATATATTTATTTACTGACAAGTCAGCCTTAATTACTATTTTTCTTATTTTTGTGTGAGCCATTCATATCCAGATATTTTATTGCACACAATAATTAAATTATATATTTAAAACTAGCTGCCTCCCGCGATTTCACGCGCGTTAAAAATGTTAAGAGTGAACAACCCTTATCACAGGGGCATGAAAAATAAATAGTAGCCGATTCTTAGACCTACTGAATATGTATATAAAATTTGGTAACAATCGGTAAAGCCGTTTCGGAGGACTAGGTAACTAAAATTGTGACACGAGAATTTTAAAGATTATATATAAGATTAAATAAAAGTGAAATGTCAAACTCAACCTACAACAGAAGTACAACAAACCCGTTATTGAAAACCGCATCAAAATCGAATCATTAGTTTAGAAGATAGGTGGGAAGAATACTTTGCACAAACGCACACACAAACATCTCTCACCCTAAACGCATATACCTGCTCCGTTCCGACGTGGGAAAAAATGAAATAAAGAAATTAAAACCCTTTTCAATATTATTTACAGTACAAATATTTATATTTGTTTGTTCGGAATAATGTTGATACTTTGTCATTTTATTTACATCATTACAAAACTAGTAGGAAACTCAATTCTGGGTCAAGCGCGCCATAAGTTTTTGTAGTTTAGCTATAAGTTTGTTTGTATTTTTGTGTGCATTTTTTTTCTAAATAGGTAAAAAATTAAAATACTTTTACACGTCAATTTTTTTTTTTTTAAACAAAAGATAGGGCCGGTGTTTCCTAGCTGGACTACTCTGAGAAGAAACAACCGAAACAAACTCAGAGGTCAATGTCTCTTTTAATGGTCAAATTGTATAATCCGTACTAATATTATAAATGCGAAAGTAACTCTGTCTGTCGGTCTCTTCTTCACGCCTAAACCACTAAACCGATTTGAATTATTTTTGGTACAGATATAGTCTGGAAGAGAAAGGACATAGAAAAGTTTTCATCCTGGAAATTACCCTAGAACGGGAACTATTATTCGACGCGGACGAAGTCGTGGGCAAAAGCTAGTCCGTACTAATATTATAAATGCGAAAGTAACTTTGTCTGTCTCTTCTTCACGCCTAACCCACTGAACCGATTTGAATTAATTTTGGTTCAGATATAGTATGGGACCCGAGAAAGGACATAGGTAAGTTTTCATCCCGGAAATTACCCGGGAACGGGAACTATTATTCCACGCGGACGAAGTCGCGGGCAAAAGCTAGTAAAGAATATGAATTATAAACTCAAACCATTCTGTTTTTTTTTTAATGTTACATTTTGATAAAACCGCGGCGGACAGCTTGTAGTGCATAAACATAAATTATTAGCTTTTAAAAGACCATTATATGTGAGGCAATTTTAATGTAAAAAAATATTTACAGAAGTTTTCCCTTCTGTAAAAAAAGTTGTATATGCTAAGTAAAAGTTACACACCTGAATAATAAATTACCAATTGACACCTTTTAAACACATCACACAACTGTAGTAGAGGCGTGGAGTATGACGCGGGTAAACAAAAGATGTGTCAACAAGAGTGTCAACAAATGTCAACATTTGTCGACAAGTGTGTCACGACGCGACGGTATCAATATGAATTTGTGTAGTGTGTATAGTACAAATTCTGTCTAGTTTGCTTTAATAAACTTTTGAAATTATTTTTTTTTTGTTATTTGATTAAATTTTTTGACGTTTTTTTATGTATCGACTAGTTTTCGCTCGCGGGGTCATCATCAGCTGTTTCATGTCAGTTTGATGTCAGCATCTGTTGACACTTGTGTTACGACTTTATCAACACTTCCTTCTTCCATCGATAAAAAAATTGGTTCCAGTTGTTACGAATAACAACTGGGACCAATTTTTCAAAAACAACAACCCGATTCGGGAATCGAAACGCCTCTAAATAACAAGTCGAACCAACTTAAAATAACAGTTTAGTTGAAGTAAATTCCTTCTACCATTAAAGTGAATGCAGGTCGTAAGATTATCTCAATGCCTCAGAGCTTGAAGATAAAATTTCATATCTTCGGATTAACTTTGTGGAGATAGTTATTGTTATAGCAGATTGTTTTTGGATGGTGACTGCGCTTTTTGCTAAGTACTTATCATTTTGGTCTAATGGTTCTTTTTTGGGGTTTATGAGTAAGCGCTTCTCTCATTGTTATTAGTTTTTAACAGAATATGTTGTGGTTTTTTAATAAAAATATATTTGCAGAATATTATACAGCACCCGCTTTAAGCAAGCTTGGCGGTCAATTGTTTAGTGTTCCTAGTTTAATAAATAAATAAATATCGGGTAATATAGGGTCATCTGATCCCAAGCTAAGCAGAGTTTGTGTTATGGTCACTAAATAACTGATTACTTACTTGTATCAAAATTTTAATCTAATTAGTGTGAGCGCCTCAAAAATCGAGCCATTACGACTGTAAAATGCATGTTGTAATATTTTTTGTTGAAAAATATCCCATCACAACAGTCGCTCCTAATAGGGACTAGTCTAGTTACACGAGAGATAATCATAGCACAAACATGGTTAATGCCCTTGTCCTGTACCATTATACTAATATATGATAACACAGCCTTCTAGGTTAGCTGTTTTCAAGGAGAGAATAGGCTAAAGGTCATCGGCTTTACAAGATTTGAAACTTGCTAGCAACGAGTATCTGTAAAGAAATGAAATAAAAAAAAAACGATAACACATTTAAGGCCTAGAAAACCTCACCCAGAAAACGTGCTTGCAACGAAGCCAACAATGCTTAACCTAATAATAAGCACAGCCAGTCCAAGCCCGCACAGGCACAATAAATCTTCTATTTCAATTACAATTTCAAAATCCATTCCATGTTCTAATCTTCCGACCCGAATTCCCCAAGAACATCAACGTAAACAATGTATACCCTGCCTAAACTCCATTAAAGAAACATTTATCGCTCCCTTTCGGCCGTTCACCAACAAGGCCCTAAATCACACATAACGCTTAATTCTCTAGTCGGCCATTTGTTCGAGTTTTGATTAGCAACACGTTCGGCTGTAAGTGGCCGACAATCGGCGAGGCGCTCATTTAGTCCGGATTAAGAATTAATTCCCGGGTCCCGAATTCGCGATTAATTTCTGCGAGAGCCGCGGTTTCGCATCACTAGTCGCAGGGGCGGATTAAGGACGGTAGCGGTGCAATTAGCGACGCTATATGCTGGTTTGGTCAACGAAATGGACCGTGAAAGAGCATTGTTAAGTGTTTCGCATATTAGATAATTAGGTATTCCTTTTAAAAGTCTGAACCTGTAATTCGTTTAACGTTAACGCTCATAAAATATAGTTTACTTTTGTTGTAGTTGTTGTTTCTAATTAATAAAATGATGATGATGCCTAGTTGTAGTGCTCGCTTCTCATGTAAAAGGTAGTTAGTTTAAGTGTAGGCTGGGCTTATTTAGTTTAAATGTAAAATGGAAATTAGATCATATAAAGGCCTTATTTGAGCTTTTATAAACAAAGTTAAATAAAATAAAATAAGCTAAAAATCTCTTTATTATTAGTAAGTAACCTCAAATCATAAATATGTGATAGTTAATAGCTAATTCGTACTTGTCTGTCTGTTTTAAAATACCAGTTTAATGTTAGGTTGTCAGCTCTTTTAAATACTTAACTTATCTAAAACTATTATATTCTAAGATAAACAAACCAGCATCAGCTTAGCTGCACTCATTTGTTTTTATATAAACTCCAATGCAACCAATACCATTTTATTTCTATTTTTAGTTCGAAGCAACTGTACAACAAACTTGCATAAGAACCCTCTCAGTCTAAGAAACATCTGTTACTCAATGTTTTTCTTCAAGTCCCAGATAAGTTACACTTAAAAAATAAAATAAGAAAAGAGCAGGTGCATAGAAAAGCAAAAACTCCAAGATATATTAATACTTGGCGTGTAATTTGGCTTGGCTATTCTTTGTCTCTATCTGACTATTACTATTTGTCAGTTTTGGGACAGTAACACTGCTAATCCATACTAATATTATAAATGCGAAAGTAACTCTGTCTGTCTGTCTGTTTTTCTCTTCTTCACGCCTAAACCACTGAACCGATTTGAATGGAATTTGGTATAAATATAGTCCGGGACCCAAGAAAGTACATAAGATAGTTTTAATCCCGGAAATCCCCCGGGAACTACTATTCCACGCCGACAAAGTTGCGGTCAAAAGCTAGTCAATTAATAAATTTGCTTGCTGTAAAGAGTCGTTGAAACATTTGCTTGCCAGCGTTCTCCAATCATCAAAACTATAGCTATATCTTTCTTCCTCATAAAGGTGTGGTGTTAAAACATCGCTGTCGTAACCATGTAAGATATAGCTGGCACCGGACGATTATTGGACTATGAGACTAGTTTATTAGCATCATTTTTAGGGTGACAAAATTTAAATGAAAAAGGGTTTCTTTTGGAATCACCAAACCTATGCGGCGTTTATCTCCGAAATGAATTTTATTGAGACTCTGAAGTCTAAATAAGAAATATGTTTTTCTCCCAATTATAGAGTATGGTTTATAGGAAAACTTTCAGTGCGAGTCAGACTCGCCTTAAGTTTGTTATTTATTTATAGTCCGCCTGCTCTAGAATAATTAATATTTAGTGCACTGGACAGAGCAAGTGAACTACGAATAAATGACTTTTTAGATGCCTACCAAATCGCCGAAATACTACACTAAAACGATATAAACAAGAAATAAACAACTTCAAAAACAAAAATAAAAACTGAAAAAAAAACACTTGAATCACGGAAGTTGGCGGCCACTGTTCTGAATTACTTCGCATTGGCACCGACTTCCGAAATTCTCATTCTTTTTGAAGTCGGTTGAAAAGTATCATGTCTTCTACGACCCCAAACATATTTCCCCTAGATTCAGCTCTGGCAATATAGATGAACCGGATTAGGTGGTTCAATTCAATCGAATTGAATTTTAATTAAATTACCTGCCTGTTTCCGTGAGAGGTTTAATTTTCTTCAAAAGAGACGAGAGTAGTGAAGGATTTCGGTTTTAAATTACACTCTACACAGAGGATAATTTTGTGTGATTAGACATTTGGTAGTGTGTATTTACTGGGTTATTTTTAGAGGCATTTAGTTTGTTGTTAGGTATATAATGTCAAATGTGTTCTTTAATAAAGGAAACGTTTTCAACGTAGGTAAATATTTTAGATACTTATATAAATTAATAACTGTTTAGACATCAAACAACATTTTGACCGCAACGTTTGTTTCAGATGCTTGTTCTCAAAGTAGTCGGCTAGAAAAAGCTGGCCCCATTGGCCACTTATATTGGCTTAGAACATATTAGTAAAATTCTAATATTCATAAAACTTCAAGTATGATAAGCGCCTAAGCCATTGAGTCATTGTGAAGTATAAATTAATAATATGTTATTTCAATTTTTCTGATCCGAACTTAACATTATAAATGCGAAAGTAACTCGTCTGTCTGTCTGTTTGTCTGTCTGTTTCTTCTCGGCGCCTAAACCGCTGAACCGATTTGAATGAAATTTGATACAGATAAAGTCTAGGACCCGAGAAAGGACATAGAATAGTCTTCATCCTGGAAATCCCCCGGGAACGGGAACTATTATTCCACGCAGACGAAGTCGTGGGCAAAAGCTAGTTTACTATAAGCCATTCAGTTGTTTTTAACCGACTTCAAAAAAGGAGGAGGTTCACAATTCGTCTGTATGTTTTTTTTTTTTTTTTGTATGTTTGTTACGCGATATCTCCGTCAATTGTAAACGGATTTTGATGGTTCTTTTTTTGTTTGATAAGTCATGATTCAGGGGTGGTCCCATATAAATTTTGTGGCGATCGGTTCAGTGCTTCTCGAAAAATTCACCAAGAACAAAAAAAAAATTGACGAAATATTCGTAGACGATGTGTGCTTTGTCTTCAAGTTTCTATTTTCGTTTTATAAGATTGTTAGTAGTTTTATTTTGAAAATAAATTACTTTGAAAGATACTATACACAGTCAAACATTGGGAGTCGACACTAAAAAGTAGTAAATAAAAAATTTTTTCAAAAAAAAAAAACCGCCTTCAAAAACTAAAAACCCAAAAATAACTAAAATTTCGGAAGTCGGTGGCTTCTCTTCTGCCAGTCAATTTGTGTTGCCACCGACTTCCAAAATTTTAGTTATTTTTGGGTTTTTAGTTTTTGAAGGCGGTTTTTTTTTGAAAAAAGTTTTTGAGTAAAAGATTAACAAATATCCACCCACCTTCACAAATTTACACATAATTATATTATCAGTAAGATTTCCCTTTTAAATGCCTTTAATAGCGTAAAAAGCTTTAATATCTGATCCATAATTAGGTCTTTTAACTCTGGTGCTCTTGCAACTGTAGTTTCAAAGAGATTACTGTCTGAAGCTCTGCATTCGGATTTAATGACTGGCAGTCCTGAATGCTCAGAGATGGTCAATGGTCATTTACCAAGCTCAGTTTTTTGCCTATTTAAAACTTTTTCCGTTTTTGTATCGCTTTTTCTGGGTCAAGACTAGGTTAGCAAGATTTTTTTAGTTTATAATATCATATTTTGATATTATAATATGTTCATTAATATGATTATTGAAATATTTATAAGAAGTGCAGTAAGCGCTGGGATCAACTGTTGTGATGTGCATTGTGGGTTCTGAGTCTGTTGCTTGTGTATGTGAGTTTTTACGTTTGTAAGCGCAACATCGATACAGGGGAAATTTTAGACGAGGGGTATATACTAGAGCCTCTTGTTTTAAAATATATTTCTCATAGAGAGAAGACTTGGATAGCATTCAGTTACATCCATACTAATAGTATAAATGGGAAAGTGTGTCTGTCTGTCTGTATGTTTGTCTTTCTTTCATGGCAAAACGGAGCGACGAATTGACGTGATTTTTTAAGTGGAGATAGTTGAAGGGATGGAGAATAACATAGGCTACTTTTTGTCTCTTTCTAACGCGAGCGAAGCCGCGGACAAAAGCTAGTAGTTACATACGTGCCGCTTACAATGTCCGCGCCACATGTGATTGACTAATAATACGTATTTATAACCAGGATGTTGACAGACTTGCGATTGTATGTAAGAAGTGCGACATTTTGACAAACAATCACATCGGTGCCTATTAAGAGTCCTATTTTATATTGACACTGTGGTTACAACACGCTGGTCATATTACCAAAATGGTAGAGGGTATTCCATTTGATAGAATAACCAGTTGTCTAAGCACGGTGTGCTAATGAAATAGGACCCTTAATCTAAGGTAAATACTCAAAAAAAAACGAAAAAATGTATGCAAGTCAGCGTTAACAAAGCAGATAGGTGCGCATCTCCCTTCAATCACTCATCCAAAATCGATACCGACATACCAAGTGACCGCACATAGAGTGAAGACCAACTGGACTTTGAGAGTTGTGCAGTTGGAGACGCGCCATAATACAAATTTTAAGTCGATCGTGGTGCGGGTGCCGACTAATCATTTGGAGATCCTCAAAGGAGAGTTTTGGCCGAAGGGTGTCGTGTATCGACGTTTTCGTGGAAGTATACCGACCTCGCAGCGAAACACGACGCCGTCACTCCGTGTGCAGTAGTTTAGAATTTATTTATAGTTTCTTTATGTATTAGTTTATGATTTTAAGTATTTGTGTATTTTTTCTATGGGCCTCAGTTGCCTGATAATAAAGGTTATTATAACGTAAGTGACTGTACATAACAAAGTACGGCACATAAAGCTTTATATACTAAGTTTGCCTATCGAACGCGCTCACCTTTTCCTTCTAATTATTTGTGCTAACTCACACCTCGCCAGCTAAGCTTCTTACGGGGTGGCAGACTTAGAGTTACTGGATGTGCTTCCAGTTTATTGCGGACCTTTTTCATTGTACCGTTCTTACTAAACCTTAGGCCTTTAAGTGGGTTATGTACTGGGTTTATTGTTTCAATAAATAAGTTGTTACGGCTTAGTGGTAATCCCATAGAGTGTCCACATGGACTGTCAGATAAAGGTTTTTTTCTTTCTCTATATCTTTAATGTCTCTTTTATTTTATCCATACTATAATATTATAAATGCGAAAGCAACTCTGTCTGCCTGTCTGTCTCTTCTTCACACCTAAACCACTGAACCAATTTGAATGAAATTTGGTACAGTTATAGTCTGGAACCCGAGAAAGGACATAGGATAGTTTTCATCTTGGAAATTTCCCGGGAACGCAAACCAAGTCGCGGGCAAAAGCAAGTTTTAAATAAATAGGGGAAAGATCGTACAAATTTATCAAAAGTCTTGAGTTTTGGGTTTTTAAACCCATGGCACATACCGCTGACCGTACCCGTAGGTCATGCGCTTGGTCTTTCTCTGGTAATAACCGTGACGACTTACCGTCCTATTAGATTACAAAGTTATAAAATAAGGAGTGCATCTGGAGAGTAGCAGGCGCCCGCCCGCGTGAAACACAAAATTCGTGAAATTCTGATCTGACGTTTATACTTACCATTTTTACCTTCAATTGTTTTTAGTTACATTCGTTTTTAGATTGTAACTTACGTATTTTGCCATAAACATATTTACCTTTGACATATTTTTTATATCCTTATGCCGCAAAACCATTCTCTGCGTATTTGATAAGTTAAATTACCTAGTGATTAATTATTAGCAATTTTAATGTAGTTTTTTAGTAATGGACAGTGGATTCACGAGGTTTAGTTGTAATATAAATGCGTAACAGAAAAGAAGCACATTTCGTCGTTTATTAAGTTAGCTGAAGCAAGTAGTCTAGCATAGAAACATGGGCTTTTCCAGTATTTTCACTCTTCATCGTTTCAGCCGGTAAACAATCTAACTGCGTTAATACTGAAAGCTTAAAGCAAATCTCATCTGACTTATCCGCTTCCAGTTCTGGAAACAAACGATATTATACTAAGATTAGGTACCTGTACCACTATGCTGGTTTGTTTAACTATTTAATGTTATTCTTACGTAGAATTCACACGCACGTGTCGATTGTCGTATTGCTGTCGTAAGTCCTGGTATAAACATCAAAAAGTTAAGATAAATTTTGCTTTATAATAAGCTTTATTAATACTAGCTTTTGCACACAGTTTCTCTCGCGTGGATGTCCCACTTTAAACCACTATTTTACCTTTCAAGAGGTCGGTTTTCTAAAAGTCCTTTATTTGTGGATGCTTGCTCTTTACAAAGAACACACGCTGAAAGTTTTATGTCTCTAGGATCAGCGGTTTGGGCTATGTGTTGATAAATCAACAGTCAGTCAATCAGCCACTTTACCATTTTATATAATAACTAGCTACCTCCCGCGGTTTCACCCGCATTAAAAATGTTAAGGGTGAACAACTCTTATCACTTAAGGGTATGAAAAATAGATAGTAGACGATTCTCACACCTACTGAATATACATATAATTTTTGGTAAAAATCGGTAAAGCCGTTTCGGAGGAGAAGCTTTCTGCCTGTGAAAAAATTTTTGGAATTGGTTCATTAGTTCCAAAGATTACCCCAAACATACAAACTTACAAATTTTACCTCTTCATAATATTAGTATAGATGTGTAACTGAATTAATGCACTTTGAGAATATATTTTTGTAATTTTTAATATTAAAAATTACAAAAATCGATTAAAAAAATTAAAAAATCGATTGAAAATATTACCTATATAGGTAATATTTTATCCCAAAAATAATTAAAACTACGTAAACTGCTGTCACACTTCCGCTGTACAGTCTAAACAAACTAAAATGGATGAAATACCTACTACGCTAGACCCTTATGCAAATGCGACTGTGTGCATGCGTAGATTTGTAATGTGACTATAATTTTCTCTCACAATCTGTACAACTAATTTATAAAAAAACAGTGTTTTAAACATAATAATAAAAATTCAGTGTATGTATTATGATTATAACATAATATTCTAATTGGGGTGTCTGGTGGTGTGCGTTTATTCCGGAACATGTTGTATAAGATATATAAATATAGCTAACTAACTAACTGCTAAATTGACTCTATGATCACCGCTAGACATGTGGGGCAATAATAATAATTATGTCTCACTAGAAATAAATATAGTATGACTAATTTCTCAACCATTTTGTGGTTCTTACACAGACTAGATTCTTCACAAAGAGCTTCACTACTTTAGTGAATAAAATATTATATCAATTTACTATATAGAATTGTATTTGAATTTTTTATGCTCATAATCTCTTATTTTCTATTTAATGTTTACATCGACGCACCAGTGGCGGAGCCCCGTGCCATAATCCTTTTATTTCCCCCTCTGAGACTTTATAGAGTGAAAGTAATAAGTAAGTAGCACTACTTACAAACCAAGCCCCTGAACATTAAGTTTAATAAACTTGTTTACGTCGCATTAAAAAATAAAATCTGCGATCCTCATTAAAAACGCGGCGCATATTCTTATCACATCTCACGGTACGCTTCAAGCAGCCATATTTACCAATACAAAATACCAAGTGTCACACATCGAAAGAACACCTTAAGTGTGTGGGATATGGTGGAATTTCCAACACTGTGGTAAGGTCTTACAGGTTGTGGTGAAGGTAAAAGTAAGTTTGTCAAACGTACAAGCCGGAGGCTGCACAAAATTTTCATTTTCCACACGATTTACCACAAATTAATGCCTCAAATCCGTTCGCGCTTCGCCAATTTATAGTGGGGATTTGCATCTAACCAAGTTAAAGTTAGGTTTTCTCGGTCGAACGGTGATTGCCATTTTTAATAGAGTAATAGGTCGGACGTCGTTCTTTTAACTTTATTTTTCTTGAAAACTTGGACTTCTGATTTTTTAATTTGCTGCGAGGAACTGTTGCTTGTTGTTCTGTGAATATCTTATTGAAAATAGAAAGATTGAATTTAACTTTTGTACTTTTTTTTCTATTTATAGCTTACTAGTTGTTTTCCCAGGTTTTACCCGCATAGTTCCCGTTAATATGGATTTTTTGGGATAAAAACTATCCTTTATCATTTCTCAAGTTATGGACTGATCTCTGTACCATTAAATTGGTCCAGTAGATTAGGCGTGACAGCGAGAGAGACAGACAGCTTACAGAATGGATAAACGAATTCAATTACAGCATTTAAATCATAATCTTTTTTTATTTTGTTACATTATTAGCTCTTTCGGCTTTTACTTGAATATATTTAAAACGAAATTATATAATATTCCATGCATAATAGTGGACAAAAGCTGATTATTCGATGGCATACGGTGTTACCTACAGTTTCAAATTAATTATTAGTATAATTTTAGTACGGACATTATACTATCATTCCCAGATTGATTTGAGTGTCACATTCCGCGTACCTATTTAAATAATTTCACGTAATTATAATAAATTAAAACACAAGCAAAATTAACCCCATTAAAATCGATCACCACAGCGCTATTATTAAATTAAAAAATTAAAAAATTAAAAATTTATTTATTTGGAACAAGAAACACAATACAGTTAAAAACAGGTTAAAAACGATGATAACAGCAGTAGTGTAAAACTGTGTCGCTGTCATCAACGCCCCTCTCCAGGTAAGGAAATATGCGTATAAATATGTGTATAAATACGCGTGTTCTAATTCAAAGGGCTATTATCATTTTATCCGTGTCCACAATCAAAATTCACGTCTCACTGCGCTTGAGTGACGTGTGGCTAACGACCGCGGAAGGGAGGGGGAGGGGGGGGGGAGCTGGTTGACAGCGGGTGGCGGGGATCAGCGACCTTTGGGATCTATAAAAATAATAGGCTGTGAGGTGGCTTAACCAGTTGAAAGTGACTGTACAGAATGATTGAACATTATCCTTTAAACATTTTATATTAAACCCATACATGACATCTCTGCAGACAACATATTCAGATGGCACTGGCTTAGACCGACCCACCGCCACTACCAGTTTCGCGTGTAGCAATGGACTCCCCAAATGGCTCATCATCGGTACATAAATGCACGAGGAGGTTAGTCTGTTTTTTTTGTATGTGGGAGATCATCAAATGACTCCTCTCGTGTTAGGGCAGGAGGGAGTTTACGTTTTTACTCAAACCCACTGTTGTTCCTTCGGTTGCCATTTATGTCCGCGGCGCTGCGGTATCTGTTAGAACTATTCCGCAACCCCGGCAAGCATTGGATCTAGAGGGCCCCGTTGCGTACTGACTGCTCTTTGAGGCTGCTTGTCAGAGCTTCACAGACTGTTTATTGGATATACAGTTGGTTCATAGTCGAAAAAATACTATAGAGCTAATGATGCAAGAAGCACGCACAATCGCGCGTTAGATCCTGGGTTTGATTTCAATAAGCCGTCGGTCGCCTAGAATTACCCTTTATAACGCGATGTGGCTTCTGCTCCCGCCGACGACACGCGCACGCGTAGATTTTAAAATAAGAAGCGGCTGTAAAATTTTATGTTGACAGATGTCTTAGCCTTCGCCCGAACCACAAGCAAAACTGTAATAAATATTGCATTTCTGCTTTATTAAATTGGCGCCCAACGTGGGGCCCGATACCAATGTATCTTAGCCGGAAATGGATACAGCTGGTACTTTGCTTACGGATTTCGAGCATAAGAATTATTTTTGTTGTTCATCGTTAATAAGTTCTCCGCAAAATGAAATACCCCGACGACCCATTCTTAATATTACAATTTTAGGAACTGAAGGCAGAGGTTTGATCGACACCGGCTCCAAGCGAAGTATTGCAGGTTCCTCACTCTACAAGTTGTTCCAAGAGCAAAATATGTCATTCAGAGATAGCACTATGAATATAAAGCTCGCGGATGGTAGTTGTAGTGTTGTCAGGGTATTGTTAACTAATGCTAATATTACACTTGAGAACTTATATTACAACCAACAAAAGTTAGTTTTATAGAAGGCCATAGAACGTTTTGTAAAAACTAATCGGTGGTCAAATAAAAGGCCAAAGAAGGTGCATCTACAAAGAAAGTGGCGCAATTATATCTCCATTCAGTCTTTGAGTAGAACTATAACGGTATCAGGCATGACATTTTTGGCCCATTGCAGTTGATGTTACAGTAACACAATCTCTATTTTGAAATATATAAGCCACCGCAACACTACTAAAGTGTTTTTGGGTACTGTAAAAGAGTTCATTATTCCATTACATCATTAAAATTCATCATTCATTCATTTTACATTCGTTCACGCCGCTGCAGTGTCTCAGTGTTTTAGAAGAGAAATAAAAGATTAAGAAAAGGAGACGAAGTATCATGGTGAGTAAGATATTATTTTGTACTTAATCGAATTATTCGTCTTTTACGTGGAAAATGTTGTGCGACTGTAATTTTACTGATAAACTATGTATGGGTTTACGACATAATTTGAATGCCCCCTTCGAATTAATGAGCTTTTACTAAAACAATTACGTATTTTAAGTTATAAACATAGTTCCAGCTTCCTCAACTCTACTATAGTACTCGTTATGACAGATTACATCCACCATTATATCAAATTAGGGTTCCTTTTAAGCTTGTTTGTTATTTTTATTTTATTGTTTGTTCTTATTCCATAAATATGATGAATACTTTTTATTAAACTTATTATAGTTGTTTTTTTCTTTTTCAGTGTAATTGTAGTGGACGCCGAGCATGCTTAAGTAATCATGTACATATTAAAAGAAATATAGAATATAATTTAGATATAAGTATAATTTAAGTATGACTAGTGTAAATAAACGGGTTAAGATTAGTAGTTTTATTTCCCACCAGAGGCGCCACTAGTGCCAAAGTGGTGCAAAACACTGCAGTACGATAAAACTTTACCATAATGAGAGCCGTGTTACATTTTTGTTGATTTTGAGTTGATTTGTAAGATACTTAAGTAAATTTATGTTTATAAATAAGATCAATTAGTACTGTAAGGAAAGCCTGTGTATAGAAAACCAGAAAATAGATACAAATCATTGTCCGAATTGTGCCACGCTCTGATTGGCCGACGTAAATACAATTGGTGCCGTGCGCAAATTTAGAGCCTTTTGATTGGCTGATACCAAATCGAATAGTACCGTGTGCAAAATTGAAGGCTTCCTATTGGTGGAAGATATCTATAAAAGAAGATCGGTTTTCTATGGACAGGCATTCTGTATCCAGCCTTCAGACTAAGAACACCTACCTGAGAAAAAAATACAAAAAAGATCAAAAACAAGAATTGTTTTATTGGTTATCCAATACCCATCATACAGTCCACAACAGTTGCTGGTCCTTCGAGGTCGGATCTACGAAGAAGAACCGTGCCGGCCCTGGTGAAGCAGATGAAATCTGACTATCTGCGAACAAACCCAGGCTCCGGGTACCAGTGAATCAAGCACTGAAACAGGAATAGTGCTTAGCAAGATTAAAATGGTTATTACACGAAGCCAAGGCGAAGATACTTATTTGATAGGTACTTATTGATAGGCCATTTTCCAGTAGTTGTTTTATCTCATCCACAAACATTCTTAGGTTATAACCGTCCAAATCCGATGGTTTGTCATTGCCTGAATAAATGCCGATTACAATGAGTCTTAGTTTTGGTATTTCATGAACGTTGCACAAAATTGGCCATAACTGTAATTTTGAACTTTTAAAAGCAGGCAGTCCATCTATGTTTATATTGAGTGAAATTAAAGACAGACTTCTATCAATAACTTCTAGATAGACTTCCCACGGGATGAGTAGTGACAGATTTTTCTGTATTAAAAAGCGTTCGTGGATCTGCACGCAATGTATTTGGTATTCGATCGTTTATTAGTACAATCAAACTTTTTATTGCTTCGTGTGAAATATTATAATTAATAGCCCAACGCTTCAAACCATCTCGTAGTTGCTGGTTTTTTTCTTCAGTTGAATCAATAAAACAATCTGAAAAACTGTCACACCTGGAATCGTTGTCCACAAATGAATTATTCTCCATTTCATCACTGTCGTGAACTGTATTTTGTACGGAACCATTTTCTATAATTGGGTATTCAACTTGGTGTTCACTATAATTACTGATTTGAATGCTTCTTGTTGATTCCTCATATTGTCTTTTCACTTCTCGTCTATAAGTCCCGCTGCGTTTGAATCGTTGCCAAGCTTCTAAATCCGTTTCTCTTGTAATTTATAAAATACTGTCGCATTAATTACACTGAATCAAAATGTCAATATTGTTGTAGAAGAGCGATAGAAGTGCCTTTACAAAACTGAATTATCATTTAAAAGCATTGCTAGCCTACCTTTATACACAATAATAATGTTTTTAAACACATAAGATCTCCGTTATAGTACTGTTGTGTAATAGGGGACTATAATAGTTATAAAAAAAAACAATCCTCTTCTAAAAAAGTGTATTTGTGATAAGTTTATCACTACAACTATAACGAGCATTAACAATCCTTTATACGACAATTAAGCTATATAAATATAATTTGAAACTCAGCTGTATCACCAAATCACCCTGTTGTAGACTTTTTGTGCCCACTATAGTACTGTGTACTGTAACGATGATCTTAAAACCCTCAATATCGCAATACCGTCCTATTCCTGAGTTGTCATCTCTACTTTAAAAAACGACATATAAAAGTTCGTTTCGAATCTTTATTGCGCAAATCAGGCGCATTAGAGTGATAGTAAACACTGTTATGAAGTTTTATCGTTGCATACTAGTCACAATGGAGGTTGCTATAACGCCTGACTATAACAGCTATATAAAGTCGTGAAGTAAACCTTTACATCAACTCTTATTAGGTAGTTTTTGCTATATAAACTTATAGAGCCATACTGTGTTGTCAAACGCTTTTACACAACAATCAGTCATCACCAAAACCTTTATACATCGTTTACCCAGCTTTTTTGAGATAAAAGGTTTGGTTATAGGGCAAAATTGTTGGTTGGATATTTATACCCCTTGAGTTCATTATTTTTCCCGACGCACCTGATACCGATACTTTGTTAGGCATGAATTTCATTACCAAAGCTAAGTTGGTCTTGGACTTCTTTAACATGATATGGTATTCAGCGGATAGGCCTCAGAATATACACCTCCTTGCGTTGGACTGCGCTGCTGTAGGTTTTCTGCGAGCAGATGAGGGTACATCGCTGTCAGAGCCTCAGAAAATGCAAATAGGCTATTTAATCAGTGAGTACTCTGACGTCTTTAATCTGGCCGGTTAGCCGACCCCTTTTGCTGAACATGTTATAGACACAGGTGACCACGCCCCTATCGCAGTTCCTCCGTACCGTGTTACACCCGCCAAGAAAGAAATAATGTTCGTCGAGCTCGATCAGATATTGAAAGAGGGCATAATTGAGGAGTGCGAGTCCCCTTGGGCCGCCCCAACGGTTAATTGATCGCTTCAGATCAGGCGCTTCACTCAAGAATATCACGATTCTTACGTACCTTGAAGACATTTTAATAATATCTGAGGATTTTGAAAAACATGTCTCTGATCATCGGCTCGTATTTGACCAACTACGTGTTTTTAAGCTACGTGCTAATCGAGAGAAGTGTGTTTTTGCACGGGAGCAAGTTAAATATCTCGGTCACGTGATAACCCCGCAAGGTATATCACCGTATCAGGAGAAGGTACGCAGTGTCTTGGATATGAAGGAGCCCAGGAGTCTTCAGCAACTTCGTACTTTCATTCAAACATGTTCGTGGTTCCGGAAGTTCATTCCGAACTTCGCCAGAGTGGCAGAACCACTTTGTCGCCTTACAAAGAAGAAACAAACTTGAAATTGGGGTCCAGAGCAAGCTGAAGCATTTTTTGAGCTAAAAAAGTTGCTCACCACTCCACCCATTCTACAACAAGCAGACTACTCTAAGCCTTTTATTCTGCGAATAGATGCCAGTGCGTACGCTTTAGGTGCTGTTTTGCTCCAGGGGGAGTCATCGCACGATGAACATCCAATCGAATATGCCAGCCGCCTTCTCATACTGGCAGAGCGCAACTACTCGACTACGGAAAGAGAAGCACTTGCCGTAGTTATGGGCCGTCGAGCGGTTCCGTGGGTACAAAGATGGACATCAAGTATGTGTAAGAAGTGATCACCAACCTTTGAAGTGGTTATTTTCTCTTAAAACACCAAGCGGTATGCTAGTTCGTTGGGCTATGAAATTACTCGACTTACGAGTCGAGTACACACCGGGTAAATGTAACTTTGTAGCCGATACTCTCAGTCGTCCAGTCTAAGATGAAGATACTTCACCTATTTGTCAGCTGTGCCCTGCGAGCATTGAAGTTCCACGCTGGGAAGCATCTTCGACGCGTGCGTCACAATTAGGAGACCCGGAGGTCGCCAAAATCGTTCAGGACTTGGAGGGTAATGATGAAGTAGCTAGTAACTGATGGGCCGAGAGAGGATACCACAGGAGTCAGGGCGTACTATACCGTTATGTTGCGGAAATTGATTCAGAAGAGCCACAACTTGTCATACCTGTCAGTTTGCGAAGTCAAATTATGTTCGAGTGGCATGACGCACCTACTGCTATTCATGGAGGCATAGAGCGAACATTAAACCGTATCTCTCAGAGGTATTAATTCCCAGGTATGAGACGGTTTGTTGTGGAGTATTTAAAGACTTGCTCAGAGTGTCAACGCTTCAAACCCTCGAATCTCAAACCAGCTGGTCTGCTACAGACTCCAGTGCCTGCTCAAAGGTTGGAAGTTATTGCAGTGGATCTTTTTGTGCCTTTGTCTAAGGGCCCTCAGGGTGAGAGGTGGATTTTAATTATAGTGGATATTGCTAGTAAGTGGGTGGAACTTTTTGCCATCACTGTAGCTACGGCTGAGGCCTGCGCTAAGACCCTTGTAAACGAGGTGTTTATGCGGTATGGTGTACCCAGAAGAATTATTTCTGATAACGGAGTACAGTTTGTGGCGGATGTTATGCAGAAAGCCATGTTCGTTTTGGGGGTAAAACAAAATCTCATACCCTTATACCACCCAGAGGCGAACCCAGTTGAGAGAAAAAACAGGGATTTAAAGGCCCAACTCGCTATGTTGATTGAAGGTCATCATAACCGCTGGCCGGAGGTACTACCTTTTATCCGTTTTTCTTTCAACAGTTCTCTTTCGTTTTCGTTTTCGTTTGGTCACGGATCTTCGGGCGATTGTTGAGGCCGAAAATTTCATACCACAAATTACCCCGTATCTGCGCAAGCTAGCTTCTACTATTTTCACAGCAAAAAAAACCCTAGAGCGTCACCAAGACGTTAGAAAGTCTCAAGCTGATAGGTCTCGTACGGAAGTAGAGACTTTCACAGAAGGAGACACGATGTTGATGAAGACTCATGTTCTTAGTAACGCCGCTAAGGAGGTTACTTCAAAAATTTTTCCTAAGCGGGACGGACCATATCAAGTTGTTAAGAAAGTAAGTCCAACGACTTACCTACTGGCCCACAATAAGGAGGTTATTGGAAAGTACCACGTATCGAACTTGCGCCGATATCATGCTAGGGAAGCTGAGTGTCATGAGCCTATAGTTCTTAAGCGGCGTAGAGGTCGCCTGCGAAAGTTTCGCTCATAGACGTTGGTTTTTGATCTTTTTATTTTCTACTATTTAATTATTTTAATTTTCATTTACAGCTCTTGTGCTATCTTGTTTTAGGTTGTGCATTATGTTAGGTTCGTTCTAATTTTCATTGTTTTAGACTCGGGTTTTTTTATTGGTCCTATATTCGTTTAATTGACCAGTCATGAGGACATAGCCAGGTCAATAGGGGGAGAATATAACGCGATGTGGCTTCCGCTCCCGCCAACGACACACGCACGCGTAGATTTTAAAATAAGAAGCGGCTGTAAAATTTTATGTTGACAGATGTCTTAGCCTTCGCCTGAACCACAAGCAAAACTGTTATAAATATTGCATTTCTGCTTTATTAAACCTTAAGTATTTTGATAAATACCTAAATACACTTACCAAAGGGTAAGATCAGCTAAATATACGATAAACACACGTCACAAACAAAAACCCCACTAACCAGAAAGCTCAAAACCACACATTAAGCCCGCCTCAAGTCACGCATAAAATATTATTCCCCAGAGTGAGTGACACCACAATTTAACTGAGACCGGTCACGCGTTCGCTTCCCGGTTGAATCACTGTTTAATCGGTGTAGCCGACTGGATTAATGGGAAATCCGTTGGCGATTTTATTACACGGCCCTGCTGGTGACTTATTCATAATTATTTATACCCAATTTTTGATACTTTTATTGAGTGCCGGTGACATTTATTGGGGATTATTTTGATGGAATGGATTGGAGTATGCGCAGTGATTTCATTGAGAGTGTTAAATACAATTATTGGCTTAAAATTAACGATAAGGTATTGCAATTATCACTCGTTGGGTGTACGTTTTAATAACATTAAGTAGTTAAAAAAAAAAATGTTTTTTTTTTTGTTAGCTTCTGTTAAATTTAGCTGAAATTAGAATTAAAACCAGATATTGCCAGCGAACCTATTATCAGCCAACCAATCAAAGACCACAACCTCTATCAAAGGACATTGCTACGCCGTAGCAATTCGTAGCAAATTCGTAGAAGCGCATGCTACGCTTGCTACAATCGTAGCAAATAATCTGCTGCGCGCTGAATCCTTACAGTGTTTTGGAGTTATTGTTTTATTATTACTATTTGATAATAACATATTTTCGGCTACTAATACCTACAGGTACGGGTTAGTTTAAAAATGTGTGCTATTTATTTAACAGACAAGCAAAATATTTTATCACGTTCTATTTTCTTTTTAAGTCACCTTTTACTAATGTTCATTTAAAAAATATTTATCAGAACGTTACCATCAAAAACTACATACTAGTTGCCAATATCTATTATACCGCCTAATGGAAGAAATATACCATCTATTCCAATTATACTAACTACGAATATATCTGATTATGCAACAGAATTAATGGCTTATTATGAAGACGAATGGCCTTAATAGCCTCTCAAGATATGAATAGTTCCGTTGAGTTCAGTAGGTCAAGTATCAACATCAAATCTAACGTAGGCAGAAGTTTATAGATTGGAATTTGAACGAGGCTGATTCTGGAGAAAGAAATTTAGTTTTATTTAACACTAGCTGTTCCTCGCGGTTTCACTCACGTTACATTAGGTTTTTGGTTACTGCTTCGCTCCGGTAGGGCATAGGGTGATATTATATAGCCTATGTTACTGGTGGACAATGTAGCTTTCTAATGGTGAAAGAATTTTTAAAATCGGTCCAGTAGTTTTTGAGCCTTTTTATTATAATCAAACAAACAATATTATAAAGAGGAAAACTTTGTATGTAAGTTTTCCTCTTTATAATATTAGTGTAGAAGTGTAGAATAAATTGACTAAGTAAAGTAAGTTAGTTAGTTTAGTAAGTTTAGTAAGTTAATTGTTTAAGTGTAGAATTGATTGTAATAAAATTGTATTAAGGACATTCAATCGGATAGGATGGTATTATCTGATTGAATCACTGACGGGGTAATAATTATAGAGCATAGCCTAAACCGATACTGATCATAAAACTTAGAGGGCTTTTTGTGAATAGTGAGAGTATCCACTAAGACAGGATTTTAGTAAATTCTAAATGAAATTGTTTACCTTAAAAGGGTAAAATACAGGGTGGAAGTTTCGATTTCAACGTAGGCAAAACTAGTATTATGTATGTATAATTATGTTACCGGGGTTCCCTACTTGAAATCGAATGACGTGAGATCGAATAACACTTGCTCGAAAACGTTTCCTCGATAGTTCTTGAAATCGATAAATCATGAGCTCGAAAGTTCACTCCCTCGATGCATCAAAATCTCGAATCATCGACAGCGCGAACGCTCAATATTTGATGTATCGAAATTTCGAAACATCATTTCTCGACCGACCATCTAATCGATTTACAAAACATCTCGAAAACGGTGCATCCGTAAACGTATCGCAAAAATAATGAAAAATTTTCCCCCTTAATAACCACCCTGCCCCTAGTTCTCAACATCTATGTAAAAAAAACAATCAATACCATAAAAAACACACACTTCTTTGGTTAGATATTTTTTGTATTTTGATCGGTCGAGAAATGACGTTTCGAGGTTTTGATACATCAAACAATGAGCCTTCGCGCTGCCGATGATTCGAGATTTTGATGCATCGAGGGAGTGAACTTTCGAGCTCATGATTTATCGATTTCAAGAACTATCGAGGAAACGTTTTCGAGCAAGTGTTATTCGATCTCACTTCATTCGATTTCAAGTAGGGAACCCATGTTACCGTAAGATTGTGATGCTTATCTCGCGAAATTGTAAACTGTCAATTAATAATTTTGTTGATAACTGTTATTAAACATTCGATCAAACGGGATTCGAGACACAATAGAAAGACAATAGCAGCCCGACAGCCGGCTGTCACTTGGTCTTCGAAAGGTTAATATAATAATTCGAAAACACAATATAAAGCGTATCAGAGATATTTAACTCTATTTATTTTTTTATAGATTACAGCCAATCGAAAATTAATACGTTATATTTGGAAAGTAATTCATAATTTATTGATAGTTTATTATCTTGCAAGACGGATTACAAAAATCTTATAGATAAGAACATAACTATACAAAATATATTTGCTGAATTAAGACACACTATCGCATAAAACCAGTATATTTGCTTACCTAGGTTTTAAAATAAATTAGTTCTCACCCGCATTGAAGTTCCTAGAACTATTTCTAGAGTTTCAGTGTGCCAAGACAAAATACAGGTGTAGATTGATAGACGTCGATTTTTATTGAACAAAGTGCCGGCGAAATCGTGAAATTGTACAAAAGTTTTCGTGAATGCAGGTAGAAATTTGAGGGAACTTTTTTTTGTGGTTTTGTAAATTTTTCTGTTTATTTTTGGCAATGGGTAACTGTGTGTCAGTAGTTCTATATTCATGGGGAAAACAAGACCCTATTTTTTTATTTATCAATAAAACTTCACTGTCTCTCCGTCTGTCCGCGTCGGCCACCAGGCTGTATCCCAGAACCGTGATAGATAGACGATGTATTACTGTTGCCGCTTTAACAACTATAACTAAAAAATAGAATAGCCTCCTAAAATCAATATTTTAGGAGGCTTCTATATAAGAAACGTGATTTTTTACTGTTTTTTGCCCGTTATGGTACGGATCGCTCCGTGCGCGAGTCAGATTCGCACTTGGCCGGCTTTTTGTATCTCTGTCATTTGATAGAATGTTCCTAGATATTCATAACGTTACCTTTCTTTTTCATTAAGGCCGCCTCGCACACAAAGGGTTTTAAATTATTAGAAAATAACTATATAACTATTTATTTTCACAAATAAATAAAATTTGTAGTTTGAGGGGCAGGGCGAAGGACTTTAGGATAATGAGACTCTAACTTCGTTCTTGAGAATACAGATGACGGGAGGCAGGTTGACGTGATCTACACAGATTTTGAAAAAGCTTTTGATCGCGTGGATCACGTCATCTTGCTCAGAAAGCTGTACAGACTGGGTATACGCGGGGATCTTTTACGATGGGTACAGTCATATTTATTTAAACGCTCTCAAGCTGTCGTTCTAGGAGGTTACCGTTCCAACTTTATTGAAATCCCGAGTGGTGTTCCCCAAGGATCTCATCTGGGACCCCTATTTTATAACGCATATCTATTTGACATCACGGATTCATTTGTACACTCTGATCACCTTATGTACGCTGATGACAAAAAAGTATTTTGTAAAATAACATCACCCGAAGATTGTAAGGCCCTTCAAGAAGATCTTAACAATTTAAATAATTATTACACAAAAAACAAGATCACAGTAAACGTTGCAAAGTGCCAATGTATCAGTTACACACGTAAGAGGAACCCGATTGTTTACTCATATAATTTTAATGGAATTGTCATTAATAGGGTGTAGCGTTACCCTGGGTTGTAGAAGCCCAGGGAAACAACCACACAGGTAGGTTCGTCTAGGAAACCAGAACCATAGGGAACTGGAATCCCAGACGAACAGAAAGGTAGTAGAAGAAATTAAACAGTTAGGAAATATACAGATATATATTTAAAATTATAACAATGAGAGTACCTGATCACCCTACACTTTGGCCCAAACTCGTAGGATTTAAAATAAATAGGAGAGGATGTTAAAAACCAGGATTCGGAGGTGCTTCACGTCGTCACGAGGCAGGGTAAGCGCCTCGGCAACGGAGGCCGGAGGCCGGAGGCAGAGTAGGCGCCTCGACTACGCTGGCTGGAGGCAGAGCAGGCACCCCGACTACACAGGCCGGAGGCAGAGTAGGCGCCCCGGCAGTCGAGGCCGGAGGCGGAGTAGGCGCCTCGACAGCGGAGGCTGGAGGCAGGGTAGGTGCCCCGACTACGCAGGCCGGAGGCAGAGTAGACGCCTCGACAGCGGAGGCTGGAGGCAGAGTAGGTGCCCCGACTACGCAGGCCGGAGGCAGAGTAGGCGCCTTGGCAGCAGATGCCGGAGGCGGAGTAGTCGCCTCGGTAGCAGACGCCGGAGGCTGAGCAGGGGCCTCGGCGGCGGAGGCCGGAGGCTGAGCAGGTACCTCGGTAGCTCGGTAGCTGAGGCTGGAGGCTAGAAATAGATAACGCAGAAGCGCGTGCAGGAGTAAACTGGGAGGTGAACCCAAGAGAGAGGCCGGTTCACTTAGAGGTTTAAACGTCACTCAGAGGTTCTGCAGTAATATATGAGAGGGTTCACTTCTAGACCTCCCTGTTACTCTTTCTTTCGATGCCGGCACAAGACTCCCTTCCCTCTGCAAAAATATCGATAAAGAAGACTCTTTTCGAACACTTTGTTAGGAACGCAATGTTTTGAATCAAAAATTTGAAATAGTAAAGAAAATGAGGGTGCCATTAACAAAATTAGGCGGACAGGTCTATAAAAACGTATGCAAACTTCACGAAGACAAACCAACCTCCACCTATAAAGAAAACAAATAGAATGATTGACAAATGTCTAGTGAAAAAGTGTCAAACGTTGTTTACAAATAAATTATTTCTTTTCAGAATGTTATAACTAATTAGAAATACTATTAAAAACAAGGAGAATCACATAAAATGATAAAATAAAAGACCGTAAGTACTACATTACCCCTTAGTGATTATTATCTACTTGAGGCTCTACCCCTCTTGTAGGTAATCTCTTATATACTTGAGGCTCTACCCCTCTTGTAGGTAATCTCTTAAATGCTTAAGGCCCTACCCCTTAAGTAATTTTCATCTACTTGAGGCTCTACCCCTCTTGTAGGTAATAAGAACCGGCCTCTCTCTTGGGTTCACCTCCCAGTTTACTCCTGCACGCGCTTCTGCGTTATCTATTTCTAGCCTCCAGCCTCAGCTACCGAGCTACCGAGGTACCTGCTCAGCCTCCGGCCTCCGCCGCCGAGGCCCCTGCTCAGCCTCCGGCGTCTGCTACCGAGGCGACTACTCCGCCTCCGGCATCTGCTGCCAAGGCGCCTACTCTGCCTCCGGCCTGCGTAGTCGGGGCACCTACTCTGCCTCCAGCCTCCGCTGTCGAGGCGTCTACTCTGCCTCTGGCCTGCGTAGTCGGGGCACCTACCCTGCCTCCAGCCTCCGCTGTCGAGGCGCCTACTCCGCCTCCGGCCTCTACTGCCGGGGCGCCTACTCTGCCTCCGGCCTGTGTAGTCGGGGTGCCTGCTCTGCCTCCAGCCAGCGTAGTCGAGGCGCCTACTCTGCCTCCGGCCTCCGGCCTCCGTTGCCGAGGCGCTTACCCTGCCTCGTGACGACGTGAAGCACCTCCGAATCCTGGTTTTTAACATCCTCTCCTATTTATTTTAAATCCTACGAGTTTGGGCCAAAGTGTAGGGTGATCAGGTACTCTCATTGCTATAATTTTAAATATATATCTGTTCTTTTCATAACCTTCTGTTCGTCTGGGACTCCAGTTCCCTAAGGTTCTGGTTTCCTAGACGAACCTACCTGTGTGATTGTTTCCCTGGGCCTCTACAACCCAGGGTAACGTTACAAGGGTCCAGACGGTTAGGGATTTAGGGATTGTGTTTGACAGTAAATTAATGTTCTCAGATCACATAGACCTTATTAGCACTAAAGCTTATAAGAACCTAGGATTTGTTCTTAGGTCATGTAAGGTGTTCAAAAATATTGGAGCTCTAAAATCCGTGTACTTTGCTTATGTGCGCAGCGTATTAGAATATGTGTGCCAAATTTGGTCCCCCCAATACATAATTTATAAGAACCAAATAGAAAGGATTCAAAAAAAGTTTATTAATCATCTTAATTATCGCTTCCGTAAACCTCCGATGTCTTACGAGGATAGCTGTCGAACCTATGGTCTACCAACACTTGAAGAAAGGCGTAAAGTGATGGACATGTGTTTGCTCTATGACATACTTAATGGACGCCTTGATTGCCCGGACTTAGTCGCACAGATAACTTTTAACACTCCCCTACGGCGCACTCGTCACACGCCAATGTTGCGCGTTCCCAGACACTTCACTAACTACGCCAATAACTGTGTACTGAGGGCCTAGCCAAGTAGCATTGTAGAATAGAAAACGAAAACGAATAGATTGTCAAATGTATGGAATTGACATAAGCTTTCTCTAAACAATTTGACATCTCCATACATTTGACAATCGTTTTCGTTTCGCTGTCTATTCTACAATGCCACTTGGCTAGGGGGGCTGACTCGAATTGCTCGAATTTACAACTCGGAATTCTCCGAAGTTGATTTGTTTAGCTGTACTAAACCGATATTCAAAAAACTAATAATGAAAAGTATAAACGGAGATATATGACAAACAACCAATCTTCTTCTTTTTTTACTATCTTTTTTAAAACACGTCTTAATTCTTCAAAACTTTTACCTAAATTCAACCTAATTTTGTTCTGAATTGTAATGCAATATTGTTTAATTGAAATATCTGACATTAGTCCGTTAGCAAGTGTTATATTATGTATCCCAGTTAAGCAGGGTAACCTATAATTGGCCATAACAACTGTAACACGCATATTTTGTAAAACATTATTATGTATCGCTGTTGGTTACCTTTATAAATAAATAAATAAAAATGAGTGATGCATTTTTATGAGAGTTCAATTTTCAATTTAACTCACAAATCTAACCCAAAAAACTTTACATCATTAGCATTAACTCTGAGTAGGTTTCTAAGGGACGATATACCCTTCGGGTTGCCACATTCTACAACTTCATTATAGTTGAAAATACCGAACCGAATATTCAGACCCGCTTAATATAAAGCCCTATTACAGACCTACTTGCTTGACATATTTATTAGACCTTGTGTTAGCAACTAACTCTAAATTAAATATTTGGCGTGAGTGAGCTTAAGTCATTTAAGAGTCTTTAGGTAAAGTTTATTTGTGTATCGTGTGTGTAACTTGTGTGTGTATAGGTTTGTCTTAAAACTATTAGTTACTTAACTTTTCGTATGCTTAGCTTTAGCTCGTGTGGCGATGGCCCAGTGAAAAGTAAGAGGCTGTGTTTCAATCACCAATGTGACTTTTTCAATTCATATGTACTTTCTAAAGTTTATCTTGGACAACACTGACATCCCGTGCCTCGGAAAGCACGTAAAGCCGTTGGGCCCGGTTGTCATTCGTAGAACTTTAACAGTCGTTTCGGGTAAGCCAGAAAGTCTGACCAGTCTAACCAAGAGGTATCGTGTCGCCCTGTTACTGGGTTTTGGAGGTCTGATAGGCAGTCGCTCCATGTAAAACGTAGGTATCCAGCTGGATAAGGTTGGGCTGGTAACCGACTGACGAGATGATGAGGAGCCTAAGCTCGTAATGATAACCTTAAGCCTAGATGGTAATCATATTAGGAGCGTGAGTCAGTCTCCGTATACATAATAAAAACTACGTCAGGTCGTAAAAAAGTTTATACAATTTTTATTTTTGGGCCGATGTTAGAATAGTTACAGTTTATTAGTTTTCTGCAGCAATTATGTTAAATTCACACATATTTTTGTTAAAAAGACATTTTGATTTATTCCGTAGCACGAATGCAATTTTTTTTTTAAGTTCTGAGCGGCCTATCGTCAATGGTCTATGTAGTATGCCCAGCCGCATGAATTGATGAGAGGGTGCGAGAAGCATTTCTGTGTGTGCGTGATTTATTCAGTACGCTTTCGATGACCATGCAGAGGTTTAATCTAGGTCGCAGAATTTCTGAGAAATCTTCCAATATCGACAGACTGTTAAATGAAGTTATGTTTGTACATAATGGTCAAAGATAATATAATCTCTCTAGTTCTGTGCAGATATGTGTAAGATAGGAGTCGCTGTGCTAAAGAGTTATCAATTAAACACTTTATTCGAATGGATATAAAGATGTCAAAATGTTTAAATTTTCCGATACTGTTAAACACAGTTGATTATTTATCATTTTTCAAGAACACAGGAAATTATTTATTGCAACCGTAACAAAACTCTGACATGAAGAGTGAATAATTACGTACGCGCCGGTGACGTTGAACTTTTGTACTTTTACTTTATAAAACAATAAATTAGCTGTACTGTGGACTGTATTGGTTGAACTACATTTTGCGACATAAAAAACAATTGAACTTTGACAGAATACACATGAAAAATATACAACCTTTTTCACTGCTCGGTGAGCGATTTGCATTGCACCTGCATGGTTCTGAACAAAAGGAATCTGTCATGTACTTATAGATTCTGACATTTGTAGAATCTGGCATTTTTGACGACCAAGCGACAACCGGCTGTCGGGCTGCTTTTGTCTTTCTATTGTGTCTCTAATCACGTGTGTTTCAAGGTTTAAACTCGTCTGACGTTTTTAGAATCTGCCATTAGTAGACTAAACCGATAAAAGTACGCTACACTATCTTGTGCAATTAAAGTTGTTTTATGAGCAAGTAAGTTGTAAAACCCTGTTTTTCGACACACAAAAAATCTCTTATAAAACCTATCTCTATTTACAATAGTTGCCAAACTTTGTTATAAATACGAAAGAGGATTAAAATAAAAAGAAAACAATTATTCAATCACGCATATCATTTTATTAAGAGTGTTGTAGCTAGGCTCTCTTCTATTTTTTCAATTAATTACACATTAATTGACAATAATATAAATTATCCTTACAATTAAGGGTACAAAAATAAAATGTAAAAAATTACAAACTATCTACATACGTAATTACGATACGGGAGAAATATATTAACGTAGTAAATACTAAGCAAAGTATATGGAAGGCAGGATTTGAAGCCATTAATATGAATTAATAATAAAAAGGTTTAAAATTATTTTCTTGAAATAATAAAAATATATTTTTTTATGGCTGCAGTATTTGTAAATTTTTATTTTTTTAAATACAGTTTAATATATTCGATGAATCGCTAAAACATTTTCAATCATGAAAATTCGGTATTAACGTATTTTAACGTTGGATTGGAATTAATATATTTTTGACGATTGGTAGAAAATTATTTGAAAAATAATAATTGTTAGATAAATGTAGGATGGTGTGTACGAAAAGAGTCAATTTCATAATGTATATTTTCTTCTATCTACAACAAACTTCGTAATTATCTATTTAATAACTCCTGTTAGATTACAAAGTCTTCTGTTTTCTAAGTTTTTTTTTATGTTAACAAACCTTACGAATTATTTCTAAGCATTATACACAACTTCAATTTTATTGGCATTACATTTTCGATAAACCAATAATTATTAAAAAATAATAAGCATACATATTATTTACATTTACAAAAATCGTATTCAAAAAAACAAAGTAACGCAAAGAGATTTTATTTTAATTGATAAAATAATAACAATAATGCCAATAAAATAAATAAAACACGCTGAATATCTATGTGAGTAGAGATAGTTCGCAAATTCACTAGAAACAGATCAGTTATTTAATATTTTAATACTATAATTAATTTATACATTTTCTAAATAACTATTTTTAAAATCGCTATCAGTCTGATTTCAACAACAGTAATGCTACACAGTTACAAATTAATTATATACAGTTTTAATTAAATTAATTTCTTTATTGAAGTAAGCAAGTTTTTAGTGCATTGTTACCGGTTTATTTTTAATTCAACTTCGAATTAACAATGGACAAATATCATCCTTCATTTCTTTAAAAATGTATTTTACGCGGAACTAAAGTAAATTATTTGTATTTCACATCGTCAAGTTCCATTTAATATAAAAAAAATTAAGTATTTTATTTTCTTTTCCTAATAGCAAATTCATAAAAGAAATGGTTAAATGTTGTATTTTATTATTTAGGCAAGAAACGGCGTTGCTTCGGAAACTTCTTTGGTAAAATACGAAATAATGTATGGACAACGTAAAATGAATACAGAAAAGGGTATTATCTATAAACGTTTCATATATCTGTTATGACAAAAGTCTTTCACGCTTTTTGTTGTTTAAATGATTTACCGATTTCCTCATAATCCTGTATTCAATTTATGTCCTTACCTAATAACAATACATAGGCACATTACGGGATTATAAAACAACATTTAAATCTATTAACAATTAATTAATCGATGCCTTAGAATACATTAATTACAATTATTTATTTAATTATGCCGTTAAATCGTCTTTGGCGATTACATTATTCTTTTTATTAACTAGTTAATTATTATTATTCGTCATTATTATCTAAGTTTTATTTAATAAATCTGTACAATTTAATTCCATAAGTATCCATTGCTTGCGCAAGAGTTTAATAAAGCTCACACTAGTTTAGCAAATTTTTGTTTTAAACATCAAAAAACAAGCCAAATGGGTAGCAATTTTACAAGCTGGATATAGGTGTATTTTATTGCATTCAGACCAGCAAACAGCTGCTTTGAAAGGATTCAACTGGCATTGATTTTATTTTACAAATTTTGAATGCTTTCAATTTCTAATTATTAGATGATTTCTAAACCATACCAGTCCATCTCTTAAAACATCCATCCATGTCTTAGTTACAGATTTTATGTATTTCTGCCTAATACGTATATTATGCTCGCATTAAATAATATTGTTAATCGTACCTTGTAGTTAGTTTAAAATATTTTACATTTAATTATTATTTGCACCATTCTATAAAATAACATCGACGCATTTATTCTAGTAACTTTATTTTAATTTACAATCCATTTGACCTAATTAATCTCGATGAAAGTAGCCAATACACGAAGTATTGTTTGCCCATTTTTCTTTGAAGATTAAAAATGTTTTATTATGCACCTCACATTTTAATAATTATACACACACATATTTATCATAATTAAAATCATAATTATTTAAGGCGATGATTCTTAAGCCTTCTATTGGTTCTTAACTTCAATAAAAAAGGCTCAAAGCGTACTTTAATCTATACCTTATTAAACTAATTATTATTTACAAAATTTAAAATTATTTTAAGTATTAATAACACGGCCGTATGAAGTAGTAACTTAAAGCTAAACGTTTCATTGTCTTTGGTGTGATTTCACTAAAGTCGGGTTATACACTAAATCGTCTTAGTCACAATACTACTGTCACTCGGGCTTGAGCTGTCATCCAGGCGCTGGTTCCGAAGTTCCTGTAACAAAAACTATACTTTAAAAAAATAACATCAAGATTTTACACACATAGGTATATAAATATACTGTAGATCGTTGACAATTTGTGTCGTAACAATAAGGGCCTACGCAGACTGGAACGGCATGGCAAGGGATTTGAATTTCTACTAATGGACATTCAACCATGCTATGCTTTAAAATGATGCCGTGGCATTGAAAGGGATTTTATCGCACGGCATTAAAAGACGCGCCACGGGCTCCCGTGGCATACTGCGGTAGGCAATGGCATACCACGGACTCCGGTGGCGACTCATTTTAAAACTGAGGCACACCAACACTCGATCAAACGCATCTGAAGACTAAAAGTGTATCGGGCAGCAGGAGTCGCTGAGGCGTGCTTTGTCGTGCCGCGGCACGCTGCGGCATGCCGTGGCAAAGTGATGGAATGCCGCGGTATCTAAGCGGCCAGTGTGCGCTGACTCACGGCAAAATCCCTTGCCATGCCGTCCCGATCTGCGTAGGCCTTAAGTAGTAAAAAAATGGATTGCATTTTGAAGACGACAACCTTCATACAAATATACAAATTATATTTAAAAAGTTTTAAGCTTGTAAAATATAAAACTTATTAAGGTTATTGGGTCTTATAAACAATAATTACTTAAACATTTTTTTTTACACCAACATGATTTTAATAAAGTTTTAAACGTAAAACTGTGTTAATTCATAAAGAGGCAGCTTTTTATCGGTAAGCACAGACAAAACTTCTAAGGCTAGAAACACAAGCAAGGAACATATTTTTGGAAATTCAACCACAAACGGAGTAAACTATAGGGTGAATATCTGTATGAAAACTAGCAAACAAAGCCACAAGAAACGGCTAAACCCATATAGATGACAGAGTGCGACATTAATAGCTCAGGACATTATTTCAAGCATTTCTCAATTACACCTCGAATCCCCTAACCCATAATTCCAGCTATGTAATAAGATTCTCCGAAACTACCCATTATTGGTATTCGATAGTGATAGGCTAATTTAAGTTTACCTTCGCCCCTAATAATTCATTACTGTAATTAATATTCAACCCTAATTCATCCTCTACTGGATTTGGATGGTCCTTTCTCTAAGTTCGGTTTTTGTGATCCGCTTTGTGAACATGTGTCGTGTTTTGTTTTATTCACCTGTAGTTTTAACCTGCGATGGTGTTAAATAGAAACTATTTAGTTGATAAATTGTACGTATTTTGAAATTGGACGTTGTTATTCTTTTTATAAATGACACAAGTTACCACAAATGTCTTCCGTGTGTGGAATAAACGTTTCCCATATTATGATATTTTAATCTTTTATTCCATTAAAACTCCGCACTCTATAACAATGGTTATGGGCCTCTAAACCAGGATTGGTGTCTGAATATTACATTCGACGTGAAAAGGAATAAAATATCTGAAAAGTAAGTACGACAAGAGTACATTTTTTTTTTTGAGTTGCCCGTATTGTTTGTATTGAAGGATTCATTATGACTACAACTGTGAGGATAGAAAATCTGGGCAGGGACAATTATGACTCCTGGAGAATTCAGGTACAGGCAATTTTAATTAAAAATGACTTATGGGATTACGTAGACGGCAAAATTTCAAGACCTGCAGAAATCGCAGAGGAAGCGTTATGGCTTTCGAAGGATGCCAAAGCTAGGGCTGAATTAATTTTAGCGATGAATCCAAGCGAATTGAGGCATGTAAGAGACTGCCAGACTTCTAGGCAATTGTGGTTGAAATTGGAAGCGATTTATGCATCTAAAGGACCGGCCAGAAAGGCGTCCTTGTTGAAGCAGCTCACCTTATGTAAAATGAACGAAAGTGGTGATCTTCATACGCACTTGGCAAATTTTTTCGATGCGAAAAATAAACTGCACGATATGGATATCGACATTCATGATGATTTGGAGTCGATTATGTTGTTATATAGTTTACCGCCAAGTTTTGAGAGCTTTCGTTGTGCAATAGAGTCGAGAGATAGTTTTCTGGATCCTGAGGTACTGAAAATCAAAATTATTGAAGAAAATAATGCAAGAAATGCTGGAATGCATGATAAGGTTTTCATCGCAAAAGGAAAGGGTCGAAATAATAAGGAAAAGACAAAAATCGACGATAAACAATTTGAAACGAAAAAACACTTCATTATGAAATGTTTCAAATGCCACCTAACTGGTCACAAAGCCTCGGAGTGTAAATTGAAGAAAGAGAAGAAAGATAGCGTAAAATATGTTTCTAAATGTGATATGGCTTCTAAGAGTGATGACGAGTTTATAACTTTTAATTGTTTTACAGATGAATGTCTTGCTGCAAACTGCGAGCAGGAAAAATGGATCTTAGATAGCGGCTGTACAAGTCATTTGTGCGGTGAAAAATCATTTTTTGGAAATACTTTAGAACCTACTTTTGGAAAATTGAGTTTGGCTACCAATCAGAGCGCTCTTGTACAGGGTAAGGGTATGGTAAGATTGTACGCATGCAACGATGATTCTAAGTACGTAATTGAACTATCAAATACGTTGTTTGTTCCTGATTTAAGAACTAACTTGATCTCGGTCGCTCGGATCACTGACAAGGGTTTCTGTGTAACTTTTAGAAACGACAGTGCTGTAGTAACAGATTCTAATGGGGATGTTAAGTTAGTTGCAAATCGACAGGGTAATTTATATTACGTTAAGTAACGATGTGCTCGAGCTTTTGCGATTTCCGACACGGTTGATATTCGAGTATGGCACGAGCGTTTAGGTCATCTGAATGTGAAAGATTTACTCAAACTCATCAATCACTGTAACTTAAGGGTTAAAACTGATATGACAAATGTCAAAAAGTTGCATGATTGCGAAACATGCATTCGCGGTAAGATGAGTGCTACCCCCTTCACTAGCTCTAGTGGACCTTGTGATGAAGTTTTAAAAATAGTCTATTCTGATGTTGTAGGACCAATGAGAAATACAGCTCTAGGAGGTGCAAAATATTTTGTTACATTTATAGACTGTTGTACAAGATGGTGTGAAGTTTACTTACTAAGTAAAAAGAGTTCAGTTTTTACTGTTTTTAAAATATATAAGCAGTATGTAGAAAATATAACTGGTAAACGTATAAAATATTTGCAAACCGATAACGGTGGCGAATATTGCAATAAAGAGTTTGACGATTTCTTGGAAAAGGAAGGAATAACTAGGCGACTCACAATTCCAGGAACCCCACAACAGAACGGGTGTGCAGAAAGGATGAACAGGACACTTGTCGAAATGGCAAGGTGCATTTTGTTATCATCAGGGCTTTCACCAGGTTTTTGGGCTGACGCAGTGGTTACTGCATGCCATATTAGAAATAGATGTCCATCTAGCGCGATCAATGGTAATATACCATATTAGAAGTTTTTTGATAGACCCGTACAAATTTCTTATTTACAATCTTTTGGAACAAAGGTATATGTTTTAAATAAAGATATAAATAAAGATAAGTTTGCAGATCGTAGCAAACGAGGAATTTTTATAGGTTATCCTAGGAATCAAAAGGGTTACAGAGTATGGTTACCAGAAGATCGGAAAGTAATTGTTGCTAGAGATGTTCGTTTTTTGAATGTTGAAGAATCTGGGAACTATGAGCCCGGTGATCCTTTTCAGGTGGAGAATCCTACATCGAAGCCGGCGCAGTTTGTGGAAATGGAGATAAATCCACAGCCCGCTTTACCGCAAGTCGAACATAACGTGGAAACACCAGTAGAACCAGTTCAGCCTCTATCTTCAAATGAAGAAATTCCATCTCAGCCTCTAACCGAACCAAATAAGGAAATGAAGAGAGCCCCAGGTAGACCAAGAATCCAAAGAGGTCAAGTAGGTAGACCAAAGAAAATATATAAGACTAGCTTTTGCCCGCGGCTTCGCTCGCGTTAGAAAGAGACAAAAAGTAGCCTATGTTACTCTCCATCCCTTCAACTAACTCCACTTAAAAAATCACGTCAATTCGTCGCTCCGTTTTGCCGTGAAAGAAAGACAAACATACAGACAGACAGACAGACAGACAGACACACTTTCCCATTTATAATATTAGTATGGATTGATTTTATTATATAATGATTTTATTATATGTATTGATTAAATAATGGTGCTTTTAATATTTTTGTATGGCCATCCTGAACTTTTTTTTAAAACTAAAAGCCCATTTCATAACATTTCCTTTCAACGATCTTTTCTTCAAAAGTTAGGTGACAGCGACAATGACAGTATTGCCAGATTACTAAACAACTATTAGGCAACTCATATACACGTGAATCTAGATTGTGATAATGTTGGGGGAAATCGATACAAATCTTTTATGAATAAAGGTGATATGGTTTAAATAAATTTTGTTTACATTAATAGGTAAGTGATACGAAGTTCACCGGGTCATCTAGTATGTATATAATAGTAAACTCACTGCCTGATATCAACGTGTTTGTTAATATATAACAATAACTAACGAAATACATTAAACTTGGAGGGTTTATTATTTGTGAAGAATATAAAAAATAGCCCTAAAGGGTTAAAATAGTAGGTAGAAGTTCGACATCCACGCGGGCGAAGCCGCGGGCGAAGGCTAGTAAATATTTTAAATCTAGATATTTTTTTTATCTTAATATTATTTTTGTACGTTGGAAATAAGAAAAGCTGTTACAGTATTATTTTTTACAGCATATTACACGCCTTTTTGTTATTTCAAACCGTATTAAATGGCTTTTATTTGCATGATTTGGATTTATGAAAATGATTCCATTCGTATTTTGAAAACAATTAAACATTACTTATTTGTGTCAGGTTTGACGGGTTGTAACCTCTATGGTTGTAACTGTTTTGACACTTGATTTGCCGGTTACTATGACAACGACATCCAACAGAACATGGACAACTTTTATATGGGAAAATGGAATTGTTGTTTTACTCTATCTTTCTCGCAATTTTAGAGACAAAAAGTAGCCTATGTTACTCTCCATCCCTTCAACTATCTCCATTTAAAAAATCACGTCAATCCGTCGCTCCGTTTTGCCGTGAAAGAAAGACAAACAGACAGACAGACAGACAGACAGACAGACAGACAGACACACACTTTCCCATTTATAATATTAGTATGGATGGTGTGCGTACCTGTGCGTACAGAGCAAGAATTGGAAGAGGAAATTGCTCCTGTGCAAGTAGAGCAAGAGCAAGAAGTGGAAGAGGAGAGATTTGAAATTGGTGAAAATAGGGAAACAGAAAACAATGATAATTTACAGTCATGTGAACAATTTCTCGATTGTGAGGATTTTGTTGGTACTGTAGGAGAAGTGACATTAAGAGAAGCTCTTACCAGTAATGATAAAAAATTATGGGAAGATGCGATAATGTCGGAAATCCGAAGTCTCGTAAAAAATGAAACGTGGAAGATTGTTACAAAGCCTCCTAACAGAGGTATAGTGGAATGTCGTTATGTACTTACCACGAAGCTTAACATAGATAAGACTGAAAAGAAGAAAGCCAGATTAGTAGCAAGAGGCTTTAGTCAGCGCTACGGTATTGACTATCGTGAAACTTTTGCTCCGGTCATGAGACTTAGTACAGTTAGGTTACTTGCCGCATTGTCTATGGAGCTAGATATGGAAATACATCAATTAGATATCAATACGGCTTACCTAAATGGATATCTAGAAGAGGAGGTGTATATGAAAATTCCAGAGCTCCTAGAAGACAGTTTAAATAAAATATTGAAAAATGAAGAAGATAGCTTGATTAAAGAAAGAGCTAGACAAATGCTTGACATAGCGGCAGGTGGTAACGTATGCAAGTTATCTAAATCATTATATGGTTTAAAACAATCTGGCAGGCAATGGAACATAAGGTTGGACGAGAAACTGAAGAAAATGCAGTTGAAACAATCTTTGAACGAGCCTTGTCTATATTTCAAGAATCTTGAGGGTGGAGACAAACTTTTTGTTTGTGTCTACACAGACGATATATTAGTCGCTAGCCAGAAAAAAGTTTCTATTGAAAACTTTAAATCTGAATTGGCTAAAGAGTTCGAATTAAAAGACTATGGAGTTGCAAAGTTTATTCTAGGCATAGATATTGTCAGAAGTGACAAGAGTTTGAAGTTGTCACAGACTTCATACATTGATAAAATTGTTTACAAATTCGGACAGGAAAATTGTAAAGAAATACATACAACGCCGATGGAGGTCGGTTTAAAGTTACAACCCATGCAGCAGAATATCGACAAGAGCTTTCCATATAGGGAATTAATAGGTTGCCTAATTTATTTATCTGTAGGTACCAGGCCGGACATTGCCAATGCTGTAGCAAAGATGGGTCAGTACGTAGATAATGCCGATAAAGGATGTTGGAAAGCAGCTATAAGGATACTGCGGTATTTAAAAAGGACCAGGGAATATGGTCTCATTTATAAAAAGACAGGTAAGTCTTTGATAGGATATTCGGATAGTGATTTTGGAAATTGTCATATAGATCGAAAAAGTTTTTCGGGAAATGCGTTTATATTAGCAGGAGCTGCTATTTCGTGGAAATCGCAGAAGCAAAAGTGCGTTGCTACTTCAACGTGCGAAGCTGAATATGTTAGCTTAGCTTTAAGCATGAAAGAAGCAATTTACCTAAACAGTTTACTAAGTGAGATAGAGTTACATAACTTTAGTAGGGTGACGTTGCATGCGGACAATCAGGGAGCTATTACACTTGCAAAAGATCCAGTTTTTCATGCCCGCAGTAAGCACATTCATATAAAGCATCATTTCTTGAGAGATACTTTGAGGAATAATAAAAGTATCATATTAAAGTACATCTCAACTGATGTGATGCTAGCCGATATTTTAACGAAACCACTGCCAAAACAAAAATATTATTTATGTGTAAGTGGTTTAGGAATAGGTTAGGATATTTGATGTGCTTATTTTTTTTAGTCATGTTTTTTAGTGGTTATTTTTACTTTATCTTACTTTTATTTTAGTTTTATAATAGGTTTAGTTAGTAAAGCTTCTGGAGTACAATTTAAGGAGGTGTGTTAAATAGAAACTATTTAGTTGATAAATTGTACGTATTTTGAAATTGGACGTTGTTATTCTTTTTATAAATGACACAAGTTACCACAAATGTCTTCCGTGTGTGGAATAAACGTTTCCCATATTATGATATTTTAATCTTTTATTCCATTAAAACTCCGCACTCTATAACAGATGGATGACGTGATTGTGCAGTGGATGAGGCATGTAGCACTCATGGCGTTTTCGAAATCAGGAAAGTAGCATTGTTTCTATTTCATTGGTATCTACACTGGCATCTTGTGCCTCGAAAAGCGTGTAAAGCCGTTTGATACCGGGTGTTTTTCATAGATTTATTCTAATTCACACTTAACTATGAAGTTTCTTGCCCATTCTTCTTTAGCAAAATAAAATTTTGGCAAGGGCAACTAGATGCATTTTATTGTACTTGTAAATGACATTTTAATGTACTTTTGGAATGGTCCATTAGAATTAAATGATTGACTTTGTCTTTAATTTTGATCTATCACATAGAATCTTTCATTGATAATCGTATCAGGCGATAAGAAGCTAGACTAACTAAAAGGTATCGCGCTACCTAGTAACTGAGTTGTAGAACTCAAGTATACTATACAAATATTTCTTCCGACTACGAATATTGAATCCGCGACACGCAACAAAACAGCCGTTTTTAATCGTATCGAATATATTTTCAGAAAATTACATTTCCTTCTTAAACACAAAGACGATCTTAACATTATTTTCGTTGACAAAAGAGTCAATTTATTTGTATCAAAGAATTGTGATTAGCTCACAGAGGCGATTTGTTTATCATTCAAGCGTAGAAACGAGGCATTATTATTGCGTTCAGAAGGAATTTTACATGCATCATATTTGAATATATTCGTGGACGTAAAATATACAGTTGCTTTCGGGAATTCCTTTGTGCTTTTTAGATGACTATGAAATATTATACCGTGAGAGTGCTGGACATTTTTGGTGTTTGAAATAAAGTTGGAAAATGAGCGTGGAAGAGAATTTTATGCTGCACTAACACCCAGTTGGTTAGTTTTATCCGGAAAGCAAGAAAAGCGCTTTATACTCGAAAAGTGCACAAAGCAGCGGTTAAATTCTAGCGTTACGTTGTTAGCTTTGTTAAACAATCTGGCTTGTGATGATTACAGATTACCAACAAAATGTGTAGTTTATTAGCAACAGTTTTAAACATGGTATGTGAGTTTTGGGATTAGCATATAACAAATTAATTTTCGCTAACTTGTTATTATGTTTTGTTTTATTCAGTCTTTGTGCCAATATTTTATAATCCAACGAGTAAACGTATGTCTAAATGTATTAATATTATCTTTAAGAAAAAAATAGGGTGTGTCTGTCTCCAGCACCTTATTTTGTCTCTTCACATGTTATCAAAGCCACAACTTCGTCCAAAAATGCTTGACCTAAGATGAAGTGGTGCATGGAAGACTATATGTATCAAATGGAATTAATAAATGTATAAAATGAAAACGCTTCCCACTATCCTGTCTGTATCCACTGTCCTGTATGTACTCGTAAATATTTTGAACTTTGAATTGGATTTTAATGCGATGTTCACAGATGTTAATCAATACACAGAGAATCAAGAAGAAGATTTAGTTTTTGACTTTCTTACCCTAGACGTAACCAGCCTCTGCACGACAATCTCAAGCCTGTCTCCAGCGGAGGCAATCAGAGGCACCGTGAGGCAGCAGTCGTAGTCCACTGTCCTTGTCCCATTTACCTGGTAAATATAAAACATGTCTTAAGAAACGAACCATGAAGACCCGTCTAGAAAGACCTATATGTGTCACGTAAGGGCAAGTTCATTGTAGGGTGGGAGAAAGTATCTATGGCAAAAACAGACCTGGGCGTAACGTACGGGCAGGTCCATTGAGTGGGAGAAGAGTATCTAGAAGAAGTTGAAGGAGACTTTGTTTGTGCGGGCCAAGCACGCATGTGTGCTGCCCGCAAGCTATCATAACATATACAGTCATGTCTTTTTTGTCATGCGGGCTAGACTTGCGGGGCGCGGGTGAAACTTATATGTTCTGCGTGCGGTTCGCAACAAGTATGGCGACCTAACCCGCATGAGGGCGCAAACCCGCAAGACAATGAAACGACCCTAGGTTAGTCTATTTGAGAAACAAAAGAAGCAATAAAATTAATGAATAAGAAATATAACTAGAAGCTGAACTTATAGAAGAAGATAAATAAGACCAATATGAAATAGAAGAAAAATTGTTCACAGAGTGTGATTTTGATAGAATTTACAAATTAGAAAACAATGTTGTGATTTTAATAAACATAAATAATAATGATTATGTTAAAATGTTTTACAGTCTGATATTATTATAGTACAATGTTTTAGTGATAAGCAGGGTAACATTATTTGCTTTGTTAATAAAGATCAAAAGCTATAAAAATGAAGACCTAACAATTTTGTTTCAAATAATAACATGCCGAAAACAGGGTACAACATTAGACACACCTGTACGACGTAATTGGGCAAAATAACTTTCCTTTATAAAGCTAACTCGGATGTTGTATTAAAAATAGCTTTAATATAAAGGTACCTAAAATAGGCCTACCTTTGAATTTAATTTATTCAACAAATCTAAAATATTAAGTCTATTAGCCTGCTAAAAGTAAAATTTAGATTATAACTTTTTTCTTTGACCAATCAACTTCTTTACGAGCTTTTGAGAATTGTTTCAATGCATGTAATATTGGTGGCAGGATTTTCATACACGAATAAAACTATAAAAATATAATACAATCTTTTGATCTTGAAATAAAACTGCCTTACTATAAGATGAAACGAGGACAAACCTGCAAAATCCTATCATACGGCCGCAACAATCCGACAATATCAGCTGGTCCTCCCTTCCGAATTCGGTTGATATACACTCCTCGTTCATACAACCCATCGGATACTGAGAAACCGTAGTCATCATAGATAGCGTCTTTGTACAAGATGACATGATGGACGGAGCCGCGGGCCGGAGACACTGCTTCTGAACTGTAGAGGCCTGTGAAGATAGAATTGAACGTTAAACAATTATCAATTTCGATAATGATAGTGATGAAAATGTTGAAACGTATGTTGATGATTCGAATTTGCATCAGAATTAGGCATGTTTTAGCACCATTAACAATTAGGCATGTTTTAGCACCATTATTCAATATGCAGATTTGAAGACAGGTTAAATTAATAGTGGTTTTAGAATAAATTACTATGTAAATGATGTGTGCAACAAAGCTTGGTTTCAAAATAAATAGGGATAATCAATGTTGTGATTGCGTACGAAATATTAATGTACCTGGAACTTCATTTTCATAAATTGGGCTTGTCGAAAATTGAAAACTTGTCCCCGGAACTCCAGGCTTTAACGGCGATTTTTGGGGTGTCGTCACAGTGTAGATTCCATTATTTAAATAATCACTGTCCCAGTTTGGTCTTCTTGTTTTCGGTGATACAATTCCATAGGGACCCATTTGAACGTAATCACATTTGCAAGATGACCGCTCCATATTGTGCAGTTGGCAATCTTTCATGTTCGATGTAAGAATTTCAATTTGCTGAACATCGTCCTCTCTTGTAATGTTCTGTTTGTTTTTAAGTGTGTTTTCAGGAATGATACACGTGTTTTCATAATGGAAAGTCTTCAATGAGTTGTTAAGAGAATAATTTGGTAACGGTAAGTCGTTGATGCTGTACGGAGCTGCAGAGTTGAAGTTGGAAGCCATGAGCTTATCTTCGTCAGTTGGTGAGTAAGGCTGCTTATCCATCATTCTTGTCTTATCTGGTACTGCGTATTCTATTACTTCGGAGTTACCTATAACATAAACTGTAGTTTTTATGAATGTTGTGTCTTTAATGTTAGCTTTTTTTATGTCATGCATCTATTAGTTAAAGACATCTACACCGTGGTAGGTAAGATAAGAGACATATTGCAGAAGGCTATTCAGTATTAGATTTTCTTTCCGAAATAATATGTAAAAAAATAATAATACCTTTTTTTACCAAATGCCGCAATAAATAAATTGTTGACACGTGCGCTAGATAGGTACCCATCAAAAGAACAATTGATCAAACCTACTTCACTCTCTTATCATAGGATAGTGACCCGTGAGCGCTAGGGTGTCTTTTTAAGACTTTGAGAGCCGTATTGCAATAATTCAACTACGGTTTTTTACGATTATAAATTGTTTTTTTATTATTTACATTTTGATTAGTCACTGTAAGCATATGTTATCGCGTCCTTCAATATGTCCCTCGACTTACCTAACATCGTGTATAACAGTACTAAGATAATGGTTTAACATATTAACATTGACGATGGACGTTTAATGACATATAAAGTGTCTTACCGCAGTTAGCACTGGTTCGGACTGGCGTGTTTTGATCCCACGACTCAACAGCGCTGTCATTGGATAAGCCCGGGCTTGACGTGGAATGGCTGGAGTCTCTCGCACTGGATTCTGCGCTCTCGAGAGATCCTACAAGACATTTATCATGTATAAATTGTGAACGATTAACCTTTTGTTTGAGTACAAGTAAGTTATAGTAAGTCAAATAATACAATTATTATTTGAAATTAAGTTTTTTACCTCATGAGTCAAATTTTAAATGTGAACTTCTCTTAAATTTTGCGTTTAATTAATGTTTGATGATTTAGGACTTAGTATTAGACAAGATAAATAATTATCAATAAGAAGATTGCAAGCTACAAAAACATACCTGACACTTTTCTACACAGTTGCAGCTGGACTCTCTGCCCACTCTGTTGTAACAATTTGATTGCCTCTGATAAGGGCTTGTTCAGAACACTTTCACCATTGATAGTAAGCAGTTCATCACCAATCGCTAGTTTACCACATTTTTCTGCTACACCACCTGTAATGGTAAAATCATCATTATTTTCTAGATATTTTATTTTGTCTGTATTATTCTACTGGTAGGTAAAGGTCTCTTCTATAGATTTCCCCTCTTATCTAAGTGTTGCCTCCATAAATGTCTTTAATATAATTATTTCTTAACTAGGTTTTTGTCATTTACCTTCAATAAGTCCGCTTAATAAAATAGGCTGCGTTACATCTTCGCTTCCAGCAATAGTCAGCCCTAAAGGTCCATTTTCTTGCTTAATCAGTTCAACAGTAAACACAGCAGTATTACCATTATCATTGCTACCATGACTTCTTTCACTTTCTTTAGCACTATTATTAGGACTATCAGTATGATGACCAGAATCTTCTCCACTATGCACGACTGCCTTAATTTCTATATTACTAAAGCTTTGTAGATTGAGTTTAGCATTGTGCTTGTGAATGTTCGACCAATCTTCTGTCAGGTCTCGTTTACGGATTTTGAGAGTGATAATATCTTCTGGTGAATTTTGAAGGATGTTGAAAGCTGTGTCCTGTAATAATGATTTGATATTAGAGATTATAGAATGCCAGAGACATGTGTCTATTTCGCATGTTAGAGAATGTCAGATTATCATTTGATATTAGCCGTACTCAGAAATTGCGATTCTCGGTAAATTAATCATCTGACATTGCTGATTGATTAGTGCCACCACTAGTCAGTTAACCTCATCAACTAATTGAACGTACGTTTAGAACGATAACATACATTTGAATTAAATTTGGAGGGGCATTGATCAATATCTACTATATAAAAATAAGTCGGGTTTTCCTTCCTGACGCTATAACTCCAGAACGCACGAACCGATTTCCACGGTTTTGCATTCGTTGGAAAGGCTTCGTGAGGTTTATAGCAAAGAAAATTCAGGAAAAATCCACGCGGACGAAGTCGCGGGCAGAAGCTAGTTATTATATATTTATTATTGCAATATTCAGGTAAGTTTTCTTAAATTACTGACGGATTACTAGCAAGTATTATAGTTCTTAGACTCTGTTAATTTGGCGTCTTTGTCAGGAGAAATATTTAACCGTCATAATATTTAAATTGGATTAATTTAGTACGAGGAAAATAAGAGCTTTTTAGATAAAATCAAATTAGAGTCACTAATATAATTTTTACGTAAATTTCATCATAATTATCGTAAGACCGTTGACTATTAATATTAAAGTAATAAAATTACCTTCATAAAATTCTAATATAAAATATTTGGAAAAGATAAAATGATTGTATGTTACCAATGATAAATTATGCAATGGTTGTCCATTGATGGCGAGAAGCTGGTCTCCAGGTGCTAGAGCTCCACTCCGATGAGCCACAGACCCTGGTTTGATATCAGATATCACCATAGGTTCTTCGTTGCTTAGCAGTTTTTGTTTGCACCCTGCGGAAATAAGTACCAGGTTAGCAGAAATTCAAAGGCGTTTCTAGAGCTCGAACAAGTGAGTTCTTGCATTTGAATTTAGACTCCTTCGTTATATTCTATGATGGGGCGGTTATCAAGGAGGGTTAGTTGATGAATAGGCTTCTTCTGCCCGCATGTTTGCCTAGTACATTAGGTTTAGCAAGCTAACTTATCTTTAGTCTAACGTACCATGACATGCCTTATGCACGTCTGTTTGGCTAACGCAGCCTGGCTGGGCTGCCATGTTGCTTAGCGTAGTATCTGTCAAAAAGACTATCATGAACCTATCTTCAAAACATTTATGGTATGGAACACACATCCATATCCTATATTGCAATCTCTTTTATTGAATTAAGGTTTGCTGGAAGATAACTCATCTTTGGGATAAGCTCGCCATTGTACATAACTCATATAATTTTGATGTTTTTTTTATGTGTATTGTTTTTCTTGTGCAATAAAGAATAAAGAACACGATTGATAAAAGCATGACTATGTAAGATCTAGATGTTAAAGAGAAAGATGACGCTATAGTTGAAATCATAGTTTTTTAGAATGAAGATTTGGAAATATTGGGTGAGAGATCAGTTACGATGAAAAACTGGAAGACACTGTTCAGAAAACCTTTTACTTTTCTGATTCTTTGATACAATCCTGGCCCCTATTGCAACATTTATTTACTCTTTTCTAAATAGTCTTATAATTCCTGCGTCTATTCAATTGTTAAAATTAAAAGAAAACCTTGAATTATGGCCACATAGATCTAAGAACATATTTTAAAGATTATTAAGAGATAGAATGTAGACAAATTATGGTTGAAACGTGTGTCAAATATTTATGTCTGATATCCTAATCCAACTATAGAAAGATTATTGTAAATGGTCGTAAGATAATAACTGAATAAAATCGAGAAAGTTAAATCACAAACCTGTAATAGTAACCCCTAATCCAGCAGTAGTTTTAGCCAGTTTAACATTGAATACTCCGCTGGAAGCCTCAATAGTGTTCGGCATACTGAACTCCACATTCAAGGTTAAGTACTTGGGGTTGTGAGAATCGTTTCTTCGTTGCAGAATCTCGTTGGCAACATCTACAGTTAAATTCTCGTGTCCGTTGATTGACATCACTCTGTCTCTGATTTGGAGGCAGCCGGATCTGTGAAGAAGGTAAATAATATGGAGCAATTATTTAAACTACCTAGACTTCCTTAGGTCTGGGATTCGAAAATACCGCTTATTTTTTCGGATAGGTAGATTTTCCAATAACGAATATTTCGCAAGTGTGCCATAATCAGTTATTTCCAGTTTACTGCTTAACGATCTCATTTAACACTAATGCATAATCGAAATCTATGCATTGAAAGTTTCTGACTGGTGTCAGAACAATGTACTTAAAAAAACAATAAAATCCTAATTTCTCACGTTTATAGAATTTAGAATGTATTTAGAAGGTACTTTGTATACCTACATTGCAAACAATAGAGTAAAGTTATAGCCCAAGAGCTGATGAACCCTCCTACTAACGGTCGTCCTGTAAGGCTAGAAATTTGTGGAGTGATGAGTCATAGTACACCAAGGCCAACAACAATGACCTGGCAGGCAACAACCCTGCACGTCATCAGTCTTTTTATTTTTTTAAATGTAAAATAAATAATAAAAAAAAACGTTCTTCTGTAAGCTTCAAAATTTAATATAATTTAGTTTATTGATTAATAATTATGGAAAAAAATTGACAGGCGATTTGGGTAAGCAGAAGTATCTGCCAGGCGAATCGAAAGGTGCATAGTTTAGGGGGGAAAATAAACTTTCTCCTGTAAAGTTGAAATTTAAGTATGTGTTTGAGCAAATCATTAAAAAGAAATGTGTACAATGACAGGCGGTTCTGAGCAGCATAAGACCTTGACAGGCGAGGGGAAAGATGCTAAGAGCGTGCGAGTAAGAGGTGTAAAGTGAATTCGTATAGTGTGAATGACATTAAATAAAATTAAAAATTATAGATGCAATATTTTTTATTAATTGTAGTGTAATCTACATTATTTTTTACATTAATTATCATCATCATGTACGGATCAAAATGTCAAAGATTGGATAACGCACGCTATGAGAAGTTTCTTGCCACATATGACACGAAAATTATTAACTTATACATATTATACTATTTTGTATACAAATATAAGTATAATATAGATTTCAGTGTGTTTAAAATTGATTTACTTTTCAAAAAGTCAAATCTACATTTCATTCACGTACAAATATAAAAATATATTTCAAATCTATTTATTATCCAGGGTGGAACGTTTTAATGGGCCCTGGAAGAAAACTACCTTAAATCGTTGAGAGAGGTTATTTTACTTAAAGAAAACATTCCTTTATTTTTAAAAAGAAACAAAACTGTATTCAAAGTTTTTCGAAATTTTGCTTACCACTCCCGGGAATCGAACCGATTAAAATCCAAAAAAGTCATCATCTCCCTAGCCTTTTCCCAACCGTGTTGGGGTCGGCTGCCAGCCTAACCGGATTCAGCTGGATACCGGTGTTTTATGTGGAGCGACTGCCTATCTGACCCCAAAAAATCCAAAAAAGTAACACAGTCTATTTTTATGATGTCAAACGTTAGGGTCATTCATAAGGACAAAATCTCTTTAATAAACATGGTTATTTAAATTAAAGGAAAACCATACATTTTAAGAATTTTACTTTAGTTGAACGAAAATTTCGATAGCTAAAGTCGTCCTTTGATTTGACAAGTTAAAATTTCATGGTTTTCCCTTTAATTTTATTTACCATGTTTGTTAGAAAGATTTGATCCTTATAAATGACCTATCTATTAACGTCATAAAAGTACAGGATGTTGTTTTTTCCATTTTAAGCCAGTTCAATTCCCGAGTGTGACAAGCGAATTTTCGAAATTTTTGAATGTAGTTTTATTTCTTTAAAAAAATAAGGGAATGTTTCCTTTAAGTAAAATAATCTATCTTAATGATTTAAGGTAGTTTTCTTTCAGGGCCCATTGAAATTTTCCATCCTGTATATATATAAAAGAAAGTCGTGTTAGTTACACATTTTATAACTCAACAACAGCAGAACCGATTTGGTTGAAATTTGGTGGGGAGGTAGCTTAGGACCAGGGGACGGACATAGAATACTTTTTATATTCTTTTTTTGTTTTTATCCTATTTCCTTAGGACAATCTGATGTAAAGCTTTTTAAACTATGTTTTGACGCCTGGGCCTGTTGGTCTAGTGGTGAGTGACCCTGACTGCTAAGCCGGAGGTCTTGGTTTCGATTCCTACCCAGGACAAACTTTGTGTGATGAACATGATTGTTTTTTCTGTGTCTGGGTGTAATTTATCTATAATATGTATATATTTATAAACTATATAAGTATGTATATTAGTTGTCTGGTTACCATAACACAAGTTCTGCTTTGCTTGGGATCAGATGACCGTGTGTGAATTGTCCTAAGATATTATACTATTATTATTTTTCCATTTGTTCAGTATACATAATTACAAACATATAAATTACATTTTTAAATAGGTATTAATATAAAAAATAACATTTAAAAATATAAAAAATAGTAGCCCACCGGCATCGGAACAGGGTCCAAGCTACCGATGGTCAGGGCACCAGAGAGAGGAACCTCCGGACAATGTGCGCCGTGCCCAGGAGTACCGCCTTTTGCATCAGGCCCTTGATCCAGCTGCCTAGCGAGAGCCTCCTTAGGTGTTGGTCGAGGCTCTTAGCTATTATGCCATTGGCCGTCACCACTATCGGTACAATGACTGCTGAATCTACGTCCCACATGTCGACAACCCCGCGAGCCAAGTCAAGGTATTTAGACTGCTTATCCTTCTTGGCTTTCACGAGGTTCTCATCATTTGGAACGGCTATGTCAACAATCATTGCCCGACGACTCTAATCGATCTATTACCACAATGTCAGGCTTATTGGCAACAATAGTTTTGTCTGTGATAATAGATCGATCCCAGCACATACCTGTAATACGGTACTCCCGATTCCACAATATTGTATTTCAGAGCAAGTTGCTGATGAATAATCCTGGCTATTATTATTATTTAATTCCTATAACAGCTTTTGTCGTCTTTTTATCCACTTTTTATTGTTTGTAATGTTTTAACTTACAAGGTACAAGTCTTCTAGGTACAAGTGATGTGCACTCCTATACATGACCACTATCATAAAAAAATATGTCATAAAACCTATTATTGTAACTAAGTGTATTAGTGAGTAAGTCGTTAGAGAGCCATAAAATAAATAAATAAAGCTGCGATAATCACTACGATTTCAATTGGTTTGAAGGAGATGCTGCCGAAGCAGCATCTCCTCGATTATGACGAAAGAAGTAGTAGTGAAGAAGTGTCGGATGATGATGATAATTAATGTAAAAAATAATGTAGATTACACTACAATTAATAAAAAATATTGCATCTATAATTTTTAATTTTATTTAATGTCATTCACACTATACGCATTCACGTTACGCCTCTTACTCGCCCGCTCTTAGCATCTTTCCCCTCGCCTGTCAAGGTCTTATGCTGCTCAGAACCGCCTGTCATTGTACACATTTCTTTTTAATGATTTGCTCAAACACATACTTAAATTTCAACTTTACAGGAGAAAGTTTATTTTTCCCCCTAAACTATGCACCTTTCGATTCGCCTGGCAGATACTTCTGCTTACCCAAATCGCCTGTCAATTTTTTTCCATAATTATTAATCAATAAACTAAATTATATTAAATTTTGAAGCTTACAGAAGAACGTTTTTTTTTATTATTTATTTTACATTTAAAAAAATAAAAAGGTTGATGACGTGCAGGGTTGTTGCCTGCCAGGTCATTGTTGTTGGCCTTGGTGTACTATGACTCATCACTCCACAAATTTCTAGCCTTACAGGACGACCGTTAGTAGGAGGGTTCACCAGCTCTCCGGCTATTATATACTTTGTCATTGATATTTGCCGCTTTCTTTAATAAAATGGTACCGAATTGAATCGACATTTCGTAGAATAAGAAATCTTTTATACAAAATCTTCAGAACAAAGATAGGCAGTTGGTTGACTTTCTCAAAAATTGACTGAATTCTTTGAATTCTCAAATAATGTACAACAACGAGAAAACTGGTATACCAGGAAAAGAGACAGCCTAACTTACAGGTATATAATAAATAACTCTTGCGTAGCCATATGATCTCAAACTGTACAGAGATTTTACTATGGTAACCGGATAATCGATACTTATACGATTTATAAACTTGCGTGTTCCTCGTGTTTTTTATTACTAGAGGTCGTAGCGTTCTAGTATATAGCCTTCTTCGATATATCGGCTATCTAACATAAAAATATGTTTTCAAATCGTACCAGTACTTCTTTACATAAGCCCGTTCCACCGAACAAATAAACTCCTCAGCTCACTAGCTCCAGCTTAGTGTTATAGTAATATGGGCAGTCAAAAATAAAATTAATATTTTTTCAACGGCCTACTTACCTGTACGCCGGAGATTGCGAAGCGACATGAGATATCACCAGCATAGCATTCTCCTCATGGACAGCTAGACCAGAGCTCTGACCAGGTGGTACTTCCAGCTGTAAGTTCAATGACTCTGTTCTGCATACTCCCATGCTCATGTAGTTTTGTTGGCCATCTGTTGAGGATTAAAAAAAAACGCATTAAGTCATAGATTGGTTGGTGGTATGAAGTTTCTAACACATTCTTCTCCGTATGAAAGGGGGCGTCTTTGAAAGGGGCAACTAAATTTTTTCCATGTTCTAATCTTAAATATATTTGATAGATAGGTTATCAAAAATAATTTAGAATTAGTCTTTTAAAGTATCTAAGTTATCACTGACTAAATGAAAACCTATTTTAAAGATATAATTAGGCAGTTCCTTAGTTTATGGATAGAAGACGTCAGTTGAGAATACAGGGTTTTTTCTGGGAATGACCCTAATAGTGGTTAAGCAGACAGTTTTTGGGGTGGTCCTTTAAGAAGAAACGTAATCCCTTTTCTTGTATTGGTAGTTGGCATTAGGGTGGTTTAATAATGTATCAATCCCACAATTTTCCCTGAAGGCCAAACGCATTGGTAAAGGTTTTTATTAAAAGAATTATAATAATAAATGTTAGAAATGCGAGTATTAAAATAATGTAAAAGATCCTTTCTAGTTTCTCTACGTAATAATAGCCTAACAAAAGATGTATCTTTATAAAACGCCAACGGTACTTCCCCAGAGAGAAATAAAGAAATAGTCACCGTAACATAGAAATATTGCGTGCCCACAGAATTAGGTAGGACTACTTTCCCGGACAAATGCCTTCCCTAAAGAATAAGACCAAACAGGCGTAATTTTGTTAGTCGCATTTTTTGAACCGCATGTTTCACTGTCAACTGAAAGGGAAAAATTACTATGTATGGACTTATTGCACAATATTATTAAGGTTTTATAACTTTTAGAAAAAAAAATATTCTTAGTCTTAACCTTTCAACAACCAAGCGACAGCCGGCGGTCGCGCTGCTATTGTCTTTCTCTTGTGTCTCTATCACGTGTGTTTGAAGGTTTAATTTGACAAAACTGCATTTATTTCATCAACATTTTTATTAACATTGGCTGTTGCCAAGGTGAAATTGCAACATTTAAAATGTTTTCGAGAACAAAATAAACAAGAATTCAGAAAATTTGCATGAAAAGCAAAGCAGTGTAAATTACACGACTCAGCTTCAAAATTTCGAACCCAAAATGTACTGTTGATAAATGCCAAAATTGTTTGTGGTACGCAAACCTCGAATAGCCTGCATTGAAATCCACGGTATTTAGCGACACTATGTCAGCTCCTAACTAGGCTATTACGAGCTCTGTCCAATTAACATAATGTTTTAGACCAACGTACGAGGGACTGTGAGCAAACTAGGGAAGTTGCAGGTCCTAAACAAATATGCGAGGAAGATATACTGACGCTGTTTTTAGGGTTCCGCAAGTAAAGTGAGAAAATGAAATCCAATTATGAAGTCTGCGATGTCTGCAGTTTGTCTGTCTTCTAACATCTTTATCCATACTAATATTTTATGTATAAATGGAAAAGTATGCGTGTGTAAAATGGAGCGATGAATTGACGTGATTTTTTAAGTGGAGATAGTTGAAGGGATGGAAAGTGACACAGGCTACTTTTTGTCTATTTATAACGCGAGCGAAACTGCGGGGAAAAACTAGTCTAAAATATTTGGTTTAAAGTTACCACATCTATCTCTAGGCTTTTAACAGTAGGTGTTAAACAAAATTTTCAAAGAAAATAATAATGGCAATCCGTCTTAAGCTAGCATAATTTTGTTTCATAAGAAACCTCCATCCTGCAATGGAATAAAGAAGGTTGGTGTTATCCTACAATTTTATTGATGTAAATGGATGAAAACTGCTATTTGGTTGAAGCTTTACAATAATATAGCTTATACTACATAGGTTACATATCAATATAGATTACAGATGAAATTATTAGGTATCGCAACGAAAAAAAGATAGCTATAAAATATGCTATTACGGAACCGTTTACGAGAGTTCAGATAAACTTGCCAGGTTTTTCTGGAACAAATTAATTACTACGCCTATCCTTTTCGCTCTGTTTGAGGAAAGTTCGCCTGATTTTGTTTACGAGGACTCTGTTAGGGTACCGGTACTAATAGTGGAAGCAAAATGTGGTTTCATTAACTTTGTGGACGGATTTTTGGTCCAGTTTCTAATTAATTGAAGTGCTGTTTTGGTTTTAAAACTATCCTTGGTAGTTGCGTAATTGGTGATTAACGGGGTAAACTAATGACGTTGTTTTTGTTTGTAAATAAATTTATAGAGGTAAGGTTATTGTGGTTGTCTGGAGAACAATGAAAATGGTTTATCTTTCCCAGGGTAGATTCATTTGTTTTCCTTTAATAAATAGGTAAATAAGATACATTATTTCAGGCTTAATTTATCCATAATATAGTTTTAGTAACAAAGGCCGAGCCCAACATAGTTGGAAAAGGCTTGGTGATAATTCATAGTGTCAGTAACAGTCGTAAAAACCATGTTAATATAGTTTTGAGTTGTAATTAAAACGAGAAAAAAAAGTACTCTGTCCCCGTTTTAAGCACATCGAGCGAATGGTCCGCCATTTCCTTAATAAGCTTAAGACGGGGATGAGATTTAGCACGGTCAAAGCATAAATGGAGAAAAAGCATTCTGGTCTAATTTCAGCTACTGATGGGCCACTAGTGTGTTATAAATACGTAAGTTTGTTTGTATCAAGCCTATTTATCGTATCTGGGCTATTCATTTTTAATTATTTGAAATTGTTATTAGGTGTATCACAAAATAATAGTAGCAAATAGCGACTATCATTTCTTAATAAAAAAAAAGGTAAAGAGTTATAAGTTGCTTTAACCCTTTGACAGCCGGAAGCGCATATATACGCGAGACACAATAATTTTCTATTTTTTTATTAATTATGCCACACAATAGGTAAAAAGGCTAAAGAATAAGTAAATTACACATTTAGAAAAATATTAAGTAGGTATGTTACTGATGAAGCTCTCAGTTAATAAAAATACTAGTGGCAGTAAGTTCATATCAAGGACCGACCTAGTTCCGAACACTCAAGCTCAAGTAGCCATCATTTATTATGTTCAAATTAATGCTGGTTAACTATCATTCACTACAGTATCGGCAGAATGTTCAATTGGATCGAGCTATTCTTGGAAAACTAAATATAACGCTTAACTAATTCCTACTGTGCTTGAATTAATTGTATTAACCTCGCTTGTGGAACGTAGCGTCCTGAATCGATTTTTAGTTCAAAATGCTGTTGAATAAATATATTTGAGGGAAATAGCTGAGTATCGGAAAGTACAGATAGTGCAATCCACGATGACGCGCCCTACCCATTTTTGTTTTATCTTTCACTTTGACCATGACGCTGTCTTCTGATTAGTCTATTCATTGTAGTGTTTGTGTGCATTCATAGGTAATTAGTGTGTTAACACTCAAACATTGACGGAAGCTTACACACATATACTATAAACAGTTAGGAGGAATAGTGGGGCGCGTCTTCGTGGATTGCACTATCTGTAAGCAGTATATACTACACAGTGGATAGAAGTCATGTAAAGACGGTCCTGTGTCGAATCTCTCCCCGCAAAATCTCCCTAGTCTTTTCCCATCTCTGTTGAGGTCGGCTACTAGCCTAACCGGATTCAGCTGGATACCAGTCTTTTACGTGAAGCGACTGCCAATCAATCTCTTCTACATCCATACTATCCATACTAATATTATAAATGGGAAAGTGTGTCTGTCTGTCTGTCTGTCTGTTTGTCTTTCTTTCACGGCAAAACGGAGCGATGGATTGACGTGATTTTTTAAGTGGAGATAGTTGAAGGGATGGCGAGTAACATAGGCTACTTTTTGTCTCTTTCTAACGCGAGCGAAGCCGCGGGCAGAAGCTAGTAATATTATAAATGGGAAAGTGTGTATGTCTGTTTGTCTGTATGTTTGTCTTTCTTTCACGGCAAAACAGAGCGACGAATTGAGGTGATTTTTTAAGTGGAGATAGTTGAAGGGATGGAGAGTAACATAGGCTACTTTTTGTCTCTTTCTAACGCGAGCAAAGCCGCGGGCAGAAACATAAAAAAAAACATAAAAATAAAGAAACATAAAAATAGGGCTAGTAGAAACATAAAGTTGACCAAACAACTAGCAGTTATTTACTTCAAATTCTTCACTTGTTTCAATTCTTTCAACATAAAGTAACCTTACCCCATTAAAACATTCTCCACTCCATCAACTGCCACTTTTCTAGTAAAACTATTTTCTCCAGCATCCAACTTTTACCAACTTCTGATCGATGTAGCTCATAACTATAATAAAATCGATACTCCATCCAATATCTTACCATAATCGTCTTGTAAACCTAGTTTGGGCATCGAGCTTTGCCTGTAGTTTCTCTGGCGATGTTTCTTGGCGTTCAACGTCGATGTTCCCGATATTGAATTTTCTGAAACAAAGTGTGAGCTTATAATGATGGTATTTGCTGGGTATGTTTTTATACGAAGACGAGTCATTACTGTTTTGTTTGAAAGAGTAAGTAATTGAAAGGGTTTTTCTTTTGCTGATTTGAAAGGGGTCGGTGTAATTACAGGAACAGGAGACACGACAGAAAAAGTAATTAGTCCGTTAGATAGAATATCAAAAAAAATTCGGACACGTATTTTTTCTTTTTTTGCGTATTCGAAGAATGACAACGATACAGTTGTTGTTGTTAAAGTTGCGCATGATCACGATTTGATACAATTTTTGCAGGACGGTGACGTCAAAAGCCCCCACTCAGAAACTTTGTTGCTCTTTATCTTTGTATTTTTTTATTAATTTGATTAAGCAAAAAATATGTGTCCCGCATTTTTGGCCGATCTATCAGACGGAAAACTGATCTGAAATATCTGATATTTCAGATATCTCTATTTGGAGGTTATGACTTCGTGTCCGCTAACTGCTACGCTGCTATAAGTCCTAGCGCGAAGATATAACCTAGTCTTCCTCGGTGCGAGGGCTATTCCAAACTAAAATATTCTTTCGTTCGACACAATAGTTTTTAAGATTAACGCGTCTATACAAACAAGCTATAAAGCCGAAGGATTTATAATCCTATTATAGATTGCATTTCAACAAAATATTACAACCATTTTTCATTACTTTAATCTTATTGCTTTGTAACTTTCGACTAAAGTCCTTAATTTTGACAGTAACTGCATTAAAGAGACACATCGATGTTACAACTCCCAAAAATACGAGTATGTAATAAATAGAGATCGGAAAAGGTATAGTATATATTCTCAAAGTATGAATGGGGGAAGTTTTCAATGGGGCAGTAAAGGGATCTACTTAATCGTTGCAACTACCCAATTATAGTCTGTTCACTTTTCTTTTTCTCAGATTTTCAAATAAATGCACAATTAGCAAGAAAAAAAATCATTTTATACAATAATAGTTCTTGGTATAGTTGCCAAGAGATCTTGTCTCTTATACTGTAAAATAACTTTCATTGGGCTAATCATAAATTGCAAAAATCCTTTCCCAGTTTCCAAAAACAGAGACAATCCTCAAACATTTTTTTCTTGAGGCAAGTTTTTTTTTATTACAATCATAATAAATGTTTACAAATTAGTCACCTTATAAGTTAATAAATAATTCGTAAAGAATCCCGGATTTTAGAGGACGTAATTTCTCAATTATATACTTATACTGAGTAAGTTACTGAATAAGTAAAAGTATACTCCGCTTATTCCCACCTCCGATAATAACTCAGCCAGCTCAAAGAGGAATTGAAGGTAGAACTGTAAACTGGAGTTTAAACTTGAACTAATGTACCTCCTCTGTACATTAGAGGCGGCATATCACAGACATCAGAACTTAAGCCTTATAAGTTATACGACACAAGTTTGATGTTCATATACTCGTTCTTATTTAAGGCTCAAGCCAGGAGAGACTGTATGGATAGAATAGAATATAGGTTTTACTTTACTCTATTGAATTGTTACAAAGTTTTTTGTAAATTAAGTACTTTTTCTTTGGTTGGAAAATTATCAAATGGCGGCTCCCGCTCTGGGCGAAGCGGAAGGGAGTGTCAGACTTCATCTGACTAAAACCCATCTATGTTCCTTCTTAGCGCTTTGTGTTCGGGGCCGTTGTATCTCTTTCGAACGACCCGCAGCCCCGGCAGGCGTTGGCCCTTTAGCTCTTAATATTCTGCAGGATGTTATATTGCCTAGCTTTCCTTGATGCAAGGGTTATCCAGTAGTTCCTGAGATTGGTAAGTTTTGCCAAACAAACAAACAAGCTGTATCAAATTTTCTGCACTGATCTTATCTATATTAGTATTATAAAGAAAGGTTTGTGGTTTTTTTTTTTAATAAATAAAATCTAGAACTACTAAAATGATTTTAGTCATACTTCCAACAACTGTACCGTGGTAAATTATTAATAGAATATACATATAACGCCATGATATGCCCCACGGGTGCAAAACAGTAACCATAGATCAAACAAAACGCGAGTAAAATCGCAAGGAACCGCTAGTCATTCATAAAATCTTCAGTCAAAAAGTAACATTATTTTATTTAAACCATCGAACACACGTGATTCGAGACACAATAAAAAGACAATAGCAGCGCCAGAGCCGGCTGTCGCTTGGTCGTCGAAAGGTTAAAATAACAACAATATTTAAATATCCTGAAACTGAGATTATATAAACAGAAATTGTTTTGAAATGCCCTGGATCGTTATTTATAAATAAAAACTCTTCAATTCAATAATTATGCTTATTTATACAAATTTTAATAGTCGCAATCAATATAAAGAAAAATGATGAAAAAATAACAAGAGAAAAACAATGACAGTCTTCTTGACGTATAACACATAAAAAGAAATCAAATCACTGCACGGAACTAGTAAGTAATGCCCGAACATGCCCCCGGGCGTTGAAAGCCAGCCTTTCAACCAGCTGCAGTGTCAAACAGCGGGCAAATCCTGCTGAAGCTCCTCCGGATGATACCGTTGGCTGTCTTCACATCAGGATGATTAATTAAATAAATTAAATATTTTTCCACTCGGTTGATGCCATCTGCGCCGGGATGAAGTGCCACGATGCGACCGAGTCTCCATTTCAATGGTGGAAGGTGGTCCTCTTTGATTACTACCAGAGCATCTTGATGAAGCATTGAGTTATTAAAACGCCATTTTACTCGCTGCTGTAGTTCGCTGATGTACTCTTTGGACCACCTGGTCCAAAAATGCTGCCGGAGATGTTCCAATCTTTGATACCGAGTCAAATGATTCATAGGGTACTGTTGATAGTTTTCTGTTGGGAGTGAAGTCAGTGGTTTCCCAATAAGAAAATGTCCAGGCGTCAGTGGCTGCAGGTCGTTCGGATCCGAAGACATTGGAGTAAGTGGCCGCGAATTAAGGATTGCTTCTATCTGCGTCAGGACAGTGATCAGCTCCTCATATACTAAATTGCAACTACCTAATACACGATTTAAATGGAATTTGACTGATTTAACACCAGCTTCCCATAAGCCCCCAAAATGAGGCGAGTGAGGAGGTATAAAATGAAAATTAATGTTTTCATTGGCCAAACTTTCAGGTAACGATTTGCAGCTAAGTTTTAAAAAATTACCAAGTTCGTTATAGGCTCCCACAAACGAAGTGCCGTTGTCGGAGTATATGTGCAGAGGTTTGCCTCGACGAGACATGAATCTACGCAGCGCTGAGAGGAAACTTTTACTGGTCAAATCAACCAATTCAATGTGTATGGCCTTAGTTGTGAAGCATACAAAAATAGCAATATAGACTTTGACAATTTTACAACCTCGACCTTGGCGTGTTGCCGATGAGATAGGTCCGGCATAGTCTATTCCTACACACTCGAAGATGTCCTCCAGGCTGAACCTAAGTTTCCCATTAAAGGACTGATAGTCTTACCCTTCAGGCGATTACATTTCACACATTGACGGTAAGTAAGTTTAGCTAAATTGCGCCCACCAATAGGCCAGTATTTCTCTCTAATGGAAGCCAACAGTAGTTGTGGCCCCGCGTGCATTAATCTTCTGTGCTCAAAGGTAAATAAAAGTTTAGTAACAATATGAGTGGACTGTAGAATTATAGGAAATTTTTTATCATATGAAAATTCAGAATTAGCTAAGCGACCGCCAACACGCATTATATTATTTTCATCAACAAAAACATTTAATTTCATTAACTGACTTTTAGAAGGCAATGTTTGTTTTTGTAATAAAAGTGTATACTCCGTAAATGATTCTATTTGTGAAATGTTAATTATAAGATATAATGCGTTTTGTAGTTCATCACTACTAAGATGGTCAGTCAGTAATGGTTGTTTACGACAAACTTGAACAAATCGTAACACATAAGCAACCGTGCGCTTAAGTCTCAATATGTTTGAGAACCGGCTAAAATCAATAAACTTTTCAGAAGTCGTAAATGAAGTATGTAATAAGACTTCTAATCGAGTTTCAGGAAGCGACTTGATGATAGATGGATTAGCAGGCCATAATGAAGAATCAAGTTTCAAAAATGAAGGCCCGGACCACCACATAGTGAGATCCTGAATCTCACTACAATTGATACCGCGTGAAATATGAAATACGTCAGAAAAGATATGGATTTCCATATCAACAGGACAGTCACAAGTAACAAGACGCGGAATGCGCAGCTTATTTAATAGTGGCAAATTTGTTACAAAATCCCACCAAGTTTTTTTAATGTCATCAGGTAACTGTTCGTCCCATGATAACTTTTGTAACCACAAGTGCTGCAATAAAATTTTAAGTGAAACAATACACGGTGAAACAAGACCCATTGGATCAAAGATCTGAGCAATGGTTGAATATAAAACTCGCTTTGTTAAGACTTTAGGTACAGATAAATCAATCGAATAACAGAGTTCGTCACGATCTGTTCGCCAGTCGACACCTAAAATCTTACTGTGAGCGGCTTCACCGATATCTAAATCCACGCATGGAGCAGCTTTCTTAGCTCCATGATGAGGTATAAAGTATAACGTGGATGGCGTATCAAGTTTACACTTAGACATGTGACTCAATAGCTCGTATTCTTTCAAGAAATCAATATATCTGTTTTTGAAAACAGGTTGAATTTTAAATCTGCGCTCCAACGCAATCAGACAGTGTTTAGCTCTTTCTATTGAGCTCCCCAACACTTCAGCTGATTGTTTTATGGAAATTCTGACACAGAATCTACCGTCTTGGAGACGTGACGTGTTCTTTACGAAGTGTTCCTCGCACATTCGTTCCTCTTCACTGTATGATGACTTAAGGCCGACTTCTTCGAGCTGCCAAAAACGAGTTAATATGTTTTGAATGTCATCATAACATGAATTGTGACAAACGGAATCAACTGTCGTAAAGTTACACTTAATAGGAGGCGATACATGGCCGCTACTTATAGGACCGGAAACTATCCAACCTAGTCTAGTTTCCCAGAGTATCGGGTTATTAACTCCTAACATAATTTTACCTGACCCTAACAGGTCCCAAAACACATCACTACCGATTACCATATCCACCTCAGCCGGTCTGTAAAAATGAGGATCAGCCAGCACAATATTATCAGGTATGTGAAGCTGTGATATATTAATCGACCGGCAGGGGATTTCATCCGTAATTGAGGGCAATACGTAGCAAAGAATGTGTTTTGAATAATTTTCATTTAATGAATGAATTAATAAACGACACATTTTAGTTGTGTGCGTTATTGTTTTATTAATACCAAATACTGGTTTATCAACATTCATAAAAGGTAAATTTAATGATTTACATAATCTTTCAGTAATAATGCACGATGAACTACCACAGTCTAATAATACCCGAACAATATGTTCGTGTTCTTGGTTATCAATAATTTTAACTAAAGCAGTTGACAGTATAACATCCCGCTTTGGTTCTAAGGGCGAATCCACACAGTATGAGGTCAACGTTACATTCGTTGGCGCCTGAACTTGAGTCGAGATTGTTGAATCATGATTACTGTCAGCTGAATGACTTGATTCACTAGTAGTTACTTTCTTAAAATCCGCTACATGAATTAAGGTATTATGTTTCCTTTTACAGATTTTACAACCTTGCCTTTTGCAATGGTTCGCATAATGACCTGAACGGAAGCAATTGTAACATACTTTAAATTGTGGAATCAATTCTAATCTTTGTTCATTGCTGATACCAAGGAACTGGGAACAGTTATCTAAATAATGTTCACCGTTACATTTTGGACACGACTTTACAGATGACGTGTTTATTTTAGCATCAAAAGTTGATTGCGACTGTGCACTAGGAACTGAAACCATTGTTTTTATATGAAGTTTATTCTTAATGAAGTTATTGTTTACATTTGTGTTACGAGATGATTCTAGTGTCTCCAGTAAGTCTGCTCTATTTCTAATGAAATCTATTAAATCCAACATTAATATTTGACGATTTTTATCAAAATTACATCTGAATTCTTCCCACTTACGAAAAGTTTTCTGATCAAGCTTGCGAGTAATAAGTAAAATAAGAAGGGTATCCCAGTGTTGAGTCGGTTCACCTAATGTATTTAATGCTCGCAGGTTCTTATTAATTTGATCAATCAAACGTTTCAAACTAACCGAAGATTCAGTTTTAATGACATCAATGTCTACTAAAGCTGTTGCATGGTTTTGCACAAGAGCTCGTTTATTATCGAACCTTTCGCATAATAATTTCCATGCAATAGCATAATTAGATGCAGAAAATTCTATTGACTGGATTACTAAAGCCGCAGATCCCTCTAAAGAGGCCCTAAGATAGTGAAACTTACTAATGTCTGGAATGTCATCGCTCGAGTGTATAAGACTAGTATAAGTGTCGTGGAACTCAAGCCAATTCTCATAAGCACCATTAAATTTTGGCAATGAAATAGTTGGTAGCTTGAGTGACTGATGATTCCGAGAACTACGCACACTTTCAAAGATTTCATTTTTGCTCACTTTAGTATTATTTGTGAGGATGTCTTGAGCTTGTGAAAGGTATGTGTAATAAAGGGACTCAAAGCTACTCCTCTCATCACTCTGCAGACTCACATCTCCGTCTAGGCACTCTATCTGCAACTGCACCTCGTCATACTGATCATACAAATGTTCGAACTTACCGATTCTTAGCTGCAACTCAGTAATCTGCTGCGAACTCAAGGTTTCCTCGAGCCCGCCTAAATACTTGGCAAAAGCAGTTAGACGGCCTTTGAAACTGGCCCGTTTCCTAACCAATACCTTTTCCTCTGATTCCGTCATATTGAAGGCCTGAGAAACTGGTGTTAGTTTTGCCTGAAATGTATTTAATTTACTTGAAATTGTATGCTAGGAATTAAGAAATGACAAATGGTATTAGTGCATGAAACCGAAAAATGAAAATAAATATAATTTTGAATGAATAACGGGCAATAAAATGGTCGCTGATCACTTTTCCTTTGCGTTGCGTTTCCTCTATTCATCCGGCTCGCTTGACCATGTTTTGAAATGCCCTGGATCGTTATTTATAAATAAAAACTCTTCAATTCAATAATTATGCTTATTTATACAAATTTTAATAGTCGCAATCAATATAAAGAAAAATGATGAAAAAATAACAAGAGAAAAACAATGACAGTCTTCTTGACGTATAACACATAAAAAGAAATCAAATCACTGCACGGAACTAGTAAGTAATGCCCGAACAGAAATAGTTATAAAAAAAGTTATAAAAAGAAAAATAAATACAATTATACGTCTAAGTTCAAAAGGTCGTAAAGTTTCAAGATGTTGAAACCTTTTCATAAGTCATAAGTCATAAGTATTTATTGCGTTCCATAATGTTACATACAGGTGGTGAAAATAAATAAAAGAATCAATCATGGACCCTGTCGGGCACAGCAATATTATAATCAGGCAGATGAGAGGAAGAGCGCTTTACATTTTTAGTAATTATTTCTTATTATATTCTTTTTTTACCAGAAAGTAATTTATTTGTATTTTTATCTTATACATGTATTTTATTTGTATATGTATTTTATTAATAATATAATGTCAGTTGTGTATTTAATTTAGTTTTATATTTCAGTATGGATGGATAATATTTATGACTTTATTATTTTTATTACATTAAAACTTTATTGAATTATTAGTTATTATTATTATTAGCTTAGTTATTTGTTTAGATATTCAGTATTGAACTTAGTATACCTTTATAGTTTTATGTTATTATGTGATATATTTGTATTTCTACTATATTATTATTTATTTTATAATTAATTACATTAAGATAGAATTAAATTATATTATTTATGTTTATATATTTTTTTTCAGATTGTTTGTTGTCGTAATTAGGCATTGGATTTATCTGTTAGATATTCATCAATTGTGTAATAGCATTTACTATGTAAGAATTTTTTTAACTTGTTCAAAAATGTATTGGTTTTCTCTTCTTGTTTTATATTTTCCGGTAATTTATTATATATTTTTATAGACATTGAATATGGACTAGAAGAATGAAGTTTAAGACGGGAGGGAGGCAAATTTAATCTAGTTTTGTAACGCATAGAATATTTAGTTTGTATTTCTCCCCGTGTTTTATAAGAGTTTGGATGTTGGCGTACTAGTTTGCACAATTCTAAAATATAGATACAAACTAAGGTTAGAATTTTATGTTTCTGGAAGTAAGGTTTACAGCTGTGTTTTCGTAGATATTTAGTTTGTTTGACTGTTTTCGGGTTGAGAAAATATTTGTGGTGAGATTTCAATGAGCCGTTCCTGGTATAAATCTTGAGTTTGGAGTTAGTTGGTTAGTTTTAGAAGTCTGATCGTAAGAGTACACAGAAATTTATAATGTAGGCGTTTTGAGTTGGTCCACGAATGGATTTATTATTAAAGGACTCATTATACTACATATGTTAGATAAAGAAATATTTAAGGGCTGGTTTGATTTTAGAAGCACTAAAAAGTAATGCAATGTTAGAATTTTTAATGTATAATATTCATTCAAAACTTACTCTTTATAAACCGCAAAAAGAAAGAGTCTTAATTTTCATAGAATTCTCAAAATTTTAAAATTTGTACAAACACACAATTTCGTAGAAACATTCTAAAGTCGCTTTAACTAAAAATAATGAAAATGTTACAAATTCATCCTCAATCAAGAAACATGATAATATTTATATATATTTTTATTTATAATATTTTTTGCTGCGTCCTAATACTAGAGGTCGTAATTAAAAACCCTTCGTATACAAGTCCAAACTTGCTGTAACGCACTTGTTATTTTTTAAATATACTATGTATTTTTATATAATACACGAACCCCTAATAACCCTCAGGACTAACAAGCTCTTCACTTGAAGAACGCAGTTCCCAAGTTCGGTCATTCGGTAAGTTCGCCCCAGGCTGCAAAGAATTAACTCAGAATAATTATACCTCCAGAATAGCTTACGAAAGGTGCTATTGCAGAAATTCTAGAAGCAGAGCAAAGGTATTAAATTTCCTGCAAGGAATTTCCCTCTCGTATTTCGTTAATAATTTGTCGACCATGTTGTTTTCACAAATATCCATTTTTGAGACTCTGTTTAAATTGTTGGGAATCGTGCAAAATGACTGAAAGGACGTTGCAAAAGTAAATCGGATAAAATAAAAGGCAAGACCTAAGCGCCGTGGAAATGCAATTACTTCTTTCTTTGTACATTTATTTCTATTGAATCGTGCTTTGCAACCTTATTTAAAGGATAATTATTGTGATAAAAGGTGTAAAAAATAAAGAGCAAAAGTTTCTCTATTACGTTTTTTTTTGTTGTAGGTACATACCTGGCTACAAACTAAGCTTAACATATTTAGAAAATTTGCTAAAAACTCATGAAATATAAAGATATGAAGAAAGGTAAGTAAAAAATTTGTACAAGTAGTTAGTAAGTTGTTGTAGTATTGTATTGCACAGTGTAACCTATCTGCGTCTTTTTGACTCATAAGATCTTCATTCTACAACATTATGCTCACCTCTAGTAAACTTCACGCATTGACTAACAACATGCCTAGGCGCGACATATAATCTGGTAAACCTGTCTACGCCTTCCTTGACTCCTAACATCAATGGTCTTTCCACATATTATGCACACCGATAGTAAACCTCCCGCAATGACCAACAACATGCCTAGGGGCGACATATAGCCTGGTAAACCCTGTCTACGTCTTTTCGACTCATAACATCTTCTTTCTACAACTTTATGCTTACCTCTAGTAAACCTCCCGCAATGACCAACAACATGCCTAGGCGTGACATATTGCCTGGTGAACCCTGTCTACGTCTTTTTGACTCCTGACATCAATGGTCTTTCACCGATAGTAAACCTCCAGCAATGATCATCAACATGCCTAGGCGCGATATATAGCCTGGTAAACCATGTCTACGTCAGTTTGACTCATAACATCTTCTTTTTACATAATGCTTACCTCTAGTGAACCTCCCGCAATGACCCACAACATGCCTAGGAGCGACATGGAGTCTCGTGAACCCCCCTTCACAGTTCTCCAGGTAGCACATTACTTCTTCAGCCGTGTAGTTGTTCCCGTCTATCACGTGGTCGTCGAACGCCAGGATCTGGTCTCCAGGATGGAGGGCTCCGCATCTGGAATAATAAGATTGTTTAGTGTCGTTTGAACTAAAATTGTTGTAAATTTTTGTAAAGGGTGTCCATGGAATTTCTTGCTTGTTTAGATCAACCTTTTTGGAACAAGCAACTAGTTTCAATTGTCAATTTTCTTTAATAATAAGTTTTGGGGAACTTGTAACTTGGGGAGATAGGGCATTATCCTTTCTGACTAATTGATCGACTCATTTACAATTCGTAAGTTCCTGTGAATGGTCTAAGTGAAATAAATGTTATGATTAGAATTTTTTACCTATTGTTTGACTATGCGTTTGTTGTACGGAATAAATTTTCCTACAGATAGTTCTCCGGTTCTGAATGTTTTGTATATTTATTGATATCTTTGTAAACGTCTCACAGTACAGGAAAACTTCTCTGCGTTTGTAAAAGTTCATCAAAATTGGATTAGTAGTTTTTGCGTCAAAGAGTGATAAGCAATCTTCATCATACACCAATTCTAACGAACCTTCACATTTCTAACATTAAGACAATACTTATATTGAATTTAACTTCGCAAATACCTATACCTAAATACATAAAGGATATGCTCATAATCTCCAAAGACAGCCAGTTGGCTTACTAAGCCAAAAGGACGTAAACAGAATCCCGAAGTTTTTATCACAGAATTAACTTTCCCCAAAAACAAAAAAAAAAGTTACAAATACTTGAAAAATTCGCAATGCGCCTTTACATCTCTATCCCGGCTTAAGAGCAAAGCCCAGTGCAATCCACGGCTTACTACAAGCCTAAGCTTGCAATCAACGGCTTTTATTGGATCTCTATTTGTATCACTATAAGAACGGTATTAGCTTGAAAAATGAGATTAGGTTTTAAAGAAAATAAAAAACAATTGAAGGTTTTCTTGTGATTAGTTTTTGTTTTGAAGTTTATGTGTTGGTGGATAGGGTTTATAATAATTGCATTTGGGTTTTCTTTTCTTAGTTGGTTTATTGTATGCGCATAGATAGTCAGTGTCTTTGACTCGATCTCAGCACAAAAAATATACAAAATTAAAACAAAAAAGATTTATTTCGTAAACTGATTAAAAGAAAACAATATTCGTGTGGTCGCAAGTATATTATCTAATAATAACGATTACTTGGATAGTCTCCATCGAAGTTAACTTCATGACCGGTATTATTTTTTTCACCCACATATTGCTAAAAACGTATACGATTCCAAGCAAAAATACAAAAATGAATTCTAAAAAACAAACGAAAGAAGCAAATCTCGCAACTTAATTTTGCTTTTATAAATAGAAAATTAACTGCTTCACAAAAGTATAACAAAGCAATCAACAAAGTTTTAATTTTACCAACAGCTCGGATTCGTTAACAAATCACAAAGTTTATAATAAAAGTTCCGAACTATTTTAATTCAAACAAAGTGAGTTTCTTAACACATTAGTTGAATTTAAAAGTGTGTCATAATATATTATAAGTATGAAGTAAGGAGTTGAGCGCCCCCTGGCGGCAAAAGTTTGTAATTACTTGATGATAAAGTTGTAGAATAAATAGGAAGAAATCTTTGTATGGATTTGTTGCTTGTTGGCGTTATTTTATTAGAAACTGTGTTATTTTATTATTTACTAGCTTTTGCCCTCGACTTCATCTGCGTGGAATAATTAATGATTAAACGAACTTACCTGTAGGTGAAGTTCTATCATAATTATACGAAGGCTTCGTCCGAAGGGATTAGCAAATAACACTTGTAGTACCGCCTAGTGGTTCGCCAGTCTCACACTATAGTTGAGGGTAGAAAATAAAATTAAAAAATAAATTTCACAACAAGACAGTTGACCGACCCGCTTGCTTCATTTAGTTTAGAGAGTAGCCGCATCTTGAATATTTCACACACAATAAATGGGGTAACTAATGGGAGGGAGGGTTGCTAATCCCTTCGGACGAAGCCTTCGTATAATTATGATAGAACTTCACCTACAGGTAAGTTCGTTTAATCATTAATTATACTTCAGGCTTCGTCCTCGGGATTAGCAAATAACACTTGTAGACTTTTAGAGATAGTAGTGTGAAATATTTTGTTTATTCCTCAATTTTACAAACAGATATAAGAAAGTAATTATAAATCAGCTTATCTTAACCTTCATTTGAGTTATTGTTTACAATTGTTCTGGCAAAACAATCATTTCCATTGTTATTGACATTACCTATGGTTCTATAATAGAACCAAAATACGCTTGACGAGCCGCTCCATCCAGCGGTTTTTCTTATTCGATCTAGGCTGACGCCCAGCTGAAGAGCCGCGGATGTAGCGGCGTGCCTTGTGCTGTGCGCGGTGGACATGTTCACATCGATACCGCTATTGCGCAGGGTGTCTTTTATCCACCTACTCAAGGTTTGAGAACCGACAGCATTGTAAGGCTTTCTAAAGCTTATGAAGAGGGAGTCAATATTCTTTCGCAACGGGCTTGATTTTTCGAGTTAGGTAAGTAAAGTCAAGACAGGACATATTATTTCGGGTCGTTCCTAAAAAACGGTAACACTAACAATGGCTGCAAACATCCTTAGCGTGTTGTTTTTAAGAGGTCAGGTATTTTGATAGTTACTTTAGAAGGAGACAATTCTATGTTTTTAAAATTAATCTTTGACAAGGTCTGTACTCTGTGCGCAGTCAAAAGGGCAATGAGAGTGATAAGTTTTTTCGAAAGGTTTTCAAGGGATAACGTTTCGTTGGGATAAAACTGGCTGAGATAATTTATTACTATTGTAGTATCCCATGTTATTTCATACTTGGGTAAAGGAGGACGTATCCGAAATATACCTTTAAAATACCTTTTGATCCTATCATCTTCTCCTAAATTATTTTCCATGCGTAGGGCAAACGCGGATCTACAAGAATTAAGCGTCCCGTATTGATATCCCTCTTCATAGAGAATGTTTAGGAAATTAATTATTTGTGGAATCGAAGCGTTATACAAATCACCATACCAGAGCCGTAAGTAAACATCATATTGTTTATAGGAGTTTTCAGAAATAGACGCCAACATCACATTAACTGCTGACGGAGATACGTTTGTTCTTACCCACGCCGTCCGCATAAGTTCCCTGCCACCGAGGTTTAATTAAGTTTGGTGTATATGTCGCGATTGCTAGAACTGGAACATAAAATTGGATTTGCATTTGCCTTAAACACAATTGGATCAGACAATAAAAGGCTTTTTTTAAAAAATTGGGTAGCTGTTGGCCAATGTGGTACGACTAGTACGCCCCTAGCCTTATCTGTAATTATCTTTCTCAGTGTCTTTAAAACGACAGAGAAAGGTGGGAAAGCATGGAAATAAATATCGGCCCAGGAAATTGAAAATGCATTAACTGCCATTGCATTGGGGTCTCTGTGCCAGGAGATCTAGGCAGAGTATTTAGTATTTATTCGACTGGCAAATAAGTCTATTTGAGGTACCCCATACGTTGAGACAATTTCCTGGTATGCCCAGTCCGCCTTGACTCGGCGTCTGCCGTGTTATTGTCTAATGAGCTAATGTAATGAGCTATGACGTACAATTTGCGACATTCACACCACTGCCATAGCTGACGAGTGATGTCAGTGAGGTGGTGGAACGAAATACCTTCCATCCTATTAATGTAAGAGACGGCTGTAGTGTTGTCGATGAGGAGTAAAATTGACAGTTATTTAAATCTTTAGCAAATACTTTTAAACCAAGGAAGGCTGTCTTCTCTTGATTACTCCACAACCCGCTAGCCTTCTCTTTGCCACAGGCAGCCCCCCACCCCGTATTTGAGGCATCTGAGAAAATTTTCAGATCATGCGTATCGTGCTACAAAACGGTATATGTATTGCATCATACCACCATCTTAGATCAGGTAGTAACACACTAGATATATTCATAAATTTATCATAGTTATCATCAGGTTTTAAGTTTAAATGTTTTACGCGTTCAAATAGTTTAGTACATAGCAAGCTGTATTCTACAGCCGGAAAAACTGAAACTGGTAATCCGACCATTTGTTCAAATTCACGTATCTTGCATATTTTTAAATTCTGATTTGACGCGAACTATTTTTCCCGAGGGTAACGTGATCTGGAAGTTTTCAGAGTCTAAAACAAAACCTAGAAATGTACATACTTGACTAGGTATCATTAAACTTTTCCTCTCATCCTCATTAATTAAAAATCCGAGAGATGTAATTAATTTCTTAGATTGTACAGTATTGTACAAACATTTGTCGTATGACTCATCTAAGTAATTAATAGATATTAGGCCTGCCAAACGTAGTAACCGGACAATAGGTTTCATTATTTTAGTGAATGTATATGGGGCAGTGCTTAAGCAAAATAGTAAAACGTTAAATTCGTACAGTTGTTGAACTTTAAATCTTAAATATTTTCTTGAATTTTAATGAATACTTATAAAATAGTAAGCATATTTTAAATCTATTTTTGTTATTAATTTAAATACTGTGCGTAGACCTTCATTTTTTAAAATGATCAGCTGTAATAAAAAATTTTAAGTTCTTTTTAAAATTTAGGATGATACTATATTGGCCATTTGTTTTAGACACTAGAATTATACTAGATAAAAATTGACCATCGGTAGGTTGACATTTTGACATAGCTCTATTACATAATAAATTATGAATAGCTTTTTTGGAGTTATTTAAATGGGATTTCGTATCCCTTAATGCAAAAGAAAACAATAGGCTTATTAACTCGGGATCATTGTCTTTTTTTTTTATATATCAGCGAGTTATAAGTAGAAATTTGTCTCTGTCTAATTTCAACATTTTTGTCGCATTTGGCATTAACGTCGGAAATAGCCGCGTTAATTTCGGCATTTAATACAGGAGCATTAACTAGTTTTCAATTACTCCGCAATAGTCCTTATGAATTTCGGGGCCGAAAATATTCAAAATAGTAGGATCTTCGCCCAGTATTTCGAGTATTGTACTGTTTAGCGTATCAGATGACTCAGGCTCCTCAGTATTTGTCACCGGCTCCACGGCGCTAGCGGCGGCGGGTGGCGGCATGGGGCGGGGGCACTTTTTGTCGGGTTCCGGGACGGGGTCGACGAGCGTCTCCGCACATGGCTCAGAATCAACAATACCGTCAAGTAGGTTTGGAACGTTGTTATTACGTTCTTGATCTGAAAACCACCGATACCTATACTAGTCATGAAACAGACCAAAGTACTGTTCGCCAGACAAATTTATCGGGTAGTACAGCTCCAAAGAGAAGTACGCAAACCCATCTAGGTAATCATTACTGACCTACACTAGTCAAGAAACAGACCAAAGTACTGTTCGCAAGACGAATTTATCGGGTAGTTCAGCTCCAAAGAGAAGTACGCAAACCCATCTAGGTAATCATTACTGACCTACACTAGTCAAGAAACAGACCAAAGTACTGTTCGCAAGACTAATTTATCGGGTAGTACAGCTCCAAAGAGAAGTACGCAAACCCATCTACGTCATCATTACTGACCTACACTAGTCAAGAAACAGACCAAAGTACTGTTCGCAAGACTAATTTATCGGGTGGTACAGCTCTAAAGAGAAGTACGCAAACCCATCTACGTCATCATTACTGACCTACACTAGTCAAGAAACAGACCAAAGTACTGTTCGCAAGACTAATTTGTCGGGTAGTACAGCTTCAAGTTATAATAATATTTAATTGTGTAAGTACCATGTTACAAGTAAGTCACACTAATTATTGACAATTAGTTAAGAAACAGTCCTAGAATACTGTCCGCAAAGCTTTTATTGAGTAGTACAACTCCAGAGAAGTACGCAAACCCGGCTAGGTAACTATTACTATCACGGGTGTAAGTAATGTTTTATTATAAAAATTATGTTTTATTATAAAATTTATGTAAAACATCACGATTGAGTCACACTAATTTATTGACAATTAGTTAAGAAACAGTCCTAAAATACTGTTCGCATAACTATTATTCTATTTTAATATTAAGTAGGTAAACTTGCAAAGATAACATTTCTTAAAATATCGTAGGAGTTTCTACGAATGGTAGTTAAACCCAATAGGTATGAAATGCAACCTACTTAGCTAATTTAGTCAACACTTTTCTTAAGATTGATTAAATGTATTGTAAAAAAATTGTATACAATATGTCCCGGAATAAACGCACACCACCAGACACCGAAATTAGAATATTATGTTATAATCATAATACATACACTGATTTTTTATTATTATGTTTAAAACAGTGTTTTTTTTTTTATTATTTATAAATTTGTTGTACAGATTGTGAGAGAAAATTATAGTCACATTACAAATTTACGCATGCACACCGTCGCACTTGCATAAGGGTCTAGCGTAGTAGGTATTTCATCCATTTTAGTTTGTTTTGACTGTACAGCGGAAGTGTGACAGCAATTTACATAGCTTTAATAATTTTTAGGATAAAATATTACCCATATTAAAAATTACAAAAATCGATTCAGTAAACGATTATAAACAAACTATTTTCTCAAAGTGCATTAATTCAGTTACACACTGTATAAGTAAGTATCTACAAGTTACTTAGTAAACATAAAACCGTGACAAAAAGGTTTTGATACACTTGATATGTTTGTAAAAGTAAATAAGGCAAGTAAAATCGTTGCCTAAAGGACATGCATTATGGCGACTTATTTATCGCCAGCTCGTTATTAAACGGGCTTTGTACGGCAGCAATAAAACTAACAAACAATAAATACACAATGACTGACCTGGAGACTCCGAGCAGGAACGAGTATCAAGCGAGTTGGAACGACTCAGCGTACTTACGGCATCTTCGAAACACTTTCTTTTCTAATTTCTTGAACTACCGCAGCAGATGATCGTAATCTTCCTCACGTTTCCGTTTAGGCAAGTTTAATTAGCACTTGGAATAAACAATTAGCACTTTTGAGACGCGAGCGTGTGATCGTGGCGAGCACTAAAAAGCGAATGAAGCAAGCGGGTCGGTCAACTGTCTTGTTGACGTGAATTTATTTTTTAATTTTATTTTCTACCCTCAACTATAGTGTGAGACTGGCGAACCACTAGGCGGTACTACAAGTGTTATTTGCTAATCCCGAGGACGAAGCCTGAAGTATAATACTTCTTGTTCCCGGGGGATTCCGAGATAAAAACTATCCTATGTCCTTTTTCGGGTTCAAGACCGGTACCAAATTTAATTCAAATCGATTCAGCAGTTTAGGCGTGAAGAAGAGACAGACAGACAGAGTTACTTTCGCATTTATGATATCATTAAGTAAATTAAGTATGGATAGTTATTGAAAAGTAAAAGCCGCCATCTTTTTTTTAACACTAATCTATGAGAAGTATAAGCTGCCACTTATCAAAGATTATAAAGCCTAAAAGTCGGATATTCAGTCTTGCCAACGAATTGTAGGGGTCAGATAGTCAGTTGTTCCACGTATTAGACTGGTATTCAATTGAATCCAGTTAGACTGGAAGCTGACTCTTATATAGTTTTGAAAAGGATGGGAAGAGCATAAATGATAAAGAGTATATTATTGTGTCGACCTTCATTTCTGTATCCATACTAATATTATAAATGGGAAAGTGTGTCTGTCTGTCTGTCTGTCTGCTTGTCTTTCTTTCACGGCAAAACGGAGCGACGGATTGACGTGATTTTTTTAATTGGAGATAGTTGAAGGGATGGAGAGTAACATAGGCTACTTTTTGTCTCTTTCTAACGCGAGCGAAGCCGCGGGCAGAAGCTAGTAATCCATAAAGCAAAACAATCATACAACGTAAGATTTTCCTTGCTTTACCGAGCAACAAAAGTGTTACACCACAATTTCCAATCACCCAAATTCTTAACGAGAAAACCAAAAAACACACTTTAAAATGGGAATTGCAGTCAAAACACAAAGCTTAGATAAAGCAGCACTAACAATCACAGAACTAATAAGACAGTATTACTTATAATTATAATAGCAATCCTTGTTTCATCATCAAATTCAATAAAGAACCCCACTGGGATGCTTACGAAAGACTTATATTCGTATCGGAAGAAGCTAACATTTTCTTTCTTTCTCCAAGCAACTAATGGAATGTAATTATTTTTTTCTTTTCTCTCTAATTGATTAAAATAATCGCACCAGAGAATTGGGAGTAGGAATGTACATTTCGCTCGAAGATTCAGTTCTAAGAATCGACTTAATTATATTATTTTAGACTTTTGAAGCGAATAATTATTCTGCAAAGGAATAACAGAAGCTGCGATGTTTTATCTTTCCTAGTATTTTATATTGGAGATCAACTTTTTAAATTAAAAAGTAATTTTCAGATAAAACAACTGACAGTTCCGGTTATCTATTTTCCACGTGTAGAAAGCCGGCTATACAATAATAGGAACTTACACGCAATTTTGGGTTTATTTTTATTTTTTTGATAAAGCTCAAAACATTGAAATCTGAAAGCCAGTATCTCCAGTGGCCAGGCGAAATCAACGACCCCAGAAGATTCATTTAAAAATCTCGATACAATATTAACCAGATATTTCTGTCACACTAAGAAGAAACCTTTCTTCTCCCTATCAAGCAGAGCAAAACAGAGGAAGAACGACACAAAGAGACGCGCAACTAAGAAAAGTTCCACCACGGATCTTGTGCAAACACTCTATGTTAAAACTACTCATCTTAAAAGGCGGTGAGCATGACAACAGCATATTGAATCTATTCCTTTTAAAAATACAATTGAGCGCTGACCCGTTAGAAAGCGTCGAAGGTTGACAAGGGTCAAGCCTCCCTTAGGCTCGAAAGGTTCCCCTGGAATGACGAATGAAGATTCATGATATTATTTTTAAATTCACTGCTGTGTTTTTCTAAGGCGGCCGTTTTTTTGTTTGTCATGTCATCCTTTATGGATTGACTCGGAATATAATGTGTTTGTTAGAATTCTTAAGGGAATATGAAGTTTGTTTGCGAAGGTGGGGCTATTTTTGCAAGCAATATCGAATATTATTTTGTTTGGTCTAGGTGTAGGTGTAGATTTTACAAACGCGTGGTCCAATCAGACAATATACTAAGATACTGGCAATAGAAATTTTGACAGCAACGTGTCAATGCCCCCTGCCTTTTGGACACTTGTTTATTGATTATTTATTTATACAGCGTATTTGGTAAGACGAGTGGCAATAAGAAGAGGGGAAAGATCTATTCAGTATTCGGTTCTTATTTCAAATATGTAAAATTATTACCAAATCATCTCCCCAGCCTTTTCCCAACTGTGTTGGGGTCGGCTGCGAGCCTAACCGGATTCAGCTGGATACCAGTGTTTTACGTGGAGCAACTGCCTATCTGACCTCCACAACCCAGTAACAGTCTCTCTTGGTTAGACTGGCCAGAGTTTCTGGCTAGCCAATAACGACTGTCAAAGTTCTACGAATGACAACCGGGACCAACGGCTTTACGTGCTTTCCGAGGCACGGGAAGTCAGTGATGTCCATGATAAACTTAAGAAAGTACATATGAATTGAAAAAGTCACATTGGTACTTGCCCGGTTTCGAACACACAACCTCTTACACGAGAGGCCTTATCCACTGGGCCATCACGACACTCGCTATTTTTTACCAAATGTTTCATTTTATTTAGCTAGGTTTATGCTGTCCCACTGCTAGGCAAAGGCCTCCCGCAACTCCTTTCAGACTCATAAAATTAATAAATTGTTCAAAATCATGTCTTTGGGAGTTTTGTTTGTTAAACGAATAATGCATCGTGAACAGACCAGTAATTAACTATATTATACCAAAAAAGGTATAATATTTTTTTTTAGTAAAACAAGTAGTCATACTATTATTTTTAAAAACATTTAATGCCACTGCCGACTTTTACACTACACTAATACGTAATCCTTAGTTCGGGAAAAATGCTATTTTTGGCCACGCTTAAATAAGGATTTAAGTCCAAAATCGTAACAAGTCCGTGAATACACACGTGATTGAGAGACGTGAGCATGATATAAAAATAAATCAGCACACGATAAGAATCATCTGCTCCAGTAAATAATAACTCAAGTGAGCGAAGGGAGATATTTCCAGTATAATTTTTTCCTCACTTATGAAAGAGCAGCGAGCTCAAAGTAGGCTAAGTCGATTCTTGTAACCAATTTAAATATCGATAGCTCATCAGTTATGGCCCCATCACTATTATGGCTATAGGCTCGCTCTTCAGGCTTTATTGATTTATTTATTTATTTATACTTCATGCACATAAAAAATGTACAATGGCGGACTTAATGCCTTGACTTGATTAATGTATTTTCTAGTAAATAGGACGAGTTTAATGTAACATGTAATTATATTCTTTTAGAGTATAATTAGAAGGGAGTTGTTTCCTACCCAATAGTGAGGAGTTCTAGTTAGGGAAAGACAGGAAGCCAACATTCCTTTCATAAACCACGATTTAAGTCTATGTCTATCAATCAAATCCATCATCAATTAAGGTCTCTCCGCGGAAATTTATGCAAAATTAATGTGGTAAGTGATTGACACTTTTTTACATTTTATTTCTTCGCAAATAAAATAAGTTTTTTTTTAAATATCAAATGCGCATGCTGGTGCAACAAATAGAAGAACACTCAAATGATTTATGATACGAATTGCTGAAATGCTGACTTTACTAGTTCGTCGACTTTTTTTAAACCCTAAAGTATCTGTGATCATCCCTTATAGTCCTTAAACTGGAAAAAAAAACATTTTATATTAAAAAATTAACATGACTCACCTGTCACTTATACTTGCCGGCAATATGCTATCAATATAGATAGCATTACATGTCCCAACTCTCTGATAGGTATCAGACCCTGAACTGTACACGTCATCCGATGAACACCTCTGGTTGGTCAGGAACAACCCTAAGTCTTCGTTGCAAGGTCTCTCTATCTCAATGAGGAGAGGTCCTGTAGCCAGTTTGACTGACTCCATGATGGAGACGTCGTATTCTATCGTCAGGCTGGTCACTTGTGGACAGTTTTGGAGTATATTGTGAACTTCTGATAGGGTCTTGTTGGTTAGGGATACCTGAGAACAAATGTTACAGTTATGGTGCTGTTGAGACTAGCTGATATTGCTTTGATACTGATGACCTTTTAGAGGATTTGATTGTGTTGATTATTTTATAACTCTAGTCACTCAGACCTTTACAGTACTTACTTCTTTTAGTGTAGTTATTATAAATACAGTAGAATTTATAATAAGTGTATTGTAAATGTATGTATTTATTATAAATACACTAGAATAGACTACATTCAATTCCTTTTTTGAGAATGACATGCAAGTTTAATATTAAACATGACGACTTTAAAAAGTTTGTCGACATTTATATTAAAGTTTTGAATTCGCCACATTTTTCTGCTTATTTTAAATGACGTCATGGGCGTGTGCAGACTTAGGAAATGTAACAGAATTCTCATTGTGTGGCGTTTTGCGAGCACGAACCGAGCATGCTATGCACATAAACAATGTGGACGGATTTTTTTTTTACTGCGTGTTTACATTTTATAAGTCTGTACGCGTTTTGAATCTTTAAGATAATATTTTTCTTAAATGGCAAATCACTACTAGTTTTTAGGAATAATAATATGAGATCATTGAAAAAGGGAATTCTTAAAATCACTTTTATATGCTTTATTCGACTGTCTAAAAGAGGGTTATGATTTTCAAACGTATGTATGTCTGATTCTATGGCACGCTGTACAGCATAAACTTTTTGATGGATTTCGACATTATGAGGTGTCATTGAATTCGTCTCAGTTGTGGAAGTAACATAGGGTGGATCATAAAAAAAACTGCAATAATGAAAGTTGATGGCAATTACAACAAAGCTATATAAATTTCAGTAGGCTTTTTTGATTATTTAATTATTATTTTAAACGACAACTTACGTGATCAACCTTCAACAGCCTATCACCAGGTTTTATCCTGGAAGTATTGTATGCAGCGCCACCAGGTCTCACGTGGGTGACCACCAGCGGCTGCGCGTCCAAGGATCTGCTGTTCAGCACCAGGTCAGCACTGGGAGCTGAGTTCTCTGGTAGACCACCACGGATGGTGATACCAAGGGAACCGCTAATCTTCTCCACAGGAACCTCTGCTAACTTCGTCGTGATGTATAGTGAATTTTGGGATGCTGAAACAAAAGATTTTATTTTAATTAATAGCTATCAGTTGTTTGCCTATACTTTGAAAATTCTTGTGATTCAATCCTTCGTATTTATTTTATTCCTTTAAAGAAACAAGTGATCCCTCAGTGGACTTTAAGTCAGTTTAAGTTACTAACATAGTCTTAAGTCTTACAAACAATTTTATATGGAATTATGTACTGACATAAATAATAAAATATTAATAACTAGCTTCTGCCCGCGGCTTCGCTCGCGTTAGAAAGAGACAAAAAGTAGCCTATGTTACTCTCCATCCCTTCAACTATCTCCACTTAAAAAATCACGTCAATTCGTCGCTCCGTTTTGCCGTGAAAGAAAGACAAACAGACAGACAGACAGACGGACAGTCAGACACACTTTCCCATTTATAATATTAGTATGGATAATTTAGAATAATTTATTTTGGTTAATAAACAAGCACAGTTCTTCTTCCCTGCCTCTGATAATCCCATGACATAATGAATGGCAATTCGGCAAATCAAGGAGGACAAAGGTCTTAATGTCACGTGCTTTCTAGCGCACGGTAGTTACTTACACATCACTGACTTAAAAAATCTAGTTTACTGAAATTTAACTAACTAAAAAAAAACGTCAATAACACTTAGAAATTGAACCTAGGACTCATTGCAGTCACACTTTCTACAAACTCAACGAAGCAGTTAGTTTTTATTGGACTTTCATTAAAACGAATGAAGACCTAACCAGCTATGCTGTGTGCGGTCCGCTGGAAACGTTTGAAAATAAGAGAAATAAGATATTACTGCGATTTCATTCGCTTTGCAGTTATTAAGGCTTTGAGCATTCTTCTGTTATAACTTAATTTTATTGGAATAAGACGTCAAGGTTTTAAAATTGTAGTCTTGTTTTTTTGAGACCTTAATACAAATAAATAATAATAATACCAGCCTATTACTGTCCCACTGCAGGGCAAAGGCCTCTTCTCATACAGAGAAGGCACGAACATTAATCACCACGCTTGCTCAAGGCGGACTAGTGATTTCGGACTCATATTCACTACACGACCAAGTTTCCTCATGATGTTTTCCTTCACCAATATCTGTGATCGGTGTCTGTCATTAATTATACTTAATAATTATAATTTATTTATTTATTTATTTATTTATTTAAACTTTATGCACATATGTACAATGGCGGACTTAATGCCTTAGGCATTTATTTGCAAATCTTGGTAATAAAAATGAATCACTAAACTGTTGACGCACAACTCGAGTACGGCTGAAAAGATACCCGGTAAATTAAAAAAATGGAAACAATAATTAAGTAGCTAATGAATTTACGGTGTGAATATAATAGTTATAACATTTAGTACCTATTAGTATTTAGTAAGAAGATGAAATAAAAGAACGTGGACGTCGTAAAAAGGCCACCAGGGTCAATCTTGATGACCTTCTTACGATTTACTGCTTATCTAATCTATTCCACGGGTTAGATACTTGCAAAAATAACATATTAAATTATATTGATTCCTATTCTTTCTAATTCTTCGTTTCTAACAGAAAAAGCTAGATAATAAAATTAGAAAAAAAAACATATACCTGTTTTAACGTCCAAAGACGATCGAAACCGCGGAATGCTTAGTTATTATAGGGCACAATTAAAAGAAAAATAACTTTGTAAACTAGCGCACGAAATCAAGGGAAAGTATGATGCCCATGGGCTATTCCGGGCTATTTCTGTGCTCATCCGACGCCATCGGAAGTTCTTGCTCAATGTGACAGGTGGCGCTATTTATAGCTCTTGTGAGGATGTTAGAATTTATTTTAATTACACACTTTAGTTTTATTTTGATCTAACATTGGAGATTGTGTGTGTGTGTGTGTGTACCATTGGAGGAGTTTTGTTGTTCGGGGTCTTTAGTTCTAATTAGTAGAGATTGATAGTTTTGTTTTTCTTTGTGTTTGACGTATAAAAGCTAGATGTGAATGTTTAGGTGGGATTTTTTTTGATGCAATCGTGGGTAGGGTGCGGAATAAAAACACTGTGAAAAAATTGATCACGATAAGTGTCTACTACCCATGGATTGTTTGGAATTGAAATTTGGGAATAAGCCCCCATTAAGTGGGTTTATCATGTCTAAACGTCACGTTTAAACGTCATGTTTTATGTTTATTTCTCATTTTTTACGATAATTATATTTTTGCTTGAATGCTTGCTTAAATCAAGTTATAAAAAAGTTTACTAAAAATCTAATAATTTCGTTATAGACTACTACTACATATTTATAAATAAACATTTATACTTTATTTTTATAGTCTGAACATTTAGAGACAAAGAGAAGCGAGTCAAACAATAAGTAGGTAAAGAGAGATTCTACAAAAGATTTTCTTTCAAGCGTACGGATATATATAGATATATTTATTTAAGTTTTGTATATATTATATTTAGATTTTATAGTTAGTTATATTAAATAAACTGTATTATAGTACGAAAAAAAAAATATAAATAACGTACGGAACCCTAAAATTAATAATTATGAACAACGTTTTTTTCTGGTAACTTACAATCATACTTTTCATTTAAAAATAACGTCGTCACCACAAATTCTTTTAATTATCGACGTAAAAAACAAGAAAACTAAAACATAGTAGCCATTATTTTAAACCGCAATTAGTCTTCACAAACAAAATAGATTAATTCTAAAATTATCCAGACTTAGATCTGTTTAGCAGGATTAATGATCAAAAGGACTTAAAAGAGGTGTGTCACTTAGAAAATGAATTGTCAGAATTGTTCCTTGTCTGCTAAATGATGTACGACTGTAATGCTTTAATTTACAATGTTTGTTTTCATTTAAATTATTATTAGTGTAAACATTAGTGCTTATTTGAGATGGGTCTATCAATATTAGGTAGCCCAAAATGTCTTTACTTTCACTCAAATGACAATGCAAAAATTAATATTGGACTTTTCCATTAGAAATTATTCATTCATATTCTATGTTTACCTAAAATATGGTCATCACCTTATCACATGCTGATTGTGAAGTAACCAACACTTCACACATCGATTAAATATATTTACTACACAGGGTTTGCAAGTTAGTAGATCCTGGCTCAGTCAAATAAAAGCTCATAAAAATGGACACAGTTTCATCTAAAGACAGATTTTCTTACAAAAATTTTCACATGACTTAAAAATTGAGGACTCACCATAATTAGGCATATAATATTCCACTTCGAGAGACGCTCTTTCCTCCACATTGTCCAAGAGCCGTAGCACCTCATCGTTCGTTAACCTCGCTGTGGAGATGCCGTTGACGCTGCAGATCCTGTCTCCTGGAGCCAGCCGGTCTGACTCGTGAGCCACCGAGTCTTTTGTGAACCCCACTATTGAAGGTACTATTCCGGGCTCCGATCGACCTGGGGACAAAGATTAAATCTGTTATTTTCTTTTGTTTCTACTTCGATTTAATCCTTCGAACACACGTGATTTGAGACACAATAGAAAAATAATAGCACCCCGACAGCCGGCTGTCGGATGGTCGTCGAAAGGTTACAAGGTGTATGTATTGAAGCTAAATAAAAAAATTGGGGAGGTTAGCTTACTTACGGATATTTAAATCTAAACTAGATAGAGCCTGTACCATAGTACAGTACAATAATGCATATCAGTTGTCTGATAATCATAATAACCAGGCAATTGATATACATGATACGTATAAATCATAGATCATAATAAATATTTAATCATTATATAAATGACATCCAGATAAAGATCGAACAGTATTTTAGTATTTTAGAATATTGTGGCGGAAAAATGGATTTCTTCAATGAAATTATATAAATATAATCACGCTTATTATCATCACAGAAAGATTAGATTTGTCCCATGCCGAATTGAAATCACGACCTCTGTCTTAGCAATCAGGTTAATAACCAATACACCAACAGGCCTGAGAAAACATTTACAAAAAGGTATTTAAACTGTATACATAATCTTAATGTTGAGCACAAAAATTCAGTATGAATGGTGAATATATAATTCAAAATAGTAGCTACATGTTTGTTCAGATGCTGTTTAGAAAACTGGGAAACTTTTAGTACTCTGAAATTTAAATATTACAAATTTGGCTTCAGTCTGAAACGTTACAGCACTTATTATAACAATTATTTTTAAAAGTTCATGAAAAGATCTTTTGTGAAGAAAATTCATAGAATTTTGTAGAAATAAATAAATTAAGATCTTTACAATTCAGTAACAGTACCAGGGTTTCAGAAAACCGAAAGCGTATCGCATTAAAATAAGTTGATACGAACAAAACCCTAGTCAGCCTAAAACGTGTACACTCCACGCCTCAAGTTCTGCTACGTCTTTGAACAACTCAGTAACAATGATGTCAAACTTTGAAGTGCTACTGTATGGGCTGGGCGTGATAACTGAGTCATAAACATCTTGCTATTTGAACCTTCATGAAAGGATCAAAATAACCCGTAAATATGAAATGGCAGTTTCTACGAGCGGTCATTCAGTGCGATGTAAAATTCCTAGTTTTTGCAAAGTGGCGGCGGCCATTTTTAGCGTTGAAACTTTTTTAGAGCATCCAATTTTGTTGGATATTGTTTTTATGTTGGTCTATTTCGAAGTGTTCAGCGGTATTAGGTTGTAACGGTTAACATAGTATGGGAATTGAAGTGGAGTATGTTAATAGAAATTGTTATTGAGTCAATAATTTTTTTGAAACCAGAAACCAATGAACTATGTGATTAAAAGATTTTGCAAAACTGCATCACACAATTCTGCTAAAGCATAAAAAATATAAGGAACATAACACTTGTGCTTATGTTTTAATAACAAACAATTAACTAAAAAATAGTCCTTTTTGAAGAATCCCGCCACATTATTCTCAACCACTGTCCTGGAAGTCCTGAAAGTCAGAATCAACAGTGGAGTCTACCAGAAAAGCGCCAATGCAGTTAAGCTCGGCGAGTCCTGGAGAAACGATTTAGCTGTCTTGGATCCTGCAATTAAATTAATCAGAAAGAAGATGACTAAGAAATATATGTTTTTGATTCTACTCTACTCTATATCAAGCAGGAGAAAGAACTGCACTAGGCCAATAGGCACAAAGGGATGATTGCAAGGGTTAAGCTTATAAGTTTATTATAACACTAATAGAAAACCATATTACTATGGACACAATCGCAAGCAGAGGCTAGTGCTCAATAACCTTAAAAACCGATCACACATACAATATTCAACTCAACCGAAAAACAAAAGAGGAATTAATAAAACATAACCAAATATTACATTTACGAATAAAAAAAGATGATTTGACAGTCTCAATGTCACACCTACGTCAAGGGAGCGATATTCCCAACGATATAAAACTGTAACTCTTTATTGATCTGTTATCATAGGTATTTTTATTTTTCGCTCCGGGAATATGAGTTTGGTTATTGGAAACTTATAATATCAAGCATTTTTATGTTTGTTTTTTTCAGTTACAGTTTTGACTGCAATAATAATAGCAGCACAAAATGTCAATCTTGACTGCATGTCGGGACAAAATCAATGCTTTTGATCATAAAAGAAAGTTTCTTGTAATCAAAGCTATACTGTTTTGTAGAAACATTCCGTTACATTTATCAATTGAACAGTTTAGTTAACTATTTTAAGCCTTTGTTAATTAGACCTAGAATTTCAAGGACAAAATAAACTTTGTCCAAAACTCGTGATTGCTTAAAAGGTCTCATTTACATAAATTACAAACACTTCCATAATGTCGAGCAGTTTAAAGGTCATATTATGTAGGAACATTTAATTTTGTCCTTCAAATTCAAGTATATTATTTTTCAACAGAATTTATGATAAATAATAAGAACACTGGATATTGAATAAGAGTCATGTTTTGTAATAAAATTTAAAATAAAAAAAAAAATGATTAAAATGATCTTTATTTTGTAAATAGGTTATATGTATAACACTTTTACTGGTCAATGTTTTGTTTTTTATTTTAATCGAACGATGGAGCCGGTGTTTCGTAACTGACTACTCTGAGAAGAAACATCTGAAACAAACTCAGAGGTCCATTGATCTAAATTGTCGTTATAGTTCCATTTTTAAGCTCTAGCTAATTAATTTAATTGATTGGAGCACATTCAAGGGTACTACAAATAGTACCTATAGTTGACAAGTAGGTTTTATAGTAAAAACTAGTAACCAAAAATACTCGAGTAAATCAGACCTATTATAAAACAAAGTATGTTTAAGTGGTTAGCCTGATTACAATATTTATAACATGTACCAACAAAATCCTTTCCAACTTTCTATTCCAAACGTTCATCATTTGTTTTCAACGTTTTCCCAAAAAGGAATATTTAATTATGTTTTATCCTTTTACAACACAACGTAAATAACAATAACGATGACGCTTTTTCATTAAAATTAACCATAATAAGCTAATAACGAATTCAGTTTGCGTAGCAACTGGACCGCGATACAATGCGAACGTTGATTACGTAGGTACATAGTAATATTATATACAGATTTATCTGGGGACTAAACCACAGCAATATGCGAACAAAATATGTGGAATATAAATTATAATTTCCGCTGGTATGCAGGAAACGGGGAAGCACAGAGCATAACGTTGAACAATGAATGTATCTTTCGGATCCGCTATTTCTATTATGGTGTTATTGATGTCTCTACTAGAATTAATGTTACGTATCCAGGAAAGGACAAATCTTTGATGTTACGGAATATTGGGCCTGGATTTTTCATATGGAATTAAATTTTTCTGGCTCTTATTTAACTTGCGATGTTGTATGCCAATATTAGGAAAATATAGCACACTATAAACTTGACTCTTTCTTCTTTGTTAATTCATGATTTTGTGCAAATAGCGTCAATGACTAATATTAGTAAAACATTGATTAAACACTGTACAAGTGTTATCTTCTATCAGCATTACCTATTTCTATTATTTTGTTTGTAAAAACCTTTTTCCTTTAATCATCATTCCTTTAGCATTCTCCCATCTATTTGGTTGACTTCCAGTCTAACCGGATACTGCTAAATAACAATATTTTTTTATATGGAGCGACTGCCTATCAGGCCTACAAATTCCAGTAGGGTAACACGATAACCAATGAATAGACTTCAACATTAGATTCTGTCTGTGTTTTTCTTGTCTAGTTTTCCACAAGTTAACATAGTTATTGACACCCAAATTATTTTATTGCCACCTGCGGTTTTACCCGCGTAATGCAATAATTTTATTACATTGAATAGTTACATACACATTTCAACCTCAGTAATTTCCGATAAAACGAACACAGTGTACCAGTTCAATACAAAAACTTAATTAACAATTACATGTTTGCTAGTAATTGCATTTTATATTAAACTAGCTTTCGACCGCGGCTTCGCCCGCGTGGGTCTCATCCAATATCTTACCTATTTGGGGTTAGGATTTCTAAAAATCCTTCTTATTGGATATTTACTTTTTACATAGAACACACTCTCCAAGTCTCACGTCTCTAGTACCAGCGGTTTAGATTGTGCGTTAAAATTTATGCAGGACAAGCTTTGTCTGATGAGCATAATTGTTTGTTCTGTGTCTGGGTGTTATTTATCTATAATATTATGAATGTATTAAAAAGTTAAATAAGTATGTATATCAGTTGTCTGATTACCATAACACAAGCTCTGCTTAGCTTTGAATCAGATGGCCGTGTGTAAGATGTCCCAGGATATTTATTATTTATTTTATATAAATAGATATAGACAAAGTATATTATATTTCTAGCTAAGCTTCTGCTTTCTTTCCTAGACATATTTTTCTTTGAAACTAAACAAAGCTTAAGGAGTTCAGTTAAGGTTTTGAACTTAAACTTAGGCACGCTTTTGTAGTTAGGCGATGCCTAAGCTCAATGTTAACTCTTTACGTATTAAAGTTTTAAAAGAACACAAGAAAAATATTGGATTTAGAAAATATACTAAAGCATAAAATATAATAAGAAAACTTGGTACCTAAAAAATATACGAAGTTTGTTGTTTGGTTTATAATTTTAATAGATTTTGTTTAACTATAAATAAGTATGAAGTTGACATTTCCAAAGAATGTATAGTATTTGCCACTGTACATGTATCATGTACTTTTTTAACATATTGTATTGAATAATAATAAAAAAAATAATTAAAAAAAAACGGTACCAAAAAGGAATGTGTTTTACTGCGATACTCGCTCAATAATAAATTGGTTATTCCTTATGTAATTACTACTCCATCATAACAATTTCTGTTCTTGTTAATATTAGACCTTCACATATTTCTCGTAAACAAAAATTGTTACAAATAAGACAAAGTTAAAAATTAAACAATTATCTTCTCGTACTGTATTTGTACTATTATCGTACAATGCATCATTCCGGAGATCACTCCTACATATAACATACCACTGCTTCTCCTTATCCACATCACAATCACAAGTTAATAATTCTTAGCTCACTACCGGCCTACAGACGAATCCAACAGGGAGCGATATCACCAAAAATATCCAATTTCCCACCGCATACGGCGGCCATGATTGTTTTACCAGTTCGGAAGCACTCGGCACCATTCGGCAATACTCGGGATTACTCCGACGTTGAAGAAAATGGAGGTTATTTATTTGGGACAACCTCAACATAAGCTGTATTTATTTAATCTACAGATGTATCAAAATATTTACGATGAGTATCTACGTAGTTCATATTTATTAAATGTTCAAATTAATTAAGTAGCATTTGAAAGTTTTCTTATAAGGGTTCGCGTTCTTTTTGATGTCTGATAAGTCTCTGGGATCAAAGAGGTCTTTGTGAAGGAGCTTATCCGTAGAAGTACTAAAACTTTAGATATTTCTGTAGCAACGCAACGTTGCTGTGCTTCAGTGAATAATATAAGTGCTGGTATACTGATCCATACATATCATTTAAACTACCGAACCGATTTAAATGAAATTTGGTACAGAGATAGTCCATAGCCTGAAAGGCATAAGATAGTTTTATCCTAAAAAACCCACAATAACGGGAACTACGCGGATAAAATCGCAGGGGAAAGCCAGTAAGTACTATGTTAAAAGCGGACTATTTACACGAGTATTTATTTATTTATTTACAAACTTAAAACTACCATTTGATTACAGTTTCCTAATGCGGTAGCTAAGGACTAAGTATGTAACACATAAGTCTACTTACATGCTTTCCCCTGCAACTTACCTGCCGGGGTTGTGAAATAGCTCTAATAGTTACCGCGGCCCGGAACATAAAGGGCAACGGAAGGAACAAGGGTGGGTTTTAATTAGTAAAAGTCTGACACTCCCTCCCGCTCCACCCTGGGTGGGAGAAGTCATTTCATGATTTGCCATCTATAAAAAAAAGTCTACATACATATCCATTCAAAAAACATTAAGATTTGTCTCCATAACAATCTAAAGTGTCGCTATCATGATGAATTGCTTTCCTATTTCCCAAACTATTCCCTCCATCACATTATCATACAAATGTGTCTCATAAAACTGCACTAATTTTATGGCGAAACCGTTCAAGACCCCATAATCTGTTTCCATTCCAATAAAACCCTATACATTCCTTTTGCTATAAAATTTATTCAAAGCAAGATCACTAACTGCCGGATCCTACATCAGCATACTATAGTTTATTCCCAGTAACATGCAGTTTGCGGTTTGAACGACACACTTCTATCCCTAACAGAGCTGTTTGAACCGCGTCCAAAGCGGGCTATGCACGTAATGGCATAGTATTATCGGTTTTACGTGCGATCACAACAAGCAATGTACGATTCTGATAACGATTTTAACGTTGTTGATGCAAATGGATTATGTTAAGAGATTGCGTCTTTGGAAAATGTGGTGGAAATTTTATTTTTTGACTATTACTGACGGTTTGAGTATTTAATGCGGCCTACCCGAATGTCCTTACTTTGGTATTGTTCGTCAAGACGTTAGGCTCCTTACGTTTTAGTTGAGCTAAACGACTTTTGACAAATGCTTGCACTGTTTGGACAGGTCCACTCAAATCTGTGTGATTCTCTCATCAAGAGATCACTTCAGTTATTTCCTTCATGGTCCTCGCATAATTTGACCAATACAATATTGTATGGACTTTAAAAGAGACTTTGACCTCTGAGTTTGTTTCGGTTGTTTCTTCTCAGAGTAGTCCAGCTAGGAAACACCGGCCCCATCGTTCGAATAAAATAAGAAAAAAAAAATGACGTGTAAAAGTGTAATTTATTACCTATTTACAGAAATAAAAATCATTTTAATCATCATTTTTAATCATCATTTTGTTTTTGAAATGTTTTTTGTTACGTGCTGCTCTAAGCCACATAATATGCAGGTAATATTTAGTTTTTCAGATTTCAGTTACCTATATCAAAACTAAGTGAAGGTTGAATTTCTGTAAATTATTTCCTCTAAATACTTCATATAATACAAAAAGATATAATTAAAAAAATCAAAAACCCAGATATCGGAAGTCGGTGGCTTTGTTTCCATTTTATGTAATTTCCACCAACTTTCAAAATAGCAGTTGGGTTTTTTGATTATTTAATGATATATTTTTTTCAAATTAAAATACCGTTGTTACTTCTACAATTGAGACAAACTCAATGACACATCATATATGTTGAAATTCGTTAAACGGTTTAGGCTGTTAAGCGTACCATAGAATTTGTCATACATAGGCTGGAAAAACATATCCCTCTGTTCGGCAACCAGGTAAAAAGTGATGAGTAATCAATTTCAAAACAAAGTGTATTTAATGGAATGGGTTACCAGCCTAACACGTACAAAAAATAATTTGCCAACAGTTACTTTGTTGAATTTTATGTGTTCAATCATAGAACGAGCACAAACTGCAACTCGATAGTTACTCTGCAAAAAAAATGAAAAGCTGTATCAATCTGCTTTTGATAAAAAAGTTGAACCACTATTGAATACAACTCAACTAGTATTTTGATCGATGAAAAAGTTTCATGTATGCGCTTTACGTAAAGGACTTTTATTTTAAACTGACTTCAAAAATGAGAGGGTTCCCAAATAGATGGGTATTTTTTTATGTATGTCACCGGCCATACCCAATTGTATTCTGTGAATAACGTTGTTGATTACATAATTGTTAGCTTTTAAGTAACATTGTATGTATTTATTATTATGTAATTGTTTGTTGTTCCGAATAAAAAAAAAATAAAAAAATACCCGTTTTCAGGACAAACAAGTTTTGCCTAGGCTAAACTAGTTCTTCACTAACTAAAATAGGTCCAAGATTGGTCGACGGAGCCCCGCAGCGCGGGGCTCCTATTTCTGGGTGGTTTAAAAAAAAATAACCACGAAGGCTAAGGCGGGAGCTTTCTTTAGCTTCCTTAGCCTTCTAATCTAACCTGTCCGTCGGGGTGAGGAACAACTAGTTTAGCCTAGGCAAAACAAGTATGTCCTAAAATCGGGGTTGGCCGCATGTACATTGATTACGAAGAGATTTATGATCTGATTTACGTGATTCTTATCAAATTATATGCAGAATAGTTGCCATTTAGTCCCATTAAAATTTTACATAGTTTCTCGTAGTAGTTTTCATTTTATAAAAAATTTTGTCATGTGTATTTGTCTGGTTTATCTTGAGGGCGGGATGATGTTTGATTTAGCATCAACTTGTAACTGTACTAGATTTAGACTACACATTCAGCCAATGAAATTGTGCACTAAAAGTACTTTTGCTACGAAAGTAATTAAACAGGTTTTTTATATACATATAACACTAGCTGTCCCCCACGGTTTCACCCACGTTATATCGTTTTCAGATTTTTGGTAACTAAAGAAAGAAGATAAAAAGTATTCTATGTCCGTCCCCTGGTCTTAAGCTACCGCGCCACCAATTTTCAGCAAAATCGGTTCTGCCGTTCTTGAGTTATAAAATGTGTAACTAACACGACTTTCTTTTACTTGATTACTAGATGTATTTACATTCGCCACTAGAACTATACTTATTGAAAACAACTTAAAGGTTTATTACTCAAACAGATTTTGCACGTACAGTGGTCAGAAGCCAGACAGGCTGACTGAAGGGGTATTGTGTTACCTAGTTACTGGGTTATTAAGGCCTGATAGGCAGTAGTGGCTCCATCTACTCGTAAAACACCAATTTTCAGCTAAATCCGGGTAAACCTCAAAGCCGTCCCGAATATGGTTGGTAAATACTAGGGAGACGCTATTAGTTACACGCTATTTCCAATCTAAAAAAAAATTCTTCCTTCTTTATATTTCTTCTTTTACCTTCTTTTATATTTTTTCTTTTAACTTTTTCTTCTATTCATTTTGGAAACAGTTATATTTGTAAAAAAATAATCTACATGTACTTATTTAAAAAGCTATCAACAGTTCGAAATATCTGATAATCACTCAGTAAGGAAACGAACTATGCAACTGCCCACGCATTTATAAAGTACCTGATAAAATAAGAATATTACCATAATAAAGTTTAAAAGGGTACTAAAATAAATAATAATAGAATTTCTGTTTAACCTTTTAACGACCAAGCGACAGCCGGCTGTCGGGCTGCTATTGTCTCTCTATTGTGCCTCGAATCACGTGTGTTCGATGGTTTAATTTAGCAATTGTAAAATATTGACGTGCCCATGAGATATCATCCACCTAAGTTCGAATCGCCAACATCACCAAACAAGATCATTTGACAAACGGACAAACAACCAACGGAAACGTAACCACTTAAAATTTCAAATATGGCACATGATGCAGGTCAGACGCGAGTATTCCGTCCATGTTCCCATTGATAATGCTCCAGTTAATAAGCGTTGATTGCACGTTTGTGTCCCGCTAATACGGCAATATTAGCAATTTACTGAATTCCAAACGTTTTATAGGTGTGAGCGAACGGATAAACTGATTTGGCGGTGCCAATTTGCCATTGGATGTGTACTCGATCAAATTTGTTACGAGAATCTGATTTGCTGTTGGGTCGAGCGAATGATTTTTGGCGGATGGGTTTAATTTTTTGGTTAGGTTCGGAGTGTTAGTAATGTTGTTTGTGATGTTATTAATTATTATGTATTCATGGCAGATAAGACGAGGGACATTTTGAAGGAATTCATTATTCGATTTTAATTCGAAATATGTAAAAAAGATAATAAATTAATTTTGACAAATTGTCTAGCTAGATACCCATCGGTAGGGCCGCGAGCACAAGAGTGTTTTTTTTTTTTTAATTTTGAGAGCCGTATTGCGATATTTTCATTACTTACGATTTTATTTATCCGTACTTCCGTACTAATATTATAAATGCGAAGGTAACTCTGCCTGTTTTTGTCTGTCTCTTCTTTAGGCCTAATCCATTAAACCGATTTGAATCAAATTTGGTACAGATATAGTCTGGTATCCGAGAAAGGACATAGGATAATTTTCATCCCGGAAATCCCCCGGGAACGGGACCTATTAATCCACGCGAACGAAGTCGCGGGCAAAAGCTAGTATTTTTATAAATCATAAGACAGCACATTATTATCGCACCGTAGCATATGTTCCTTGTTTAACTTGCGACAGTGTATTATTTTGACTAATTTTACTATTATTTCGACAAAATGTCCTCTGGACGACTGGTTGAGTTGCCAGGAGACATTATAATGCGTTATACGACTAGTCAGTGGTCCGACGGCTTCAAGTGATTGCCGAGGTACGGAAACGTCACCATTAATATGAATGATGAATGAATGAGTCGACAGACCTAATTCATGTTGCGGTTACCTTTGAAATGTATTTATTTTAGTACAGTAGGTATTGAAGGGCTTTGAAGAAGCCTCTGGGAATGTCGTGTGGAGTGATGTGAGAGGGTCTGAGATATGAGAGTTTGATTAAAACTTCTGTCAAACGTTTGTAAATCGTTTTGATATTGTTTCTAATATGTGTTTAAGCTATGTCAGACCTGCGGACGCTTTGAAATCAGTACCGTACCATGAGCAGTACCCCTACCATGAGTTGTTATCGAAAACTTACTCGCTACCGTAGGCGTAAAAATGATGTGACAGTCAATAATCCGACTAAATAGTAAGGTTGGCTGTTAGTGAACTACTTTAGGGATTTAGTGGTTTTTTAATTATGATTCCCAATATGTCACTGTCAATTCTATCTGTGACCGCTAGGGGCGCTTTGCAACATTTCATACAATTTATTTACGGAGACGCTAGCGAATTTATGGATGTAAACTCATGGTAGAGCTATAGTTATCGAAAACTTACTCGATACCGTAGGCGTAAAAATGATGTGACAGTCAATAATCCGACTAAATAGTAAGGTTGGCTGTTAGTGAACTACTTTAGGGATTTAGTGGTTGTTTAATTATGATTCCCAATATGGCACTGTCAATTCTATCTGTGACCGCTAGGGGCGCTTTGCAACATTTCATACAATTTATTTACGGAGACGCTAGCGAATTTATTGTTGTAAACTCATGGTAGAGCTACTGGTCACAAACATGTACATAGTACACGTTTACAAAATAAAACTACTAATCACATTTTTAAGATTTCCTTCAAAATTATTTGAGTGGTAAGAAAAAATCTTGTAAAGTGTATCAAACAGTTCTGTCCAAATATATTTGACATACAACCTTTACAGTATTAATATGAACATAACCTTTCAGGCAGAAAAAAATGATGCTATTTTTGGAAAAAAATACCTTATGAAATACTAATAATGTTTTCATCACTGAGCCAGGCCATTAGAATCCGGAATTTGACACCATCATCAATTGACGTACTTTTTATGAGCTATCAAAACGCAATTCTCCAATAGACTTTGTATGCCAATACCAGCTTGTGACGTCACAAGCTAGCAACCCTATTGACTAACTATTTATTGATTTTAAAGCAATAAAAAATCCAATTTTACAGTAAATTAAAAACAAATCCGATGCTTGGGACTAATAAAAAGATAGGTTTTATAAAAAATATGTCTTAGATTTATCGGTTAATAGTGTCAAATACCGTATTGTATTTATTACGACATGTACTATAAAATGTATGGCCAGCTTTCATATTTTTATGTAACATCGATTCCGCCGATTTCCTCCTACGCAAAACAATTCGTGCGTGGAAATTGGCAATCGCTACCATTTTCTCTTTACCCTTAGAACGTTAAAAATAAAAGCTTTTCACATAAACTGTTATATTTTTCGTTAATCTTTTATAGCGAGAATATATTTCGCTTGAGGATAAAGCGAAAGATGGATTTTATTAATCGGTTATATTATGTTAAAGTTATTTATATGATTAAAATACATACGTAATGTGTAAGTAAGGTTTAATATTATGATGAAACGTTTTTTTTATTTATTCAAATAAATTTTCAAAAAAAATTAATTATTAAAAAAAAAATATAATATAACAAAGCCACTAAATTACCGCTTTCTTGCCAACGCAAGAAAGCGGTAATTTAGTGGCTTTGTTGATGCTGTCATACATCAACATTTCATTTACTACTTTAGCTGTTTAAAAAAATTAATATACTTAGTAGCTTTTTATCATATTTTTTTTTAATCGTTGGCCATAGTTTATATGATATAAGAAGTTTTATTCCTACATATAGGAATAAGTAGCCGAATTTTTAAGATAATGCTTACATTCCGCATTAAAATGAAAGTACCAACTTAAGTTTTATATTGAAAACTTATCGACACTAAACATAAGAATCTCCAAGACAACAAAGCATTTTAGAACAACAGAAAACTATTCTATTGTTTAATAAAATAGAGATACAAACTCCTAACCCTTATTCTAACCATTCATCTTATTGTGTAAAAGAAAAACAACTCTAAACAAAGTAACAAACGGTTCAAAGTCCATTCTCATCTATCAATAGTTTCCTACCAATGGACAATGTAGTTCTGAAACTAACTGTTTCTAACTATCTTGTAAACAAAAGTAATAAAAGGACTAAACTTTAGTTAGTTCTTAGATAGGACTAAACTTTGCTATTAGTTATCTTTGCGTGTTAAGTTTTGGTATTGTAGTACTTGTAATTGTTAGTTGAAATTAATACTTAGTTACTGATACTAATACTGATATGAATACTAATCCATATAGTAATTTAGACTAATATGAATACTAGCGCTGTTATTTTTTACGGCGAACCGATTTTGATCACATTTGAAATGAAGATATTGGCAAAAGGCTTGGAAGATAATGATGATATCCTTTTCTTAACATCATCATCATCTTGCAAGCCTTTTTCAACAAAAATATTGATGGAGCCTCATAAATTGTAAAGTAAAAATATTTCACACAATTTTGAAAGTGATAATTATTTGCATCAAGTGACATTCTTTTTTAACTTTTACAAAAAATTATACAATATATTTATATTAAGTAGCTCAATATCAAATTACACATTGAAGCACTACACTGTTATTAAGCGTTATTTTTGATACAAATGTTTTTTCAAGGGATGCGAAATCATCGAATGACTTCTCCCGCCCTTCGGTTGCCCTTTATGTTCCGGGGCCGCGGTAACTATTAGAACTATTCTAAAACCAAAAAAAAAATATTTTTGGCTACCATCATGGATTAATGATCACCATAAAAGTAAAATAGGTACTTTTTTCGGCGGTGTTTAAACACAAGCCAATGATAACAGTTAATTAAATCTTCTTACATAAATATTGCATATTATTATTCCCAAATTCACTGATACCTACGACCGAAGCCATCCATCAAAGCAGCAAGCAAATCTCCATAATCGCCAATAATAGAAGGATATGTATGTGATCGGATCGTGTTAGACGTTTCTCATGTAAATGTGAGGCAGCCTAGACATCGTCGCATCGACTTGGAGCTGTATTCGACTGATTGTCATAGATATTGTTTGGCAAGGCGTGAGTAGAATTGCTCGCTGGTCAAACGTGACTGCTAAGGCTGGAGGCTTTGATTCACGAATTGGTTTTAGTGTTAGTGGGAATTTAGAAATTTCTAAGTAAGGACATAGGGTAGATTGTGGTGTTACATTACATTCCTTGACAAGCCCTTTCGGTGTCGGGGTACGTAAAGCCGTTTTGGTACCACACGTACCTTACCTTTGATGGTGATTAAGTTACCTTTGATGGTGATTAAGAGTAGTCAGAAGTCCGAAAGTGTTACCCGGAAGTGTTGTACGGCAGCCGTTTCATGTAGAGCATTGATTTTCATTTGTATTCATTAATCCTTCGAACACCCGTAATTTGAGACACAATAGAAAGACAATAGCAGCCCGACAACCGGCTGTCGGTTGGTCGTTGAAAGGAGGCCATTTGTCCGCCGCCGTCGCTGTCAGTAAACAAGAACGTGATGACGGCAAGCCGAGCTTAGTATGAAGTGACGTGTGGTGGACACGAGGCTATAGTAAATGTATGCACCGCCACTCCGGCGCTGTCAACTCTTTCTAGTCGACGTAACGGTAAAGGTGGATAAAACGGTCATAACTAGATATTGACCTATTCCCGATATCGGTTTTCTGGCACATAAAATACGTTAACTTTGTCCCTCGGATGTAAAGCACTTGCAAGATCTTTGGTAATGCAAATGTAGAGGCGACGGTGAATAAAAAGATTAAGCGAAGTAAAAATAATAGGTATACACAAATTTCTATAGAAAATCGATCAAATAACTTGTAAACTATCCCAGTTAACAACGTATTATTCAAATCAGTGGATTTCAATATCAAAGCCAATATTAGACTCCAAATTTTCCATTACTGCTCAAAGAACATATTCAAGATGGTAACTTTTAAAGTGAAACGCGCCACATGCTGTTCAAAGGCTTCGCCAGAGTCGATACCGCGAACATTCTTCTTGAATCTTCTCGTGTATGGCATTCCACGGTGATTCTGTATACGGATGATGCTCATAATGAAATTTTCCGTACTAAAGTGAACATTCACTATTTTAAACATGCATTTGATAATGTGGAAAGAAGACTAAGTCACTAAAGCGACTAAAGTATGGTAGGGAAAGATTGTTTAGCTGTGTTTGGCAGAAGAGATAATGTTTTCTAAGAGAGAGAAATTACTGTTGCATAAGACATTATAACTAAAAGAACCGTAGACACACTAATGTAACACTCAAACTTTGACAACTGCACACATTATGTACACAACATTACGTGAACAAATAGCACATTAACGCACACATACAACAACATATTGCAATTTTACACTATCGGAAAATATTATAGAGCATCACATTGTAAAGTTGCAGTACGCCCCTTGAGGAATGATTACAAAATTTATGTTCTTTTTTTAATTGTATTATCATTGACTGCAGTCAGTATTGCTTTTATATACCACGGCTTCATCCGAATGCAAATCGAGGACCATTTTAATACAGACACAATGTCTCATGGTATTCTGTTCTATTCCTACTTTTAAACTTTACCCTTAAAAACGGTTTTTGAGGTTTCATATTCACTTAGCAAATGAATGGTTCTTTAGATTATAAATCCGAGATTTAAATATATAACAACAACTTCAAACAAACACACACCCTTAAAATCTGACACAAAGCAAGATCCGCCGTTCCACACACAATAAAATAATTTAGATTTAGAACCCATCGCAAGCGGCACCATCTTTAATTCAAAAGATCTTTCCTTTCAAACAGCTAAAGTGATCTTCCACAATGTGAATTGAGTTTTAAAACTTTCCAAATCGTTACTAAGCAGTTAACCGGAGTTTACAACGGGTTCAGAATTTAAAGATGGTTTTAATACTTTTAATTAAGTTGCGTGTTTCGTGTTTCGTTTGGCTGTTGCTGTAGCAGGTACGCGGTTGCTAAGAATTTCAAAGGCGTTTATTGTAGAATTATGAAGTGGAAAGCTGGTTTATGCTGAGTCTTTTTTGTAAAGTGTTTTGGAGAAATTAAAGAAACTTGCTTTTGCTGTTTTCGGCCGTATTTTGGAGGTCATCTTCAAAAGTTTTAAGTAATTTTACTTGTTAAATATTGCATCTTTATCCGAATAGAACAAAAATATAGCCTCAATGAAGTCTCTGATTGTGTTGCTTTCTATCAGTAAAAGATTTTTGGAAACTAACTGTTTTTCTATAACTGTTTGCATGCCAGTCCCAATGCTTTTGCTTTTGGTAAACTAGCAAAGTTAGCACGTACTCTCGAGTTTGACCCTAATCCTCATGCATATTGCCATAGGCACTAGGTCATCGCGACAGTTTTCCGATTCTCTACATATCAAACGGAAATGAAGTCCAAAAACTTTGGGCAAGTCAGAGAACGTAATAAGCAAGGGCAAGCAAGATAAAGTATTCCAACCCATGAGAGATCAAAAGATATTCGCTATTGGATCATTCCAATCTCCTGCATATTTCATAAGTTACATCTCAAAGTGGAAACAGCTCTAAGCGATCCTGAACATCAATTTCTTAACAACAATACCGCAGACGAAGCTGTACTCAGTAAGGGAAATTTTCTGATGATTGGTTTATTATCTTTGCTTCCAAAAACACGAAAACTCGTCTTCTTCTTCACAAAACGTAAAAGCAAATTCGAAGGAATGTCAATGTAATGTATAAAAAAGTTTTAGCATAGTCGTGAGGCCCTTACTGCATGAGGTTGCGACTTTAGAACGCGTCTTGTACCAGTGTGACTTTTGAATTCATATGGACATTTTAAATTCATGTAAAAAATCACTGACATTCCGTGCCTTAAAAAGCACTTAAATCCGTTAGTCTCGTTGGTCTCTGTTATTGTTCGAGTTTGGAAGTTGATGGAGTGACATCTTTGTATAGTGAATAGCATTCTCAGTTCAGTCAGGACTAAGAGCTGTGCATGCATAATTTCTTCCTGGTTGTGACGGATTGCCGTCCTGAACTTTGAAGAGAAAAAGGAGTACATAATTATTTTGTAGTTTTGCACACAGTCTGTGCACTTTAATACCTCCTGCATGCCCACTGTGGCTGGTAGCCAATCTGGAAAATATATTACTAGGACTAAAAAGAAGACAAAGAAAATAATTAAAAAACCCAACTGCATTTTCTCAAAAGTTGGTGGCGGCTTTTTTTTGTTTCATGAAATTGGCACCAACTTTGAAATTGCAGTTGGGTTTTATTTGATAGTTTAATTATTTTTTTATTCATATACCCTATGTCACTTCTACAACTGAGACGAATTCAATGACACCTCAGATGTGAAAACTGTTAAGTAGTTTAGGCTGTAGAGATAGAATGAGACATACATACATATGATCTAAAAACATAACCTCCGCAGTCGGGTAAAAAGATACACAAGGAAGTAATCCTCAGTATCTTCACACAATAATCCTAGTTCAATACCCCATAAATGACATAAGCGTTAACAGAAAACGAAGAAACTCAGCATCAATCTCTCAGCGCCAATAATTTATTAAGAGCGAATCAGACACCAGTAGTACGATACATCACAATGAGTCAACTTGCAGTGAATCATATCAGCGAACGTGGACGTGGGCTATCTTTAATTCAGTAGCTCAGTGAACGGATAGTGTGGTGTTAGTGATGGGCGGTTAGCGAGTGAGGTGAACTGTAAAACGAAATTGTTCTATTTTAAAACTTTTATAGGGTTCTGCAAATACTGGTTGACAACGGTGAGTCGGAGGCATAGTAATAAAGACCACTACTACTGTACCTCCGACTTCTTCACCCCAGAACATCACGTTACCACAAACTATCAAAATTTCTTAAATCGATTTTTTCCTTAAATGTCGTGATGGCCCTGTGGATAAGGCGCCCAGCTCTCGTGTTAAGCTCTTTTGTCTCGCCTCAAGAATGATTGAGAAAATTTTAAAGTTTTGGGTTATTCGATGTGTCTATACATCCACAGAATTATAAAACAGAAAAGGAAGAGGTTTGATGTTATCTTACAATATTTTTGTCTACTGTCACTATATCGTCAAAAAATTACACACATACCAGAAAAGTTTGAGTTTATAATTATGTTTGTGGTGGTAGTTGAAACCCATGGTGCGCGAGTCCAACTCACTCCGGGCTGGTTTTTCAAACAAATAAAAAATTACTAAGTCATGTAAAAACAAGAACACAATATCGTCAATCATCATAACGTTTTCGTGAATCTACAAATGACACAGCATCGTAACCGAATGAAAACAAAATGCAAACAAATAAATTAACACAAAAATTAACTGAATAGCACTAAGAAACATTTATTTATCTGCGGAAACCCACATGGTACATAAAGCAAATAATTTATTAAGTAAAAACTAACAAAAATCTTTCAAAACAACTCATTAATTATTCGGTATTGGCTCCCTTCCATATTTACTGTAAATAATAGAATCGCTTCCGCTTATACATTAGAGAATGAATAATACATATATTTTTGTCCTCTCAACGTTCATGTATTTCAATATTTTTCACGCGAAACGAATTGGGATAACTAGAGCGAGTACTCGAATCACAATTCAGCTAGATTTTTTTATCATTTCGAGGTAATTTTCGGCAAAAGGTTGTTCAATAATTCAAGTTAAGAAAAAGCTTGGTGAACTGTTGCGGATAAAAAGGAAATCTTTGTTCTTTTGTTCGAAGAATGAATTAGATTTTTCTTTGAATGTGGCACAGGTGTTTATTGTAATCAACGGAATAAATTGTGATTATTTTCTGCATGCCAAAATGGAGTTACGGTTTTGTTCGAATTGTTCGTGTGTTTACCGTCATTGTAATGTCTGATTGCTGTAATGTTTGTTGATTTAAAATAGAAGGCAATCATTCATTTATGTATGTACGGTAATGGTGTATGTCATATTTGCCTGTGGGATATTATGCTTGTTATATTTGTCACTGTGACGGCAACTCTCTGGGATTCATTTGTGAATATCAGGTTTTGCAAATGTCTATTGCGACGCTAACCACATGACATCAGGTGAACAGTTAACTTGTTTGTCATCCAATAATAAAAAAATGTTAAACATTTTTAAAATGGTTGTGAAATGGAAATTAACTACAAAATTAAAAGTTTTATTTATTTCAATATAAACACGTTCCGTGTACTTATGTACTCACCAAGTATTCTTATAATTGCTTCTATTTGTAAATAATAATAATATAAGTATTTATATTTTAACCTATTTCATTTTTGCCACAACCCGTACGACTTATCTGTGCACTTCGCTTAAATGCGTTCCCTCTCCCCCTTCCCGCGCGGCGCCTTTTCGCTTCGCGAGGTGCACAGTTAAGTCATCGAGTAGTAATGTCTAAACTAAACGGCAGCTACGCATAGCGATAACTGCCATCACAGCGCATGGCCACATTTTTTCATTTTAGGTATCACAGACAGCGCCCTCTGCAGAGCCTGCATGAGTGAGGAAGAAACAGCAGAACACGTGCTCCTACTCTGTCTTGCAACCGCCATATACAGGGCTAAGTACTTGGGCAATTCAGGTACGCTCCGAGAAATCATCAGCAGCGTAAACGGCTTGCTGGCGTTCTTCATCGAGTTAAAGTGGATCGTATAAATTACCCAACCACACGCAAAAAACCGCGCCTTGACGTTTAGTTGCGGAAACAAGCCCTTTATACCATACCATACCATACCAGTACTGTTTGGGTTGTTGATATTGAAGATGAGGGTGTATGCGTATGTGTAAGTAATCGATCAATGATGCTTCTCTGCCGTTCAGTCTCTAGAGAAACACGCCAAATTATATTATGGATATTGTTTTCGCTCCCAAAGGTCTTGATAAAGTTATGTATATTATAATTTGATGAAACTGACAGTTTACGATCCCTGAGAGATACATAATGGGTTATTGCCAAGTTCTTGGACAATATTTGAATTTATACAGACATAAACATGCCAAGCTGTCAATTATTATTGAATATTTAATAATATCAGCCTATTGCTGACCCAAATGTAAAACAATAGCAAAGGCGAGCAAAAAGCAAAGGCCTCTTCTCATTTTTTTTTTTTTTTTGGTGAGTGGTAAATCATCCAATGACTGCTCCCGTCCTGGGTGCGACGGGAGGGCGTGTCAGACTCTTACTGACTAAAACCCACTCATGTTCCTTCGATTGCCCTTTATGTTCCAGGGTCACGGTAACTATTATAAACATTCCGCAACCCCGGCAGGCGTTGGCCCTGTTGGGCCCCTTCCTGTGCTGACTCCTTCTCTTTGAGGCGCGCGTGGAACAAAACGCGCCGTCTACGCGGTCCTGGTCCTAGCCGGGCGGCGAGCTACCCATCGCTCGCCATCCGCAGAACCGCGCCTACGGTGGCCGGTAGTCGTCTTGCGACTCTCGACGTCTTCGCCTGGTTCTTAGTCCGGGGCGAGGGGCTCGTCGTTGCCTCTCGCGCGCCGCTTCCTTCACTAGCATAACTGCTTCGCAGAAGGAGGCGACGGCATCCCATTCCGTCTCGCCCCGAAGCATGGCCTGAACCAGCGCCGGGCGCGAGAGGTCACCGCCGCCGATCGCCTCTACGAGGACACGTCGATGGTCCGCCCATGCGCGGCACACCTCCACCGTGTGCTCGACCGTGTCCTCCAGGCGACCGTTACTGCAGTGGTGACACCCAGGCGTCGCTTCCGCCCGAATCCGACACAACGGAGTAAACACGAACAGTTATCACCACTCTTGTTGTAAAGGCGATGACAAGCAATTTTAGACGTTCATTCAAAACAAAATAGTATTTCATGGACAAATACGTCCAATTATTTATTTGTGCAAATACTCGAACGTACTCGTACTGTTTATAAGTCTAACTCATGTATGTAGGTTCCAATAAATTACATCTTAAAGATTATTAACAGACTTATGCCCTTACTAATAATCACTGTGTACAGTTATGCAATGAATAAAGCCTGTGTAACCATACATTTTTTGACGTATAAACCTGTCATAACTTTATGCAGCGTTTATTATTAAGGCGCTTAAGCTTTATGACGCTTGGTTCATTTGTTTTACAAATATACAAGAAGGGTCAGAATTTCAAAGAACTCGTCCGCTTTGCTTTCAGTAGGGCAGGTTTTTCAGCAAATCTGGCAGCATTGCTATGTTGTATGGAAATACTAATTCTTTGACCTAAGAAAAAGCCAGTTCTCTAGTCACGTAAAAATTCAAACAGCGGCTTGGCAATACCCCGAACGATTATTCATACATTCAATTAAACTAATGACAATCAAATATCACTAAAGAAATCTATTGTGATCGCCTCAATTGGAACTGTCACTAGCCCAACTAAAATACTAGCATTGTAATAACTGTAGACAGCTTTAGTAACCGGCTAAGTGTACACTAATCTTTATTTGAAACGTACTACTGTGAGTTCAGTGACTCATTTTATTGTACAATCGAAAAAATAAAGAAGTACTCAGTCGTCAGATGTAAAAGAAATTCTTTCTAGAACCGATTAAGTTTTCTTATAGAAAAAAATGTTGGAATAGAAAATTTATTTACTAATTTGGAAAAAAATAATACTGAATTCCAACTTGACAAGGTAGACTTGATGGAGTGTGTTAATGTCATATACGCAAAGTGGGTCTTCATTAATATAGCTTAAACTGTTTGCGTGCCGTAGTAAAGATAGTACGTACTAGCTTTTACCCGCGGCTTAGCCCGCGTGAATCTCGAAACTTCCACCCCCTATTTTAGTCTAGTCTCTAGGAACAGCGGTTTGAGCTGTGCGTTGATATATCAACCATCAGGCCGTCAGCCAGTTAGTCAATTAATCAGTTTACCATTATATAGATTAGGGATCACTAGCGTAACATGTGTGACTTGTAGTACTATAATATTTATCTGTTTTACTCAAGGATATAGGTTTTTTTTAAGGTCCACTCTTTCTGACTGGTTACTTATTTATTTTGGTGAGAGTACCAGTATTGTTTTGGGAATGACTTCTACGAAATTCTGATTCAGACCGTTTTGTCTTTCAACACGATAAATGTTCTTGAATTGTAAGTCTTATTTTTAGTATGAAAACATTTGAAGATGGATGATTTATTGATTTTGATTTCATTCCTACATTTGTATTTGATTGTTTAAAGCAAAAAAATAACAACTATAGTTTGTTTTATTTTTATGAATTCTGGTTTTTGTATAAAACCGTTGGTCGCAGTTGCTTTTTGCACATCTTAGATTGTTGTTTTAGGTAATTAGATGAAAGAAAAGTTGTTGAAAATTATGAAAAATCAAAGAGTTATTCGGTTAGTCTAAAAAATTAAGCTATAAGCTTGTATCAAAACGCGGGTTGATCTCAAGGGAAAAGGTCAATCAAATGTTTTACAAAATCACAGTAATAATGTGGCTTCTAGATGTGAAAACAATAAAGATAAAGAGCAATGTAAAAAAACCATTGTTGATAAATTACGAACCTACTAAGGAAAACGGTAAAAGGTGTGTTAATCGGTCAAGCCATTCTGGACATGAATGGGAAGGGAACATTCATTGGGTTTATATATAACTAGCTTTTGCTCGCGGCTTCGCTCGCGTTAAAAAGAGACAAAATGTAGCCTATGTTACTCTCCATCCCTTCAACTATCTCCACTGAAAATATCACGTCGATTCGTCGCTCCGTTTTGCCGTGAAAGAAAGACAAACAGACAGACACACTTTCCCATTTATAATATTAAGTAAGTATGGATTAATAATTCCTAGAAATAAAAAATTAAGCCATGGCAACTCAATCAAAAAAGACACCGTAGTCTGTAAAGATATTTTATCTTACCCAATCTACCTTAATTACATGCTCACTTGTATAACCCTAGAGTGAACGTAACATCTTTTACATAATCCGATTCGACTGTTCTAAGCAGTATCAGCCGAGTTCCTCCCTACATATTACTGGTTACGTCACATCTGTGACGTCACGTCTCTAACGGTATTACTCCTGGTGAAATTGAAGCTTCAGTTTTATTGAGAATTAATTACCAATGTTGTTAAGTTCAGCTAGTTTGATGAAGAGGGTTAGTAGTGTTATTTTGGGGTATTATAGGTATTTAGAGCGTTTGAATAAGTAATTGTTTAATTGTATATTAATTACAATTATAGCACTTTACCATGGAGTGCTTCGAAGAATTGGTTGGATCAGTTTCCTTAAATATCATCACGACGTGTGGCATTTGTGCGTATTTATCGGGATTTTTCACCACGCATGACCATTTGTGGAATCAACGTTTTAAATCCAAACCGTTACGACTTATGACCTTTAAGAAAAGACCCTACATCTTCTTAAAGAGCTGCCAATGCAGCTGTGATTCCCATTGTACTGTAAATATTTGTAAGCGAAGATGTTCGTTCATCTCGGTGACCTGAGAAAACGAAAACGAATAGATTGTCAAATATATGGAATTGACATAAGCTTTCGCTAAACAATTTGACATCTCCATACATTTGACAATATTCGTTTTCGCTATCTATTCTACAATGCCACTTGTCTAGGGGGGCTGTTTAAGTATTTTTAATATTTTAGTTTTATTTTTGGTATGACAAAGCATCTGTTTAACCCAAGGTATTACAGAAGTCTATAGACGACGGTGACCAATTAACTTCAGGTAATACAAAAAAGAAACCACAAACTGTTAAACTTTGGATGTATATTCATATGTTACAAATTATATCCACGCGCACAAGGCCACTGTGTCCTGTAAGTATAACATAGTATGATACCCGCAAAGCGTGTGAGGCTGACGTTAAATGTGGATTCGATGAATCGTAATTCGCTCAAGAGCTTCGATCGTCAAGAGGCTCTTATCCCATCAGAGAGCAGATCTTTCTGACACCGCTCGTTCGTTTATGAAGAGATTCTGCCTCTTCAGCTATTGCCTCTAGTTTTATTATTTCCGGATTATTTTTTGTGTGATTTTCTTTGTATTGATGGGAAATTATCCAATGACTTCCCCTGCCTTAGGCGGAGCGGAAGGGAGTGTCAGACTTTTACTGACTAAAACCACCATTGTTCCTTCGGTTGCCCTTTATGTTCTGTGATAATAAAATGTAAATATTTATTATGCAAGTAGGATATTGAAATTACTTGTACACGATGTCTTTTTTTTTCAATTAGTTACTGAAACAAAAATCTATAGTTGGAACTTTAACCCCTATCAAATAGAACGTTACCAGATAAAAAATAACTAGAAGAGATAAAGTAAAGGATAGGTTACATTCAAAACGCATCATTATTTAAAGATGATTTATAGATATTTAAAGATTAAAGATGACCGCCATCTTGGATTTTAAAATCAACCTCGTGTTCGATGTATTTTTCTGTTTCTTTACCAATCAATTATTTGTGTAGATATGTAACATATATAACTGTATCCTAAATCTAATAAAACCTTACCAGCATTCCACTAACTCAAATGTTGTTCTACCCTAATTCAACCGCCGCATATTTCAAAATGTGTTAGCTCAACCCCCAGTTGATTGGCCCCGGATATTACCGCTAGGCACATATCAGCACAATGCCGGTAATAAACATAATAAAGAAAATGATATTGTAATTGGTAGTGTCGTTTTAATGTTTTTGTTTTAGTCGTGGTTATTTAAAGTGACACCCCAAACGCATAAATGACCGCCATCTTGGATTTTAAAATCAGCTACGTGTTTGAATGTATTTTTCTGTTACCTTACTAATAAATTATTTGTGTAGACGCAAGACCAAATCTTGAAATATATAATTGTATGCTAAATCTAACAAAACCACAATAAAATTCCACTAACTCAAATCTTCTTCAACCCTAATTCAACCGCCGCATATTTCAAAATGTGTTAGCTCAACCCCCAGTTGATTGGCCCCGGAGATTACCGCTAGGCACATATCAGCACAAAGCCAGTAATTGGCGTAATAACTAACTTATTCGTATCAGTTTCAAGAAGGTAAAAGCTCATCAATTTAAACGGAATGCGATATGCTTTTAAGGTCGGATTTCGGATAACGAGCGTGTTACGTGACGTTTGGTAGAGTTGCTAGATTTGTTGCTGGTTCAAAAATGGATTGTGTTTTTTTTTTGTTAATGATCAATTTATGAGATTATAATCAGTTTGTCAGTTTAAAAATTACATGACGTTTCAATTTTAAAATCCATGTTTTAAATTGGATTAACAATTATCCATAATATAATATTATAAATGGGAAAGTGTGTCTGTCTGTTGTTTGTCTTTCTTTCACGGCAAAACGGAGCGACGAATTGACGTGATTTTTTAAGTGGAGATAGTTGAAAGGATGGAGAGTAACATAGGCTTTTTGTCTCTTTCTAACGCGAGCGAAGCCGCGGGCAAAAGCTAGTAAATTATAAAAATGGTTAACATTCTATGTATCATGGTTTATTAGAAAATAAATAGAGGTCGTAGTGTAGAGTTTTATGAGAGGGGGGAGGAGGGTCTATAAAAATCAGTATAGGAAAAACGGTCCTATATCTTAGCTATGATAAAATAAATAAATAAATATCTTGGGACAATTCACACACGGCCATCTGATCCCAAGCTAAGCAGAGCTTGTGTTATGGTAACCAGATAACTGATATACATACTTATATAATTTATAAATAGATACATATTATAGATAAATAACACCCAGACACAGAACAAACAATCATGCTCATCACACAAAGTTTGCCCTGGGTGGGAATCGAACCCACGACCTCCGGCTTAGCAGTCAGGGTCACTAACCACTAGACCAACAGGCCCGTCGCGTCAATTGCGAGAAGAAAGAATACGGGGCAGCCACATAAATCTCCACATAAGTGCTTTGTAAAGAAAACAATTAAGGTCGTTGAACTGTTGTTTAAATCGTATCGAAACAATCAGTCAAGCTATCTTTGTATCACTGTTTTATATATTCCTTATAATACTTAGCCGAATCCAATATCGACAATCAAAGAAACACAAAAAAAAAGTATTTCAAAAACTCCCACGACGACTCTTAACCACTATTACGTCCGGGGTTGCGGAATAGTTATAATAGTTACCGTGGCCCCGGAACATAAAGGGCAACCGAAGGAACATGAGTGGGTTTTAGTCTGTAAAATCTGTCACGCCATCCCCCCAGGACGCCCCGCCCAGGACGGGAGAACTCATTTGATAATTTCTCACTCACCAAAAACAAAAAAAAAACACTATTACATCATGCTCATTATACCGTATCCAGATGCATTTCCCCATAACCCAGTTTAGTGATGTGGTTTTTGCATAAACAAACCGATTTACAGTAAACCATCAAATAAAAAAGACGTTAAATCCAACAGAGTTGTAAATCCGATAATGGCCAGTATTACAGAAAACATTCAACGATAAACGGCCCATCATAATGATATATGGCTTCGGCGGCCAGGTGGCTGGTATAATGTGAGTAAATTGCTTCAATTCTGTCTTGAACCCGATAAAACTAGGAAATATCACTAGTATAAAGGTTTCTTTTGTACTAAATAGTGGAATCAAAAGGGCCTTTCGTGCCTACTATTCCTATGAGACTGATGCACATAAAAGCGATGTTAGAACAATATATCGGCGACGCAGACACTCCAACCTAAAAGTTTACTATAGACATACGGCGCGAACTTCAACATTCGATATATTGTCAGTGGATACACAGTATCCAAACTACATAATTATTATATCTAACTCATTTTTACGATAACACATGCCGTATATGAAAGAAATACCAATATGAAGGACATTTGACCTTGATTTTTTTTAGTAGTAGTGAACTTTTGACTTTCTTTTATAGTGTTATATATAAAACCTCCACCAAATTTTATGCGAATGTTTACAACTTGAAATGTCCATTTTGATTGGCAAATGATTGTAAGTCATAAGTTGAAACAGTAACATATTTTCCATAACTAAACTAAACTCACTCGATAAACACATGGTCTTCCGATCTTTCCCTTATTTTTCGGTCACATGATTTGTTTATTTTTATCATATCGTATTTCAAACTTCATAGGCATCTCAAATCAGTTTCGAATAAAGCCCCAAAAAACCGCTAACTTCCATATAAAAACAACCTGCAAAAACTGCCCATACAGCGCAAAGGTATGAATTACAGTTGAAATCAAAACGGCGCCATTACCAAGAATCGTTCACGTTCATCGATTACAGACATCGTTGCGCGGCACTCGGTTTAATCGATTTAATCGTTTCCTGTATGAATCGTACGCTTCCAAATTGTCTTTGAATATCCTTTAAATGAATGGCGCGCTGATTGTGTGCGATGGTTTATGTGCTTTTGTTCGTGTTGGTATCGATTATGGGGGTAAGTCTGAAGATATCCGTTTCATGTGTCAACACTTTTGGTGTAAGATTTTTAAATTAGTGGATATTTACTGGTGAAAGAAGTGTTTTATGTTTTCTGTTATAATGTTGATGAAATCTGGTTTTATGTACTTGCTGCTTATCTAATGTTAAAAAATAAACAGCGTTTACTAGGATACTAACTTATAGAGCTCCATGTCAAAGAAATATTACCTTTATCCCTATTTCTAGAGCAAAGCAGTGGTCCCCAATCATAAACAGGAATTGTTCGCACCAATATTATAAATTATTTCCCAGAAATGATTTTTAATAGTTTCACCCCAATCTGCCGCAAAGCAACATTTCTGTTGTGGTTAAAAGCCTAATCATAAATAATATTTATTTGCACCAATATCATAAATTATTTTCCAGCAATGATTTTTAATATTTTCACCTTGCCAAATACCATTCATCTACATCTGTACAATTGATTTATCAAACTCCATTTACTATGCAATTTCAATTTCTGTCTCACCAAAATCAAAGCATTTACTTCATTAGACCATTTACAGGCGCTTATGAACTGTCGAAAAGGTCATCAGGTATAACTTCCTTCTTCCATTACTAGAGCCTGTCTGTCTGTTTATACAAATAGGTTCCGTCAAATCAATAACTCTCTCAAGGACCCTTATTGCTTTCATTCCGCATTCCTTCCTAATTTCCTATTTCTCTTCCACCTAATGTATATTCGATACTGCGCTTGCCCCAATTCAGTCATCGTTTATTATTAAAATTGGCCTTCTAAGTTCCAAAGCTCGTTACAGATATTTATTGAAGCAATCCTTATAAACAATCACTAGAATCTAATATAAACTGGTGTTTTGCCCAACGTTGGTACAATCGCGTTCGAAATTATATTTAATGTTGTAATTTGGAGAAAATTGCGCTGATTCCGTTGTGGTGTGAGGAATGAACTGCTGGAGAATTGGGTTTGGTGCAAAAGAAAATTTAGGACTATGCCTGTGAAAACTTATTCGAAAAAATAAAAATAGTTACGCTAGTTAAGCTACGGTTTGGATATATTATACCGTAATTATAACAAATAATATTAATTTACGACCTTGTCTTGTGAACGTTAGCCAATCAAAACAAGTTTAAACTCTATAAATATCTATTTACTGTAACGTTTTATGACCTACTATGTGATGATCTCAATTACCCGTTTGAAAAATTATTCAAAAATATTTACATAAATGATTTTTCAAACAGTTTTGTCTTTTGTGGAATGAGCTTTCTGCCATGAACTATTTCTTCATACCTTCTTCACATCATGATGTTCTTGAAATAAGTAGTAATTATAACAACGAGGGACGTGAGACACTTTGATATTTTAAGCTTCTGCTACATCACACCGAAAAACGACCGCCCGCTATCGCTCACAACTTAACCCCAACAAATTAAAGATTGCAAGTGGTAAATTCAGCAAGTTGTTCGTCGAGACAGACCGGACATCGGCACTCCGAACAGATGGCCGGCTTAAAGTTTCTCTTCTACTATAGATACGAACAACTATGTCCCGGACTGGTTAAGGAGAATGCTGAATAACTGTTTTAGTAGTTGAAAGATGATGAGAGTTTGTGAGGGTTGGACTGGAGTATGAGGACTTTTTAAACTTCTTGTGTAGCAAGAAATTATTGAGAAGTGGATGAACAATTTCTAGTATGAGTCATCCCTTGCCTTTTTCCCAACTATGTTGGGGTCGGCTTTCAGCCTTACCGGATTCAGCTGGATACCAGGTTTTTACGTTGAGCGACTGCCTATCAGACCTTCATAACCCAGTAACTGGGCGACACGATACCCTTTGGTTAGACTGGTCAGACTTTCTGGCTCTTCTGGCAACCCCCCGTTACGATTGTCAAAGTTCTACGAATGACAACCGGGACCAACGGCTTTACGTCTCGTAATTTCTAATATGAGTATATTATCATAATAATTAAGAGTAACTCATTTTCTTTGAAGTTTAGGGTTTGGTACCTTAAACTTGAGAAAAAAATGAGTTACGTTGATACTAATATGCGACACATCAATGTTATAAAATTAGCTGAAAAATAATTTTAATTTAAAAGATACTGTATAAATGTGCGAATAAGCTTCTTTTGCGATTTCAGAGTTCTTCTATTTAGAAAATAAAAATAATATTTTTTGAATAAAAGACATTTCTTCGTAAACTCTGAAATTACTTACCCTTAACTCTGCACTTAAACATAGTAACAATCAGTGCTTTTGAATTAAATGCTGCGTTGTTCTATCGTTGATCTTATACGCTATCTACAAAGGAATGCATTTTGCTACGTCGTAGCTAGTGCTTAGAGCTACGGCGTAGGTGACACCCAAACCGCTACGAATACGATAATAATTGTTTGTTTAATTTTTAAAAAAATTAAACAAACAATTCACAAATTTTTAAAAAGTTTGTGAAATTTGGTACTGTTTTAAAGCCAAAATAAAATTATTTTAGTATGTACTTAAATAATTTCAACGAACGTGAAGCTTGTGTGGCGCGGTAAGTAGCTATTCGCGGTGGTGGTAAATTGTTTTTGTGTAAGTCTTTTCTTTATATTATTAGACTATACACTGTATTTTTTTCTGGCTTGTGGTATGTATAGATTCGGCTAACTTTGCGACGAAAATCTAGACTTTTACAAGGTGTTCGCTATGGAAAGCGCCTTAAGGTAAAGAACAGTAGCGTCAGTAGAAACAAAATTATGAAATCTAATAACTATTATGTGATGAGAGGCGAGCGTATTGTATGTTATGACGATCATGAAATAAAATAAAAATGTTTACTAGTAAGCAGGATAATAAAATCACTTTTACACGTCATTATTTTTAAAACTAGCTGTCGGCATTTTCCAAATTTATAAAAATAAGAAAAATTTTAACAGAAGCCCTACATATAGTTTTTCACAGCCTTTTAAACACCAAGCCTCACCAACACCCTTGAGTTAATTTAAACCGCTCCTTATCCCAATACAAACAGATTTCAATTCCCTTTGAGCCCTCTAGCAGAGATTAAACGCCGTCTCAGTGTACAGGAATTTTGTCATACACAAAGAGAATTTTTGATTAGGTCTTAGACTAGGTCGTGGAGTTAAGCTTAGACTTAATCAGGCTAAGTGTGGTAACTTGATTGGTGTCTAAACACTAGCTTACCCCTGCCGGGGTTGCGGAATGTTTATAATAGTTACCGTGACCCTGGAACATAAAGGGCAATCGAAGGAACATGAGTGAGTTTTAGTCAGTAAGAGTCTGACACGCCCTCCCGTCGCACCCAGGACGGGAGCAGTCATTGGATGATTTACCACTCAACAAAAAAAAAAAAATACACTAGCTTACTGATGTTAGCGGTGTCTTATTATTTATTTATTTATTACACTATGGAAGACTTACAGCTATACAAAAACTTAACAAAAAAAAAAACATAGGTGACTGAAAGCCAATTACAAGTCCTCACGTGTAGATATAGCGCCTTACTAATAATCGCTGCATAAAGTTATGACAGGTTTATACGTCAAAAAATGTATGGTTACACAGGCTTTATTCATTGCATAACTTTACACAGTGATTATTAGTAAGGGCAAAAGTAAACACACGTCAGTACAATGTTTTAGTGAACCTGACTAGATAGTGCAAGCATTTGTCAGTAGTGTAGCTTAACAAAAAACACTAAAAACGACTTTTGGAAATTTAACCTGTACCGGGATAAAAAAAAGAGATTAAAGTTTTTACCAAAATGGGCAGGCTAATTCGTAAGACCCAGTTAGTATTAAATAAAAATAAAATACGCCCGTTAACTCAAGACCCGCTTAATCCGCAACCGCTTTCTCTGTTCAACACTTTAACAGCGCGTGGTACAAAACTTTGTTAAACTTTGTCCGCCCCTTAACAAATGCGAAATAAGCCTTAACAATGAATTTCGTAAGTGTCGACCAAGCCCAATGTTCCGGTTAGGTACATAAATATTTCTTTTTGTGGTTCTTATGTGGCAACATTATTTATTTGAAAAGTGTCCGCGTATAAAAGTTGGTTTTGAGTGGTTAGATATTTTTAATTAAATTCTGTTTTCGATAAACCTGGGTCTATTAATGTATTTTTTATTGGTTTGCGAAAATGAATTCTTTTAATTCATCTACATACGGGGTGAGTTCACAAGGGTCACGTACTGTATAGTATCTAAGGTGTAGATAATTATTTTTAGGTTACTTTGTCACATTAAATTTCTCATTTTTAATGGCAAAGGAAATACGTGTAATAAACAGTTTTTTAATAATCTTTCTGAGACATGTGAAATTGGAGTTAATACAAAGTTAATTTCGATGTTTAGTATATGTTGCGCCCGGGGTTGCGGAATGTTTATTATAGTTACCGTGACCCCGGAACATAAAGGGCAACCGAAGGAACATGAGTGGGTTTTAGTCAGTAAAAGTCTGACACGCCCTCCCGCCGCACCCAGGACGGGAGCAGTCATTTGATGATTTCCCACTCCCAAAAAAAAAGTATAAATGTTGCGCATCAAATAATTATTTAGATCTAGGTGATATTAATTTGGTTAAACAATGTAATAATAGTACTAACCTATATTATGGATCCACTGCAAAGGCAATTTAACTCTAAAGTAAAGCTCATACTTTAGAATAACACATAGACAACATGACATTAATTTTTAATTTAAGTGAAACCCTGGGGATAGCTAATGTTTTAATCCTTCGAACACACGTGATTTGAGACACAATGAATAATAAATGAATAAATGATTTATTTTTGTAAATAGGTAATAAATTACACTTTTACACGTCATTTTTTTTTCTCTTTCTTTTTTTTTTAATCGAACGATGGTGCCGGTGTTTCCTAGCTGGACTACTCTGAGAAGATAAATCCTTATCCTTTCCTTACTAATATTATAAATGCGAAAGTAACTCTATCTGTCTGCCTGTCTGTCTCTTCTTCACGCCTTAACTACTGAACCGATTTGAATGAAATTTTGTATAGATATTGTCTGGGACCCGAGAAAGGACATAGGATAGTTTTCATCCCGGAAATCCATCGGGAACGGGAATTATTACTCCACGCGGACAAAGTCGCGGGCAAAAGCTAGCAATAAATAAATAATTATTAATATCTTGGAACAATTTACACACGGCCGTCTGATCCCAAGCTCAGCAGAGCTTGTGTTATGGTAACAAGATAACTGATATACACACTTATATAATTTATAAATACATACATAATACAGATAAATAACACCCAGACACAGAACAAACAATCATGCTCATCACAAAAGTTTGTCCTGGGTGGGAACCGAACCCACGACCTCTGGTTTAGCAGTCAGGGTCACTGACCACTAGACCAACAGGCCCGTACAATAGAAAGACAATAGCAGCCCGACAGCCGGCTGTCGGTTGTTCGTTAAAAGGTTAATAATGTTACATCAGAATTAAGAATAAACTCTATAATAAGAAATTGTAAAAATAATAGTACTCTGTTCAATAATTCCGTTTTTAAAGCTCAGCTTTACATAAATGTTGTTAACAAAAATATGCAAGCTCATACATTTCAAAATTAAATTGTAAAAACGTTACGGGAAGGCAAAATAATAAAAACGATGATCACTCACATTTTAACAGCAGCTAAAATATTCTCTACGCAAAGTGTACAGTCAATAACAAAATTCATTTACTTTTTATTTTATTTTATTCCGTTCTCTCGAAGTCTGGTTGGGTAGAAACAACTGTCATTCGCACTCGATATGTTAAAGTTTGCTTGGCTCATTTTTTTTAAATTTTTAGGGTACCGTACTCAAAAGATGCCAAACGATGTCATATTATTCTTACTTTCACATTGTTTAAAGAAAAATGCATGTTCGATAAGAAGTTTGTAATACTCATAAACCTTCAAACATACATGATTCGAGACACAATAGAAAGACAATAGCAGCCCCACAGCCGGCTGTCGCTTGGTCGTTGAAAGGTTAAGGAAGGCAAACATATTGTTATATATTTATTTTTGCAGTTTTTGCAATTTTTTTACATTATGTGGTGGTACAAAACCCTTTGTAGGCGAACCCTATTTGCACTTTGCAATTTTCTAAGGTTATTATTGCTTCAAAGAAAATCCTTATGAGAATTGTTTGGTTCTGTTTGTTATTCTATAATATTTATTATACCAACAAGGTTTTATGTTCGGGTCGTTAATAATGACGATGTAAAAAAATTTAGGTTTATCTTTAATTTTTATTACCAGGCGCGTATAAAAATTGATATATTCATGTTTTCTGCGAATTTCTGTTTCACTCAGTATTTAATTTCATGTTTTTATTACTATATTATTTATGTTGCTTCATTTTTAATTATACGCGTAAGTTATTTTATAAAGGTACTCCATAAAATTTTACGATATTAAAAATAATAATGCCAGCATAATACATCAATGTCGCTACAGCTAGTGTAAGAGTTGCTAATGGATAAACAGGTCTTACATAGTTATATTATAATAATAATACCAGCCTATTACTGTCCCACTGCAGGGCAAAGGCTCTCCATTCATACAGAGAAGGCACGAGCATTGACCTCCACGTTTAAAACATGAATTATTGGCAATTTCAAACTAAATATTCATTTAAATTTTCTGCAAAATGATGTGAAAAGAAAATATTAAAATTATGTTAATGTAGTTTTACAATAAATTCAAAATTTAAAAAACCCAGACATAAAAAGAGTATGCAATTATTATGACAAAAGGTTAAAAATGCTAAACCCTATAAAAAGCAAACAAACTGAGCGTGTAACATTCCTATCACACCTAACAAACGACCTGATGACCTTGAAGACCTGAACCGATTTCCACCAAACATAGCTAAGAACACTCTCGACTGATATACCTTTCAAACAATAAAAACCGCATTAAAATCGGATCATCCGTTTGGGAGATACGATGCCACAGACAGACACGTACACATTTACACACACAGACACGTACACATTTACACACACAAACACGTCAAACTTATAACACCCCGTCGATTTTGCGTCGGGGGTTAAAAAATACCGTACTTTTAAAGCGTAAAATTTGGTGTGTTAAACGTAAAAAATATGTTCTTGCAAGGTAAAAATTACACTCATATTCATCTACTTTATCAGTAAGTACGTAAAATTTTTGTCAGAAAAGTGAGCATTAAATTATTCACTACACAATATTCCGCTTCAGAGATTTCATAAAAGTCAATTGTAAGTCAAATCAAGCGTGTTAGTGGTACAGTCGGGAACAGCGATTAATTGTCGTTCGTACGACAAAATCCGTTGTGTGACGTGACACGTGACATTTTCTGGTCTCTATTGTCTTTTGCGTAACGTATTGACGTTTTAACCCGGGGTTTAGACGGCAGATTTGGTTACCATTTTTGGGGAATATGGAGGCTGGAGCATTGTTCAATTTAAATTAACTTACACACATCAACATGGTTTAGGGATATTTCAATTAAACCTAAATAACTAAAATTCTATTAACTTTTTGTTAAGACACCTACACATTAAAATAAACCTTGTTTAAAAGCCTATCTAATCTAATAATAAACTTTTAGATAAAGCTAAATTAAAGGAAGAGGAAAAACTCAGGCAAAATTTCAATCTAAACTTTATTTTTGAAACATAAATAACCTAAACAAAACAACTATTTTTTATAAAAATTATAAAAAAATAAGACCTAAGACACCTAAGACTCTCCTGACATATCTGCAGCAGTTCTGCATACTCAAAACAAGGGTGTCAATATCCTGTTGTGGAATACTGCCCCAAATTGCGGTAGACCATGTTGATGTGTGTACTTGTACATTATCTGTATTAAAATTAAATTATTTAGACCGTATTATACTCGATTAAACTAAGTACCCTAAGAGCAATATGATTTTATTCTGTTTGTACCGAGAATTATGCTTTTCGAGGTGAAGAAACTACACCGCGATTTAATTTTAAACCCAATGCCATCTATCGAGCTAACGATTAGCTACTTTTATGACTAAATGTTGGTTATACGTCTGTTGAAGCGTTAAAATTGATCACACATCCATACTAATATTATAAATGCGAAAGTAACTCTGTCTGTCTGTCTCTTCTTCACGCCTAAACCACTGAACCGATTTAAATGAAATTTGGTACAGATATAGTCTGGGATCCGAGAAAGGACATAGAATAGTTTTCATCCCGGAAATCTCCCGGGAATGGGAACTGTTATTCCACGCAGACGAAGTCGCGGGCAAAAGCTAGTTTAATATATTTTTTCTATATTGAACAACTATTCACTACACAATCAAAGTCAGTATGAGGTAAAGTCAAGCGAGTTAGATGAACAGTGGTGCACAACGATTAGTTGTCGTTCTTGCAACAAAGGTTGTCACCTGACGTGACGTGTGACATTTTCACATTCACAATTTTTATGGTGTAAATTATCATATGGACTAAGACTACTAAACTAGGGTTCAGACGTTGTGGAGAGAGACTGGGGGTGAGAAAACTAAATATTGTGTATGTATAATTACATACATTTATTTATAGTTTTATTTTGAAAAACACAAAAAAAAATAGCGAACACATTATTGACAATACAAAATGATTGATTGAATTGTCACGTTTTTAAACCAAAGTTATACATAGTATATTCATATTATGCAGTATAACAGCTGAGACTTTAGCTTCGCCATTCTGTTTCCGAGTGATAAAAATTGAGAAGAAAGTCACGGACGGAAGCTAGTATAGTAATAAAATTAATGATGATAAAGATGTCGTTTCGTAATCTGGAAATTGCGTGTCCGAGTTTTTTCAGTAACTCTTTGATTAATTAATAAATAAGAACAGTTTAATAGAATTGCGTTTTATCTTTTATAGTGAAGTCTTGATTAAGATAGATTTTTAATAGGTTTATAGTCATTTAGTGGTCAGCTAGTCGTGATGGCCTAGTGGTTAAGGCGCCCGCCTTTCATGCAAGAAGTTGCGGGTTTGAATCCGGGCAAGTACCAATGTGACTTTTTCAAAAGTTTATCTTAGACATCACAGACATCGGTGAAGGAAAACATCGTGAGGAAACCTGGACTTGTAGTTAATATAAGTTCGAAATCGCCAACCCGCCTTGAGCAAGCGTGGTGATCAATGCTCGTGCCTTCTCTGTATGAGAAGAGGCCTTTGCCCTGCAGTGGGACAGTTATAGGCTGGTATTATATTATTATATTATATTATATTATGGTCATTGAAAAAGTTTTTTTATTCAGTTTTGTAACGCCTATTAAAAGGTCAATGTTTAAATGAAAACAGTTAGTCAAACGAAGTTAATTAAGAAACTTAGAGTTTCGTTTTATTTTAACTTTCTAATTTATGCAAATAATTAAAAAAACCAAAGGTTGTTTAAGTTTATAAATATTTAAGGTTTGATTAAAATAATAATTTAGTTTTATCTGCAAACTAAGTAAGCAAAGTGCTTGTAATTTATATTTATTAAGAGGTTAAAAAATGTAATCTAAAAAACCACAACTCATGAAGATACTTTTATAATTTAATAAGATTAATTAAAATAATAATTTTAGTAATAAACGTAAAAGTTTGTGAAAATGTGTGAATTTGTTTTGTTACTCAGCACCTAAAAACCTGTAAACGCTATAGCACCTTAATACCATAGATCGAATCTTGATGAAACTAGACAATATTAATAATTGTAGCTAACATCAGTGTCGTGATGGCTCAGTGGATAAGGCGCCCGCCTCGTGTGTAAGAGGTTGTGGGTTCGAATTCGGGCAAGTACCAATGTGACTTTTTCAATTCATATGTACTTTCTAAAGTTTATCTTAGACATCACTGACATCCCGTGCCTCGGAAAGCACGTAAAGCCGTTGGTCCCGGTTGTCAATTGTACAACTTTGACAGTCGATACTGGTTAGCCAGAAACTCTGACCAGTCTAACCAAGAGGTATCGTGTCGCCCAGTTACTGGGTTGTGGAGGTCAGATAGGCAGTCGCTCCACGTAAAACACCGGTATCCAGCTAAATCCGGTTAGGCTGGCAGCCGACCCCAACACGGTTAGGAAAAGGCTAGGGAGATGATGATGTAGCTAACATCACATACACATGCATAATATACTACAGACTCGTATAGGAACCAAAAAACTTACTTCAAGCAAGAAAAAATTGCTGTTCAAATGAAACAAAAATTAACCTTTCAACGCTGTCAGGCTGCTATTGTCTTTCTATTGTGTCTCGAATCACTTGTGTACAAAGGTTTAAAAGACCTCTGAAGGATCATATAAGTAAATACTCAAAAGCGTAGAAAAAACAAACACATACGTATTTAACGTCAGTACAGAAAGAACACACGACGCCACAAAAATACGAGTCATCGAAGGTTATTAAATGAACACGCAACACGAGAACAGAATACATCTCACCACTCGAGTTAACTGGTGAAGTATTTAAGGAACGGTATGTTTGACCTTTTAACCTTTCGACGGAAAAGCGACAGCTGGCTGTCGCGCTGATATTGTCTTTCTATTGTGTCTCAAATCACGGGTATTCGAAAGATGTAGTAGGTTACTTTTGATACTTTTGATGATGATGATGAAACAGTGTTTCTTGCTGGATGACACACTGAAAAAAATGTTCGGTCCTATCACGAATTTTTGTTGATTTTACCAAACTTCTTAAGTTGGCGTTACCAAATTTATTTGGATCTACCAAATAAATTTGGTACAAGGCCAACTTAAGAAGTTGTAGAACCGCTGCAGATGTGTCAGGAGAGTCTTAGGTGGATCCACGGATTATTTATTAATTTTAAGTTTCCAACAATTTTTATAACAAAAAATAGATGTTTTGAAAAATTAACAAAACATAGGTGTAATCTACCAAATAAATTTGGAAACGCCAACTTAACCCTAGAAAGATAATCTACGTCTGCGAGGCGTATCGTGAAATTAAATTTCGTTGTAATTTTTTTATTATTAATCGCAGCACGCTGGCTCCTCTAGTTATCTCTGTCGGCGACCGGAACTAGCGCTAAGCAGCAGTAGCACCACGGTAAGTACGTTCAAATAAAAGATATACCTATGTCGTACGTCCGCGAGACGTATGATTATCTTTAATGCAACTTCTGCAATCATTTGAACTGATGGTTTATTGTTATTAACACGTATTTATTATTATTTTCAGGTATTTATTATTTTTATATTATAATAGCAAGTCAAAGGTGTTGAATAATTCTCAAATTGAGAACTTTTTATATCAAAATTATAAAAATATAGGCAGTTACATGAAACTAAACAAAGCAATCAACTTCCGATATTGCAGTTGGGTTTTTTGATTATTATTAATTCTATTTTTTTTTATTTCTCCTTTTTTTTAATGAATATATCCTATGTCATTCGAATTGAGACGAAATCATTGACACCTCGTATTATTATGTCGAAACCCGTTGAACAATTTAGGCTGTAGAACGCGCCATAGAATGAGACATACATACATAAGTACAAACATACATACGCTTGAAAAACATAACCCTTCTTTCGGCAGTCGGGTAATGAAGAGGAATCGTTATCAGAATCTGAAAGTGAATGCAAATAAAACCACTTAGAAGACGATCTGCAGAGTGACACTGAAGACAAATAAAATTCATCTATGAAGCTGTGGATATACCCGAAATGTCTGCTGAAGACCATTCAGAGTCTACTGCTGACCAAGCTACGCCTTCTAATAGCCGCATAATTATTAGTTCTCAGCGCACACCCAGAAGTAAAAATAACCATTGTTGGGCTTGTGGTCCAACAAGGGTCGAAGTCGCGGTAGAACCTTAGCAGTGAATATTGGCCGATCAGCTAGAAGGCCAGAGCGTACTACATGTGTAGAAACGTTTACAACCCCTTGTTATATTTTATAATATAATAATAAGAAAATATAAACACTGAAAGTGATTTTAAATGTTCCAATAGGAGACAAGTCAAGTTTTTGCTAATTTGTAAAGTAGTTTACGATTTTTGTTTGTAATTTGTCAATTAAACTTTATTATTGCTATTTTATAGTTTTATTTACTTGAATAAAATACTAACAATTATTTAAACCAATAAAGCACGATAATACATCCGTGGGCTTACTAAAAATCTTAATTAACTAAGGTACGTCTGACAGACGTATGATTATCTTTTACGCTAGTTAAAATATGATTATCTTTCTAGGGTTAAGAAGTTTGGTAAAATCAACAAAAATTCGTGATAGGACCGAATATTTTTTTCAGTGCATACGGGTCTGAAACATGGCCGCTAACTATGGACCTCAATGTGGTAACTCCCTCCTCTACGGTCTACGGATCCGTAACCATTTTTTTTTTCACCATTTAGAAAGACTCACGCATGATGGCTGGTAACAGCTGGATACGGGTTTCTAAAAATCGCTGAAAGAATCACTACATAGTATAAAACAAAGTCGCTATCCGCCGCCTGTCCCTATGTATGCTTAGATCTTTAAAACTACGCAACGGATTTTGATGCGGTTTTTAGGGTTCCGTAGCCAAATGGCAAAAACGGAATCCTTATAGATTCGTCATGTCTGTCTGTCTGTCTGTCCGTCCGTATGTCACAGCCATTTTTTTCCGAAACTATAAGAGCTATACTGTTGAAACTTGCTGAGTGGATGTATTCTGTGAACCGCATTAAGATTCTAATACAAAAATAGAAAATAAATAATAAAATTTGGGGGTCCCCATACATAGAACTTAAATGCAAAAAAAATTTTTTCATCATACCCATATGTGTGGGGTATCTATGGATAGGTCTTCAAAAATGATATTGAGGTTTCTAATATCATTATTCTCTAAACTGAATAGTTTGCGCGAGAGACACTTTCAAAGTGGTAAAATGTTGGTCCCCCCCCCCTGTAACTTCTAAAATAAGAGTATGATAAATCAAAAAAAAAATATATGATGTACATAACCATGTAAATTTCCACTGAAAATTGGTTTGAACGAGATCTAGTAAACAGTTTTTTTTAATACGTCATAAACCGTATATCGTAATTTACCTTTCATTCAATCAACTCAAATATAAAAATTAAAAGAAAACATTTAATTTTATAAACATAAACCTTATGGTTATTTTAAAACTACGGAACCCTTCATGAGCGAGTCCGACTCGCACTTCGCCGGTTTTTTAATAGATAGAGTGATTCTTAAGGAAGGTTTATATGTATAATACATGCTTATTATAGTAGAGAAAAGCCGGGATTTTTAAAGATTTGTAACACCCATGCAAAGCTAGGGCGGGTCGCTAGTAGATAATAAAATAATCCACAATAAACTAGCGTAGGTTAGAGTTGATGATGACAAGTAGAATGAAGTGGTAGTAATTCCTTTAAACATCCAATTTACTACAACAAACTTATCTTTAAAAGCCCTTTCCAAATTGGATCTGTCGCTGAAAATTATTTTCCCAGAAGCAACACTCGCAACTAAATTCGAAGCTCACCAAATTCTCTAGTTTGCGTACTCATGCAAACAGTTTCAGATTTCCAATTTAATACACCGACGAAATGCATACGTATTACACATTCACGTTAACTCAAACTGAGCCAACCTTTACCCAGCAATAAATTTATTTGCAGTCGACAAAAGGAGTTTTCATAAATTAAATTCCGCGGAACCCAAAATTGAATTTCTTTACGGCTGCTCCGATAATCAAATGAATAATCCATTTACAGTCCTTGTACGGTGTTCGTGAGAAAAAAGAACTTTTTTTTTTAACTTCAGTTCAACGCTTCTAGAGAACCAAATTTTATCTTCAATGTATTTTATTCTATTCGTATTTCGTTGGTCCATTAAGCTGCCAGGTGGGAACGGTGTTTCAGGTGGAATTTTTAATATGTTTCCCGGAATGAGACTGTCGGTGACTGTACGTGGTTACAATTCTTTATAAGGTTAAAAGTGTAAGTTATTGTTTTTCAAAGAAAAAAAATGGCACTGGATGTTTTTTTATTGGATATTTTATAAAAAATAGAGCTATAAAAACCTAATGTAGCTTATAAAGTTGATCAAATTGTTTATATTATTATTGTTTACACCATTCATAATATGAAAAACAACTACTACCATATTTTACTCTAAAATGGTAGTAGTTGTTCTCCATACAGAACAACCTTTTTAAATTGGGCAACAATTTTTAGCTTTAAAAGACATTCCATTGTATCAAAATAAATAATTACAGAACACATTCATAAACACGACCAAAGAGCAAGTTAAAAAGTCAAAGTAACAAAAAGTTACAAAACTCTGCGTTGATAAAAGAGCAAAATGACAGAAAACAAAATGGCTTTCATAATTTTTCTTTCACTCAACCGCTATACACATTCACATTTTCTTCCACAATGGGCGCACAAAATTCATACTCCTACAAAACCCACGGTTAAATTTTAATTTCAGTAAGTAGTTCACAAAACGAGTTGTATAAACAAGCCAGTCATAACTCATCTCCCGGTAGCCGTAAAAAATCTTTCACTGAGAATCGTCTCAGTGCATTATTCTCATTACCATAATCCCAATTACTTACCATCCGTCGTCGGTATAATTTACCGCTGGGTTACAAGCCCTAGTTTGGTATGCATTCATTCTGCAAACTGTCTTAGTACGTCGAGGTTTGGAAAATTTTACAGAAGTTATAAAGAAGTTTTTACTGACGCGCTTTATGGAGTGTGGTTATTGGAGGGTTTGAGCAGGATTTTCGGGGGCAAAAATTTTAAATAAACGGTGTCGCAAAAATGTGCCAGTGTCAACTTTGCCTATATACTGGCTTAACCTTTGGTAGACTAAAATAAAAATGGAAGACTTGACAAGATAAGTCTATTTAACATGGGACAAGACAGGATATGACATTTTTGATTTTAATATCATGAGATAGTGACTTACATTATATTAATATTGAAAAAAATATTTTTATTGGGTAGCTCATTTAACGAAGAACGCTATAGGCTACATAGCTTCACGTTATGACCTATGCGATCGGAGTAGTAACCAAAGCGAGTTTTGAAAAGGTTAGTACGTTATTCTTATTTTGTAATTGAACCAATATATCTAATTAGTTGTGGTAAGGTGTCGTGATGGCTCAGTGGATAAGGCGCCCGCCTCGTGTGTAAGAGGTTGTGGGTTCGAATCCGGGCAAGTACCAATGTGACTTTTTCAATTCATATGTACTTTCTAAAGTTTATCTTAGACATCACTGACATCCCGTGCCTCGGAAAGCACGTAAAGCCGTTGGTCCCGGTTGTCATTCGTAGAACTTTGACAGTCGTTACTGGTTAGCCAGAAACTCTGACCAGTCTAACCAAGAGGTATCGGGTCGCCCAGTTACTGGGTTGTGGAGGTCAGATAGGCAGTCGCTCCACGTAAAACACCGGTATCCAGCTAAATCCGGTTAGGCTGGCAGCCGACCCCAATACGGTTGGGAAAAGGCTAGGGAGATGATGATGATCTAATTAGTTGTAATACATTTTCGACAGTGAGAACAATGTGATAGTCAATCTGTCCCTGTTAATTTGAAGCGATTATTCACAAATTACTATTTGCAAATAGCCAATTAATATTTGCATAAACCATAACATAATTCAACATTGTATTAGTAAGCTAATCTTGTTACTATCGTAGAATATAGTGTTACGATTGCATATTGGTGGTAAATTATAGAAACGAAAATCCTTCGAACTCTTGTCACAATTTTATTTAACTGACAAACACTGCCAAAAAACTACAAAATATGTAGTAGGCAATGATGTTCTATACAATAAAGACGTAGATATCGGACTAGCGCGTGCAAATTGTTGCAGTCAAATTCAGACAATTGTTGTAATTTCACTTAGTCGGCTAATAGCAGCGAGCGAAGTAAAGCGTGTCCGTGGTGTGACAATATAATCTAAAATGCCGAGCTGTGTGTTAAGAAAATGTAAAAACTATGGTTCCAAGATAAATAAGAGTGAAGGAATTTCATACCATACGTAAGTAAGATATAAAATTACGTCTTTTTGTGTTTTTTCACGATTTTATTTCTCATTTACAAATAAATTTCGGATTTTTAATATGACGGTTCGAAAAGGATAGAGAATATGATGGCCACTGCAGCGCGACAAGGACAAATAGCATATGTCATTATAACATTATGACATTGTCATAGATTAATCAACCAGAAGCGAAATCGTAGGCAAAATACATAGCGTTTGTAACCGCTCGATTGCGCAACCTGAGTTTTCTTGTTAGTTAGTGAGCGTCTTGCTAAAATAATATTATGCTGAATATTCAAGTCGGAGGTCTTATAACTTAAAGGGATCCTATTTTCCAAGTGGCGCGATCATCAGTAAAAGAACCCTAACGATTCATCATATATACTTATTATCGATCGCTGAGTAAGTACACAATTTATCAAAAATCCCTTCGGCAGAACTCAAATACAGGTACTGTTATTTATTTAGAATTTGTTTGTGAATAAAAAGATCACTATTTTGTTTGTTGTTTTATTTAATAGATCATACCTATTGTTATATTCAATGTCTCTTCTGTTGGCAAATCCGCATACTCTATGATTCATTAGTGTACTTCAAACGCAACACATTACATATAACTATCTCTTTCTGTATCATAAGTTCCGTATTATCTATCGCAGTCGTAGTTGAAAACTACTATAATCCTATATGTCAGTACTTTGTATGACAACGCAACAACACAGAACGTCGCTCAGTATGAACGTAGCGTATCTTCTTTTAAATATCATTGGTAGTAGGTAACTATTTTTAAATGGTTTTTTTTCATCCAATTTAATTCAATTCAATTCAATATATTTGTTTGTGAACATAAGTTGTAGTACTTACGGTCTTTTATTTTATCATTTTATGTGATTCTCCTTGTTTTTAATAGTATTTCTAATTAGTTATAACATTCTGAAAAGAAATAATTAATTTGTAAACAACGTTTGACACTTTTTCATTAGACATTTGTCAATCATTCTATTTGTTTTCTTTAAAGGTGGAGGTTGGTTTATCTTCGTGAAGTTTGCATACGTTTTTATAGACCTGTCCGCCTAATTTTGTTACTGGCACCCTCATTTTCTTTACTATTTCAAAATTTTGATTCAAAACATTGCGTTCCTAACAAAGTGTTCGAAAAGAGTCTTCTTTATTGATATTTTTGCAGAGGGAAGTCAGTCTTGTGCCGGCATCGAAAATAGAAGGAGTAACTGGGAGGTCTAGAAGTGAACCCTCTCATACATTATCGCAGAACCTCTGAGTGAAGTAAACCTCTAAGTGAACCGGCCTCTCTCTTGGGTTCACCTCCCAGTTTACTCCTGCACGCGCTTCTGCGTTATTTATTTCTAGCCTCCAGCCTCGGCTACCGAACTACCGAGGTACCTGCTCAGCCTTCGGCGTCAATTGCCGAGGCCCCTGCTCAGCCTCCGGCCTCCGCCGCCGAAGCCCCTGCTCAGCCTCCGGCGTCTGCTACCGAGGTGACTACTCCGCCTCCGGCATCTGCTGCCAAGGCGCCTACTCTGCCTCTGGCCTGCGTAGTCGGGACACCTACTCTGCCTCCAGCCTCCGCTGTCGAGGCGTCTACTCTGCCTCCGGCCTGCGTAGTCGGGGCACCTACCCTGCCTCCAGCCTCCGCTGTCGAGGCGCCTACTCCGCCTCCGGCCTCTACTGCCGGGGCGCCTATTCTGCCTCCAGCCTCCGCTGTCGAGGGGCCTACTCTGCCTCCGGCCTGTGTAGTCGGGGTGCCTGCTCTGCCTCCAGCCAGCGTAGTCGAGGCGCCTACTCTGCCTCCGGCCTCCGTTGCCGAGGCGCTTACCCTGCCTCGTGACGACGTGAAGCACCTCCGAATCCTGGTTTTTAACATCCTCTACTATTTATTTTAAATCCTACGAGTTTGGGCCAAAGTGTAGGGTGATCAGGTACTCTCATTGTTATAATTATAAATATATATCTGTAAATTTCCTAACTGTTTAATTTCTTTTCCTAACCTTCTGTTCGTCTGGGACTCCAGTTCCCTAAGGTTCTGGTTTCCTAGACGAACCTACCTGTGTGATTGTTTCCCTGGGCCTCTACAACCCAGGGTAACGTTACAAAGTATATAATAGACTAGCCTTTGCCCGCGGTTTCGCTCGCGTTAGAAAGAGACAAAAAGTAGCCTATGTTACTCTCCATGCCTTCAACTATCTCCACTTAAAAAATCACGTCAATTCGTCGCTCCGTTTTGCGGTGAAAGAAAGACAAACATACAGACAGACAGACACACTTCCCCATTTATAATATTACTAGCTGACCCGACAGACGTTGTCTTGTCAAGTATGAATATTGAATTCGAATTGACATACTACCTACCTACTACCTACCTACTACCTACCTACTACCTACCTACTACCTACCTACTACCTACCTACTACCTACCTACTACCTACCTACTACCTACCTACTACCTACCTACTACCTACCTACTACCTACCTACTACCTACCTACTACCTACCTACTACCTACCTACTACCTACCTACTACCTACCTACTACCTACCTACTACCTACCTACTACCTACCTACTACCTACCTACTACCTACCTACTACCTACCTACTACCTACCTACTACCTACCTACTACCTACCTACTACCTACCTACTACCTACCTACTACCTACCTACTACCTACCTACTACCTACCTACTACCTACCTACTACCTACCTACTAACTACCTACCTACTACCTACCTACTACCTACCTACCTACTACCTACCTACTACCTACCTACTACCTACCTACTACCTACCTACTACCTACCTACTACCTACACCTACTACCTACCTACTACCTACCTACTACCTACCTACTACCTACCTACCTACTACCTACCTACTACCTACCTACTACCTACCTACTACCTACCTACTACCTACCTACTACCTACCTACTACCTACCTACTACCTACCTACTACCTACACCTACTACCTACCTACTACCTACCTACTACCTACCTACTACCTACCTACTACCTACCTACCTACTACCTACCTACTACCTACCTACTACCTACCTACTACCTACCTACTACCTACCTACTACCTACCTACTACCTACCTACTACCTACCTACTACCTACCTACTACCTACCTACTACCTACACCTACTACCTACCTACTACCTACCTACTACCTACCTACTACCTACCTACTACCTACCTACTACCTACCTACTACCTACCTACTACCTACCTACTACCTACCTACTACCTACCTACTACCTACCTACTACCTACCTACTACCTACCTACTACCTACCTACTACCTACCTACTACCTACACCTACTACCTACCTACTACCTACCTACTACCTACCTACTACCTACCTACTACCTACCTACTACCTACCTACTACCTACCTACTACCTACCTACTACCTACCTACTACCTACCTACTACCTACCTACTACCTACCTACTACCTACCTACCACCTATCATCCATACGTCATTACATAGCTGTCATTATACGTCAATTTTGTTATTCCAAGTCTGATTCTTTTTTGTTATACCACGTTTTATAGTGACTGACGTTACATGTCAAGTCACACGGGAATGATGTCGAACGGGATAAAAAGTATCCTATGTCCTTCTCCTGGCTCTAAACTACCTCCCTGCCAATTTTCAGCTAAATCGGTTCAGCCGTTCTTGAGTTATAAGTGAAGTAACTAACACGACTTTCTTTTATATATATAGATTAGTATGGATGTTACAGCCAATGCAGTATCATTGATCACTATGCCTACCATTTAATAGTGTACAAATTAATGTTTAGGTAATTAATTGTATTCAAATAACATATGTATAATAAAATCAAAATAAAAATTTAGTTCAGTTGTTAGTTACTGTGTCAATTTCTATTTAATCTGAGTAATAATTGCACCTAAGAGTAACGTTACGCAAAACTTCAAAACACTGTACCGTCGTCAATTTTCGTTTAAAAAAAAAAACAAACAATACCCGTCTTATTACAAAACAAGGTTTTTCTTTTAACCAGGTTTAAACCATTGAGCTAGGTTTTGTATTTCGAATCCTGATTGTATCAGAATAAGATTCAAATTACAAAACCTGGCTTAATAGTTTAAACCTGGTTTAGAGAAAAACCTTGTTTTGCAATTAGGCGGTACGTGTCATCTTGATAAATCTATCTGACAGACTAAATAACCTTTTTTTGTCGTCTCGCCTATTCTGTTACACGAGTAGAGATGGTAAAGCCTAAGAAAAACCCTCTGTTTATAACGTTTATCAACATGTTCTCTTACTATGATAATAAGGATCGGTTTCCCCATTGTCTTTTATTATTTTTGGTATAAATGCTTCCCCACTTATCCATCTTCATTATATCAGCTTGCGGGATTATATCAATATAATATAATAAAAGTCACTCATAATAAAATCACTCCAAATAATACATATTATGTATTATTTGGAGTGATTTTATTATGAGTGACTTTTGTTCGTCATTGTACTGCTTTGGTAAGGGTGTTCTTTGATTCAAAATTCGTTACTGTCAGTGTGTAATTTGAATTGACGTATTCATATCATAGGTATGAATATCTATACTTCATATTTTTTGTGTTTATACAATGCTGGGTTGATTATGAAATAATGTAAAAAATCCATGTTTTGTCATTTATGTATGTATCCATACTAATATTATAAACGGGAAAGTGTGTCTGTCTGTCTGTCTGTCTTTCTTTCACGGCAAAACGGAGCGACGAATTAACGTGATTATTTAAGTGGAGATAGTTGAAGGGATGGAGAGTAACATAGGCTACTTTTTGTTTCTTTCTAACGCGAGCGAAGCCGCGGGCAGAAGCTAGTCTTCTTATAAATTAAAACGTTTATATTATCAATATTCTTAACACACGTCCAACACAGAATTTTTAAGAAACACTAAAACAAAAGTAATTTGCATTATCACATCTACCTATTTTTTTATATAATAAAACCTAATGAAATATTTCACAAGTTATAAAAAATATTGGAAAATTATGCCCATATGCCCCATGGTTTATTGTGTTTTTAAAATATTCTTCAATATTGGCTCAAGGAAAATGTTTTCTTTTTTAACAATCTTCATTCAACCCTCTCTTTGCTACGGAAGGTCCCTTTGTCCTTCAAGGCGTTAGACTGGAAACACACATTTGTGTACCACGTGGCGTAACATCTGGTGTCAAAGGAATCGATGCGAGGAAATGGTCGGGCCATAAAATTGGTAACGATTTAGGCGCGGTGTTGCACGAAGTAAGTAAGGAGCAACAGACACAGTGTCTTTATATAATTTTAAAATCTGTATCAAGTTTTTTGGGGTGGTATTCTTGGCGTAATTTTTTCATATCAAAAATGACTTATTGAGATAATTACAGAGTGATTCATTAGCAATCTTTGAATCCGTACTAATATTATAAATGCGAAAGTAACTCTGACTGCCTGTCTGTCTCTTCTTCACGCCTAAACCACTAAACTGATTTGATTGAAATTTGGTACAGATATAGTCTGGGACACGAGAATGGACATAGAATAGTTTTCATCCCGGAAATTCCCCGAGAAGGGAAACTATTATTCAACGGTGACGAAGTCGCGGGCAAAAGCTAGTTTTTTATAACATTTGCATGTAGAGAAAGGTAAATTTCAAAGATTTTGTAAACCTGTGAGAAGCTGGGAGGGTCACCAGTAGTCATATAAAAAATTACCAATCTATAATTTAGTTAACTAGTTACACTGTAATATAACCAAGATTTACTCAGGAAATAAATTATTAATAAATAAAATGTTGATATATCAGAAACTAATGTGAACCCATCTTACAAAGTTAAACCTATAAAAAACCAACCAATACACAAACATCACTAAACCTTCACAATTCGCTATAAAACGCGAGTCAAGGCTATCCAACATTGTTTTTACCCTTTTTCATTTCCACAACCTATCTCAACATCGTCTCCACATGCCTTTTACGGACACTATCTCGTTGGGTTGCTGGGCACGTGCCTCGATCGTGTTAGTGTCGGGTCATAGGACTTGAGACTGGTATTCCGGACGGCCGCGGTCTTTTACGAGTTCACGCGGCTGTTGGAGGGTTGACTGGCTTTAGTGGCAACTGATAAGTTTTATTTTTTTTGGAGGTTTTATAGGAAACTGGTTTTTGATTGTGTTGTCGCCTGGATGGGTGTCTTACTTCTGCAGATGGATTTGTGAAGTAGGAAGACATTTATGTCCTTCTGGATGCCCAATCGATCTCCAAAACAAGGAAGTTTCTTCACAATCTGTAGTTTTGCCATGAAAGCGTAACAGATAGATATACTCTTATTGATTAGATGGTTAATTAGTATGGACATTATGTATATATTTTTTGTTGTGAATAGTGAGTTTTTGTGTATAAGTAGAAAAAAGTGTTATGACTGACGACGGCGCGACATAACTATACAAGATTTCAACTGACTAAAAAAATATACCGTATAATACCAAAGACGTCTTAAACAAAAATCCCAAAAATACTTCAACAAAACTCCACCGCAAATATAACCTACCTACTTTAAAATTCCTAAAACCATTTTCCCACTTCGCTCTCAAAAAACCCGACGATTTTTTCTCAACGTCCATTTGCCAAGAAAAAGACTCGCTCATAACACTCATCTCCAGTGTTTCGGCATGGCCCGAGTCCAATGAAACCATAATTAGGGCCGAGTTACGTAATCCTCTCTAAATAACTGGCCCTCTCGAAGGAGGCAGCTTCGACGGCTCTCTGACTGACGGTAATAGACTCGCCGTTATAGAGGTTAAACTGCCGGTTTTGCTTGTTTCATTTGGTACTTTTGTCTGTAAATTTGGCTATGTGAATGAATGATTCAGATGAAAAAAATGTACTTAATTTACATTATAATATAACACAACTAAACACATTGAAAAATAAAAACATAAAACATGGAATCGAGAAAGAAAAATGATGCAACTGTGAATTATGACAGAAACTGTCTCTCATGCAAGGGGTAGAATTCAAATTCGGGCAAGTACCAATGTCACTTTTTCAATTCATATGTACTTTTTAAAGCTTATCTTGGGCATCACAGACATCGGTGAAGAAAAACATCGTGAGCAAACCTGGACTTATAGTTTAACGGCCGAACTCAATAACGTACTTATCTTTAACCATCTGTTAAATTACCGATCTTTAGTGCCTATAACCGCATTTGTGCGTTTCAATAAACTAAAGATAGATAGGAATATCTACCTTTACTTTGTTCTATCTTTGGGAGGGCTTACCGCTTACCATAGTTAAGTAGATCCATAGAAAAAAAATGTAGAGCGTCTCAATAACTTTTTGACAGTGAACTTTAGTTTGTTTTCGTTACTGTCAGTCACAAATTTGCTATCTCCCGAAATCGGGCGATTAACTGCTGGTGTACATAGTAATTACAACTTATCTCATAATAAAATGGTTTTTTTTAGTGATGAAAGTTATAATGAGATGTATGAGACTGGTTTATTTGATTCTGCGACAACTACAGAATCAGGTGAACGCAGAGTGCACAGTCGCATTAACTACGAAACTGAATTTTCTGATTCGGATTTACATTTAGATTTAGATTAAATAAAACTAGTGTAAATGAATTATCACTAAAAATGTTACCAAATTTGAGAGTTAAATCCTGTCGGTGAGTAAACTAGTGTAGCTAAACATGAGATAGGTATTTTTATTTATTATTATTTATTTATTAATCATACGAATTAACATTACAAAATTATAAAAGTATCTCCCAAAACCGTCTAGACGATTTATTTATGACAATACAAATAAGTTATTAATTTCCAAAAAAATCACAAGTCGAAACACTTCAGAACAGATGCGGATTGCGGATGCGAACGAGCGCGCGGGAATACAAAGGTTGACTTGAGCAAAAAAAAGGTAACGCATTTTTTGTGAGGAAAGGGACCTGTCTGTCTTTAACTGTAGATATCGTTTCGGAAATTTTGTTATTGAGACGGCAGTTATTGATAGATCAAAAGTAACAGTAAAGCTCTGGTAGCTAACCGGGTTTAACCCTCTGTAGAGTGTTGAGATCGGCCGTAAGACTGTAATCGCCAATCCATCTTAAGAAAGCGTGGTGATCAATGCTCAGGGGGATAGTGATGGGTTGGTATTATTATTCTGAACATTTTAATTAGAGAACATAACTAGGTACTACCTTTCTTTGTATTCATAGTAAATATGTTCATTGAATAAAATTCATTGGCAACGCTTACACTAGCTGTAAATGAGATAGATGCTCGGACGTTGAATGCCATAGTGACGGTGCATATGCTTGGCGTGTTGTGGAGTTAATTATATTAAGACATCGCTTGGATATCTGGTTATAAATTGATTTACGTCTTTATTAAGAGGATAGAAGATTATTAATACTTGGTTTGCTAGTTATTTCGTCCGCACTTATAGTTATTTAGCAGAAATCTGGCCCTAATATCGTTCGATTTTAATAATAAAACCGATAATGACGTGTTAAACTGTTATTTTTGAACAATTTACAACTTAAATAATAATATGAAAGAAGAAATGCAGATTTTTATCAGTGAAAATGTTTTAGCATTAGATTATTAGTTCTGGACATAACCTCCAATTAGCAAAATAACGTTCAATCAACTAAATTTTTTTTAAACCTTGGAACACACGTGATTCGAGACACAATAGAAAGACAATAGCAGCGTGACAGCCGGCTGTCGCTTGGTCGTCGAAAAGTTAAATATGAAACTGGTTTGAGTTTCAATCTGTACTATGGAGTTGTATATAAGGATTTTGGAGTTTCCCCGTTATCCATGGGCTGTTTATTACCATGCCAGAGCCTCAATAGTGCTAACGTGCCAATGCTTTCAGCTTCTTGGGCTCTTTATCAGTTGATGGCGATGTGGACGAATTTTTCGATAGCATTTTGTTTCAGTTATAATGTCATAATGGTTAGTTGCAAAATTCGACTCGCAATGGACACGAGCATCGGACCTTTAGTTTTTACAGTGTACCTGAGTGAAGAGCGTTCAGCGGAGCGTTGAGCGGAGCGTTGAGCGGAGCGTTGAGCGGAGCGTTGAGCGGAGCGTTGAGCGGAGCGTGCAGCGTTGCGTGCAAGTTGTTCTCGCGCCGCTCGGCCGCCACTTAGGACACCTACGTGTTAATGCGTCTGTTTGATATGGACGCCCTACGCCCCGCCCAGCTGGAAGCTCGATTTTAGCGGGCACTCAGGCCCTACACTAATACTTTACATATATAACCTTATTATAACCTAAACTTTTTGAAGTCAGCTAATGACCAAGATAAAGCAAATAATAAATAATAATAAAATAAATTCAACTTAATTAGTCATAATCAAACTAAACTCAGTATCGTATATTGCTATACACAAACAGACTGATTTCTTTGAATATATCGGTTCGTTTATTTAGAGTCGCTTTCAAGTCTGGTCGCCATTTTTCTATCGCCCGTGACGTCATAATTATGATTAATGAGCTAGGACAAGCTCAGTTTAGAATGTATATTTGTGATGGTTGAAACAAACTGAAGTTATTATACAGTTATTATATTATTTTGTGACTTCTAACAAAGAAATAGAGTTGAAAATTGTGTGATTGCACAAAATAAACAGCTTGAGAATATATCTTGCACGCAATTTTGTTTCTACACAAATATATTTTTTAAAAGTTGTCAAAATAACAACTTTTTTCGAAAATTAATATAAAACATAAATACATTAAAAAAATATTCAATTTTTTAAAAGTCTAGTGTATCTTTAGTTTTGTTTATTCTCTTAATCGTTGGTCTCTTAAAGTATAGAGTTTCTTGCCCATTCTTCTCCACACGAATTAACTTTTTGGAATGGGAAACTAGATTCATTTTTCTTTGTTTTGACGTCTGAAATGCCTTTAAAATGGTCTATTAGAAATAAATGATTTGAGTTTAAGTTTGAAACAGATACATCGAATTTGTTGGGATGGTGGAAAGCTAATATTATGAGAAGTAAGATTAATCACCCATACGTAAACTTCCTCGCAAAACAACCAATCAAAATATTTTCCTTATTTGTAGAAGCCAGTGAGTAGTAGTAGACTAAAATATAGAAATACTTTTGTATGTAAGTTTCAACATAACAAAGCCGATTGGAAAGTGCTCACAACGCAAATTGACACTCGTATGCAATCACTGCATGTTCCTTTGAATCGCGTCGAGTGTTCTCTTATTCTTGCTATATAAGATATTGCAATAAGTTGTTGTATCTAAGCGTACTTAGACTTACATATACTTTAACAATAACGATAGTCATAATAAAAAGTTACTAGTACAAAATTATACGTAGTAATCTTATAAATTACTAGCTTCTGCCCGCGGCTTCGCTCGCGTTAGAAAGAGAAAGAGCTAAAAAGTAGCCTATGTTTCTCTCCACCCCTTCAACTATCTCCACATAAAAAAATCACGTTAATCCGTCGCTCCGTTTTGCCGTGAAAGAAAGACAAACATACAGACAGACAGACACACTTTCCCATTTATAATATTAGTATGGACTACTATCACCCGCGTGAACGTTGATAGTTGTCCCTTGACCGTCGAAAGGTAGATTAATTCCAAAAATAATCCCTCTCATACTAAATGACAAAACAGTCGGGCAAAAAACGAACTCTTTATTGCGTAAATGCAAGCTCGTCTCAACAAACTTCACACTGGCAATATGTTTTCAACATTCGTACTCAAAACAATTCAACTACTTATCGGGCAACACCGTCCAAGAAATTCCTCTCTTAAAATATCCTTGTATGCAAGAAGCCAAATATTTCAGTAGCAAATTAAGGTGTGTATTATATGTAAGTATAGTGTGCCCATCGAAATAGGTCAACGAAGGAATGCCTAGGACATTCTTGATTACTAAGAGGTTGCAACCTGGGTGTTACTGCAATACTGCTTCTGTTATCCCATCAAGGGTTCTTTTTGGTGAGTGGGAAATCATTAAATGCCTGCTCCCGTCCTGGGTGCGGCGGGAGGGCGTTTCAGACTTTTACTGTCACCCCTCCGGTTGCCCTTTATGTTCCGGGGTCACGGTAACTATTATAAACATTCCGCAACCCCATCAATGGTAAAGGTGTCTTTTCATACAGTGAAGGCACAAGTATTGACCACAACACTTACTAAAATGAGATAAATTGACCAGTTGATTTATTTTGTAGAAATATATGACCAAAAAAAGATCAGCTAGAATATTATTTTATTTAATACTTTAACCTTTAAAAAAATACTGTTATTGATTTTTTATTTAATCTTGATTTCCTCGTATTGGTGTCACAAAAAGAGCTTTAACTTAATTATTACTTTTATAGCAATTTTTCCGCTATTTACACTACAAAAAGGCACTTTTCTAAGTAATTTATGAGTACAAAGAAAACCATATATCGTAGACAAGACACTCTGATCTAGACTAGTTTAACCCTTAGTTAGGTAACACACTTGGAACATGAAAGTTTATAATATTTTATAAACTATGATTATAATGACACGTAAAAAAAAACTATTTCAGATAATTATGTCTCCACCCAATGATATTATAAATAAAAAGGTGTAAATAGGTTACTTAAACAAAATTCTGTCTTCAAAAAAGGCACACATACATTACACGTCAAAGTAGGATGGTATGATTGAAGTAGTGCGAGTGAAAAAGAGGTAAACGTCAAATGTCAACGGGATATTCAGTATCATGTTGGTCAAGTAGGAAACTTTTAAAGTGCCACTTTTTGACTGCATATAACCTATCTACACCTTTTACTTATAGTATCTTTGTCTCTACCTATGTAACGACATTAAATTGATGTTCAAATATCTTCCAGGTAGAAACTCAATCAATCGTTAAATGTAAATCAAAACTAATACAACGCGCACGTACCTTTTAAAACAGTAAAGTATTCATGTACACGGTCTCACCCCTATTTCAAAAACATGATCCAATTCCATGACAACCCATCCTTAATTACTATACAGACACAGATCACACTGCAAATACGCGTTACCTTGGCAACGTTATACATTGAATTCTGTTCACTAACGCAATCAATTCTCCCTCGAAGTAATACAGCAACAAGTTATAAATAGCTGTGTATTAGTAAACAAACTGTTATTGGGGCACGCCACAACTTTGCCCGTCCCCATTTGAAAGAGATTTTGTTAGTGATATCATCATTAGAAGTTGTATTACTAACTCACTTCTAATTTAGAAGTGAGTGTGTGAGTTACTCTGGTTAGTTGTAAGTGTTTTTGTGAGAGTTGTAAAATGTAGGTTGTATAACGTGGTTTTAAATATCTGAGTGAGTTTAGAGATCTATACGGTATTGTACTGAGTTGTGTGATACTAACAATGGATGGTGGCTTTTTGATTTGAATCATTTTGTTCTATTTAATATTGAAAAGCCTGTTTTGTCCCACTGTAGGGAAAATGCCTCCTTATTTCATTCATGTATTCATAAAAAAAAAAACACAAATAAAAAGAACAATATTTACTCTCTTTTAAATACAATTTAGAAGCTAATTTATTATCTAAGACTAATATAATAATTATATTTTTGTAAAATATACATAGATATCGCAAGTTGATATTTATTTCACAGCTCATAGCACACATTTCAATCAACCTTTTCTCGTCATGAAATTAGTTATTACTGAATATAAATAACTTTTCCAATGAAATCAATCAGTGAATTTCGTCGATTATATATCTGTATTTTATTAATATTTCAGAGTTGGTTTCCTAGTAAAAATCCGTATTTGTCAGTGATCCATCGCCATAAAATTGAGCAGAGATTAAAACATAAGTTCATTTCAAAAAGAGTTTAATAATTCGTGGTGAAAATTCATTCTGTCTCTTTTCCTCTTGGTTTGAATGAGAGAGAAACATTCTTTAACGCGCACGCATGATCACTTCGATATTACCTTTGATTGTAATTGCCTAATTAGGAAGGAATTAATTCGGATTGAGTCTGATTGTTATCGAGGGAATGGGTTAGATTAGACTTACCTAATTACCAATAATTGCAAATTGATTAATCTTAAATTAACAGTAAAAGTTTTAAATTAAACGATAGGCTGAGAAAAGACATAGAATAGGAAATAAATGATTGATTTGATGAGCCATACAGCATACCTACGTTACCTAAACAAGGTATTGATATTTATACTTGTTTCCAAACCTATAAACATAACATTCATAATACTATTTACATTTACTCTAAAACTAAACAATTCCAATTCCATTAAACATCCAAGATATCAGCAAATACTGCAATAGAGTCGCGCGGAGTTTCAAACTGAATAAGCGTGCACTAGTCTGTACGTCAGTCACGCGCTCAAATGCAAACTAAGACACCTGCGTTTCCCCTCTCTAATCAAAACTATCAACACTAGAAACAATCCTTGTACAACCCCAGATTGAGCGCAGATTCCCTCGACTCCAATTTACACAACCAAGCTCATTCCGTATTTTGCAACGCATCCCATTACCAGAAACATCTAATTTCGAAGTTTGTACGAAACGAACAAACACGCCCGCACCTCATTAAGCCGTGTTTATTTTTGCATTATACAAATATAAGCTGTTTATAGTCAAACTTACGTCTTTGATGTCGTCGCACACGGGACAGAGTTGGAGTTTTCGGTGGTTTGGTTTTAACGCTCCTGTAGCAATAAAGAGGTTCCTCTTTCGCAGACTTCTGCTTGAGCATAGGTAGTTTGAAATTGGCGAACATTTCCATAAGCACATCACTCACACACTTAAAAAAAAACACAATCACTGTCACGTTAGAAAGGATTCCATTTTTGAATTTATCGTGGAATACACGATCGGTAGGAGCGTGCGTTCCCGCGTCGGTTTCTAAATATTGTGACTTGTTGTTTTCTGAGCACGCGGGTTGCTTAAATATAGAACGCACACGCGTCTGGTGTCGGCTGGGCGTCCGTTATACATTCGTTTTTAATAAATAAAACTCGATACAAATATTACCGGTAATAAAGTATTATAAATAGTTTGTTCGGCTTTTATCTTGGCTTAATGGATGGTGCTCTGTGCTCGTATGTGGTCCTGGTCGATGCAGATGTTAGTTTGTTATTCATGGTCTGTATCAATGTTGTGATGTACCTATGATGTAAGGTGCAGTGTAAGGAGTTTTTTGAACTCAGTGACACACTTACTGAATTAAAAGTTGGCATTTGTTGGATCGATAGATGACAGACGGATTGGTGTATCGAACTTGTTGCGTCATTTAGTCCTTTTGTATTCTTTTCAACAAAACTAGTTATACTCCTGTTTCACTACCGTTTTGATCTGAACTCGAAGTTTAAAACGTTTTAAACCTTCGAACACACATGATTCGAGACACAATAAAAAGTCAATAACAGCACGACGGCCGGCTGCCACTTGGTCGTAGAAAGGTTAACCAAAAATAGTATTCAGTTTTGCATTATTAGTACTTTTATGCCCTTACTAATAATCACTGTGTAAAGTTATGCAATGAATAAAGCCTGTGTAACCATACATATTTTGACGTATAAACCTGTCATAACTTTATATTAATATTAGAGTAGTAAGATATCTTTTTAAAATTAATTACGGTAATAGTTTTATTACCTTACAGTATCATTTCAAGCGTATGATTAGAAAACATTTTTTAATGAATAATATCCAAAATCGTCACAATCACTTCAACAGTGTGTCATTTTAAATGTCGGTTCATTTTCACACCACTAACACCAATTTAGTACGAAACCAGAGACAAAAAAACTGACGCATATTCCAGACATAAACGAACAATATGGCCGTCAACTTACATTAGTCATTCATTTCTAAGAAACTAACGAGACATTTGACGGAAAATCGTCTAAGCATATCGCTAAATTTATGCCAGATGTTCTTAAGCGAAGATTGACAGGACATTTGGAGTTATAACTTTGAATGACGAAATAATTTGCTATACAAAATATTCTGAAATTGAAATTGGTGTCTGGGAGACTTAATAAAGTTTTGCGGATAATGAGGAACCTGCAACTACTTAGTTCAAATTTGGAAATTAATACATCCATAGAGTTTTAATTCCACGAAAAAGTCTTATATTCAATCTTAATATTAGCTTCTATTTTACTCTGTCTATAAACAAAATCATTTCAGTTTTAAGTAATATTATTTTATTGGCCGTTTATCTCAATATTTTTCCTCATGAAACGCGAGAAGTGTAAGAGCAATAATACCCATAATATTACACTATATTTGAGATAACATCCTTTCTTGTTAATAGGAACATTTTTGGCAAAGGAGGATTATTTTAAACCTTCGAACACACGCGATTCCAGACACAATAAAAAGACAATAGCAGCCGACAGCCGGCTGTCGCTTGGTCGTCGAAAGGTTAATAAAATAAATTATAGAGAGGGTGTAGGCAGGCAGGGAAGTGTGGAAGTTTCAAGGTAGCACCTGTCTACGAGAAACTCATGGATAGCCTAAGATGGTATAGCCACGTCATGCTCAATGTCAACGCAAAAAAAAAACATATTTTACAGAAAATTTAAAAAATTTCAAGAAATTTATAAATCTTTTTGTTTCTATAATATCATAAGCACATAATTATGAATTGTCAAGGAGTAGTTACTTAGGTTCAAAACCTAGGTTGGTAGATAGATTTTAGATATATCTTTATGGAGAAGGACAAACAAGAAATTCCACAGATAGGTACACTTTACAATCAAGTTTTACGTAACTTTGGGTACAATTTCTGTATGTAAAAACAACGAAGAAAAGCACAGTATAAAAAGAACTAAGAAATATCATATAAAAATTATAATTATTATGCTCTCTATCACATTTGTGTATGAAAGCATAATCTATTGAAATAAGATTTTAATCTCGCAATGGGTATTTAGTCTGAACGGCCCAAATCGAAGGGCCTGCGGGCCATTCGACCGTAAACAAAAATCGCTTACGTTCGAAAGGACCGGTGATAAAAACTGGTAAACAAATTCTGTGTCATAAACTACATCAAGTACATTCGGGTGCAAAAACTAAAAAGTTGAAATAAAAGTTTGCTTTTTTTTCTTAGATTTGTATTATCTTCATTAGAAAACGAATCAACAATAATAAAAAATGTTTACAAAAGCTGGTAATGAAAAAATAAAAATAAAAATCAGTCTTACTTTAAAGAAACAAATCATCAAAAATAATTAAATACTCAAATAGTTAAAATTCATAAACTTAGCGACTATTACAATCTATGCGACTGTACTTTAAAATTAATTTTGAAATCATTTTATCACTGGTCCTTTCGAACGTAGGCGATTTTTGGGTACGGTCGAATGGCCCGCGGGTCCTTCGATTTGGGCCGTTTAGACTAAATACCCCTCGCAATAGCATTAAAATTTATTTATTTATCATTACCATTATTTCTGGTAACAAAGACCGTTATCATGGATATACCTTCTAAAATAGCATACATAATTATGTTTTATTAAAACTACGGCACACGAAGTGATGGCGTTGTGACGCGCTATGAGGTGTCACATATCCTTCCGCGAAAACGGCGATATAAGACACCCTTCGGCCTTTTAGCTTATAATATTATATATATTTAGCACCTTTATAGTAATTATTTTAGTTATACATATTTGAACACATATTTATTACAGCAGCCGCTACAGCAGATCGCTACATTCAAAGCTTTGTAATCCAACTGAATTAGTGAAGGAAGCGGCGGCGCGCGAGAGGCAACGACGAGCCTCTCGCCCCGGACTAAGACCCAGGCGAAGACGTCGAGGGTCGCAAGACGATTACCGGCCACCTTAGGCGCGGTTCTGCGGATGGCGAAAAAAAAAAAACCTACTGAATCCCTTTTGACCAAAAGCCGTCCAATATACATAGTTGGGAAAACGCTAAGGTGATGATGAGTTTTTAAAGTAAATGCAAATGGCTTAGCGATTATAACGCTCGCTGTAAAATATTGCCCTGCAAGTACCAATGTAACATTAATTAATATGCACTTTCTAAGTTTATCTAGATAAACACGGTAAGGAAAGCATTGTGAGGAAACCTAGACTAATTAATTTAAGTCTGAAATCGCTAATCCGCCTTGAGCAAGCGTGGTAATCAATGTTCTCGCAATCTCTATAAGAAGCAGCCTTTGCCGCCCGTAAAGTAAATACAGACTTGTAATATGAATATTACTACACTTTGATCATGTTTTAAATAGTGAAAATAGAAACAGTACGAATAATGTAACCGAGTATTTGTAGAGCTTTTTGATTAAAGAAATACTTGCTTGTTTTTCTCTATACAGATAAACCTACGTTTTGAAAAACTAGCTTCAATATTTCTAAGTAACCGACTGACTTTTTGACATTTCATACACGTAAATGATATGAATGAAATTAATAAAAAAATAAATAAATAAAATAAAATAAAAACTATTTTATTTTATTTATTTATTTCAGGAATAAAATGAAATTACATTTTCAATTTCCAATAGTTAAATGAATTATTAAGTTAATAGTTAGATAAATTTAAATTTCAGAGATTGATTACATTTACATTCAATTCAATTAAAATAGTCACTTCTTATCATTATGATAATGAAATAAACTTATAAAATTAAATTACATTCAGTAAGGGTATTAATTTGATTTGAATATTATGAGGTATGAAAAAGATCACGAGATCAACACTTATGCCCTTACTAATAATCACTGTGTAAAGTTATGCAATGAATAAAGCCTGTGTAACCATACATTTTTTGACGTATAAACCTGTCATAACTTTATGCAGCGTTTATTAGTAAGGCGCTAACTCATAAGTTACAAACCACCGACCTATCCAACATGTATTTTTAAAACCACTAAGTGCGTAAGAAAACAAAAACCCTACTTCTCTAAACACATACACTCTTTTGCAAAAAAAACGGGCACCTAAGGAAATTTACGTTCTAAGGTCGATTTGAGTCAATTAAATGAAATTTATTTCTTTGAAGTAGTCTGTATACTTATAATCGTGTAAATAAATGCGCGTGAAATGAATTCGGGCAATTAAAAGAAAAAAAAACGATGGATTCTTTAAAACCGATGTACACGCCCAAGCAATATAAGAAGTGGTAGGCAATGAAGACAAGATTTATTTTTTACTTTTTTTAATTAAATAAAGTTACAAATGTAAAAACCAAGTAACAAGTGTGACCTTCTCTTGCCGAAATCACAGCTTGAATCCTTCTGGGCATGCTTTCCACGATATTTTTAATAACGTTTTGAGAAATACGTGCCCACTCTTCTGCAATGACTCTTTTTAGCTCCCTGGTGTTTTGTGGAGCAGGTTGCACTGATCTTACCCGTCTCTTTAGAACATCCCAGACATGTTTAATTGGATTGAGGTCAGGACTTCGAGCTGGCCAATCTAAACGACGGATCCCAGCTTCTTGCATGTACGCTTCCACGTCGCCAGAACGGTGCGGGCGGGCATTGTCGTCCATGAAAATGGAATCTTCCCCAAGTGCAGTCAATGTGGGTTGTGCATATGGAATTAGGACTTCCATTATGTACCGGTGTGCATTTAATGTCCCATTTTCTATAAAAACTAACTCCGTACGCTCCGTCGAATTAAAAAAAAAACGGAGCCTCCGCCATAAGGAGTGATTTCTTCGAAACACACTTCCGCATAGCGTTCCCGTGGTCTTCGCAGCACTCGCCGGCGTCGGTCCTCTCCACACAAAGAGATTTTAGCTTCATCAGAAAACAATACTTTATTCCAGTCCTCCAGAGTCCATGAAGCACAGTTCCGAGCAAACTGAAGTCGAGCAACACGGTGCTCACGGAGTAATTTAGGGCCCCGAGCTGGGCGGTAACTCCTGATATTGGCAGCCAAAAGCCTCCTCCTGACCGTCCACAAGCTAACTTCTACTCTTCTTACTTCTTCAAGGCTCTTCTTCAGGTCCACACTTGACGCTTTACGATTCCGCAACGCCTGACTCACCAAAAAGCGGTCATCTCTTGGTTCTGTGCATCGTTTTCTTCCCGAACCGGGTCTTCTTTCGACCGAACCGGTCTCTTGATACCGTTGCCAAGTCCTCTGGACAGTTGAACGACTCACATTTAGCCGCTGAGACACGTAAGTTTGCGAACAACCTTCTTCAAGTAGGGCTATAATTTTACCGGCCCTTATCGCTTTATCACTCATATCAAAAAGTGATATTTAATGTAAAAAGAAAGATTAAATTGTTTAATTTGCAGAAAATATCCAAAAAGTTTTAAAATATCGTAATCAGTTAAAAATTGTTTCAGCAATTCGCGCCATTAGTAAAGCAATTTTAGAATAATCCACAATAATCATTATTTTTCTTTTATTAATTTTAAATTTGGAACGTAAAGAATCATGCCAGGATGCTTCAAATAACATGCCAATACATCGTCAAATTAATAAAACCTATTTCTTATTCTTCTTCATTGAAGTAAAGAAAAAAATCTAAAGTGCCCGTTTTTTTTGCAAAAGAGTTTATATTATGTATGCTAAAGTTGTCTTGAAATAAGGTATGTTGAAGCATAACGTGGATATTACGCAAAAAAACCTAACAAAATGTTGTGTGCCTATAACTGGTCTAGTAAGAATACTGGCTAAAGATTACCACGGAGTGTATAATTTAGTACTGATTTCAATAACTACACACACTTAAGATCAAGTCCTAGGCGAAGTTTCAGCTTCGTTTTCACTGCTAGTCTACAATAATTTACATCAATATGTATTTATCATTTCAATGAACAAAGACGTAAAAATTGTTTCTGAAGGGGTGATCTTCCAGAGTAATGGTCCAATTCAATGAAAAAAAATGTACTGTTGCAAAGTACTACAGATTACAAAATGCGCGAACATAACCGCAGGAAAAACCCAGTATAATAATATCATTATGAGTATCTACGTAAAAGCCACTTTGGCACATAAGAATAAAGAGTCAAAAGTGACTCAATGTCATTTAATAGGAGATGATGCCAACGGTCGCGTCATTTTAGAAAAACACACTGAAAATAATCGCGGTCTCGACCGGAAATCGGCCATCTTGGATATACGTCAACGGACAAAATTATATTTTTTTGGTAAGTGGGTTAATTTGTAGCTGAAGTGTGATAGGAAGTTGGTAATTATTGAAATAGTTACTACTATTATGCGGAGATTTGATATAACGTAGACAATGCCGTAGGCAAAAGATAGTGTAGGCCATTATCTATTGGAAAATTTTAATTGGTTTCTATAACTCACACAAAATGGTGGATGAATAATAGTTCATTTTTGATGAAGGAAAACATCGTTACGAAATCTGAATTTATTATTAAGAAGTGTGGTGATCAATGGACTACTTTATCACAAAAGAGGCCTTTGCATTTCATAAATAAAATAATTGGCTGGTACTGACATTTTATTTTTATTAAACTCACTGGTTAAATTGTTAGGAAAAGCTTGTATGAAAAGAACTATCTTTATCGAAGTCCATTATTAAAACAATGGGACTTTTAATCGTCCGTGACGTTACAATAACTAGTACAAATGACGCAACGCAGTGGTTAACTGGTTACCATTGATAGTTTTCCGTTGTAAACATACGTTGAAATAAATTAGATGTAGCTGCTACGATGATTAAAAATTTCATAAAGAAATCTTGCTGGAACATGGGGCCTAAGATCAAGGAACTGTTGATAATAATTGGCATGAAACTTGCAGGGTGTGTTCTCTGTAAAGAGGAGGTAACCAACAAGAAAGAATTTTTGCTATTGTAACCACACAATGACGACGATACAGTGCGTTGAAGTTGCGCGTGACGTCACGATCAGATACAATTTTTGCATTACGGTAGCGTCAAAAGCCCCCACTATGCCCCCACTCCAGAACTTTGTTGCTCTTTATCTTTTTATTTTTTTATTATTTTGATGAAGCAAAAAATACGTGTCTTGTATTTTTGGCCGATCTACAAGACGGACTAAACAGAATGCCATTTTTTTATGTTGTCGTCATCCCTATTTGGTAATATTAGAAAAAATAACACTAGCTTATTAACAGTAAATATTAACTACACAGACTCAAGCCGAAAGTCATTCAAGCAATTACAACAGCCTCCGTTGAGCCGTTAGCAGGATCTGTCTGTGTCAGTCGCGGTTGAGATAGAGCGACTTGCCTGCAACCGAACTTCAATGGCCAATAGATAGGGTTGTTTTGTGTCGGTGGATTTGTTAGTCAGCTTTTATAAACTACTAGCTTTTGCCCGCGACTTCGTCCGCGTGGAGTAATAGTTCCTATTCCCGGGGGATTTCCGGGATGAAAACTATCCTATTTCCCTTTGTATAGTCTGGGACCTAACCAGACTATATCTCTACCAAAATTCATTCAAATCGGTTCAGTGGTTTAGGCGTAAAGAAGAGACAGACACACAGACAGACAGAGTTACTTTCGCATTTATAATATTAGTGTGGAAACTATTTTAGTTGTTTTCGATAAAGAAGACAAGACATGTCAGGATTGTTTACATTTAGTTAATAACCATTAACGATAATAAGCAAGTCTTCTCAAAAGATAAGTATAGTACAATAAAATACAACATAGTAAGTCTACAATTAATATTACCGACATTTACTGTTTTTTGACTGATTAGGTGATATAGCAATGCACAGCCGAAACCGATGGTCTTAGAGACGTGAAACTTAGAGGGTGTATTTTTTTAAAATGTAGGTAGATAAGTAGGTAGGTAGGTGGGTAGGTTGGTATATTGGTCTTTGCCGCTCAAGGTGTAATCACGTAAAGAATGATTTAAAAATATGCAGTCCAATCATAAATATAAAATGATGTGCAAAACCTAGCCTGAAACTAACTTTAATTATTACCTACATCATCAAAAATCATACTTTGGGCGAAGCTTTCTGTGACGTATTTGAAAATCCAAAGAATAAACAAATGCTGCACGGCACAACTAACATCACTATATTTACTTAACACCACATAATAATCTAAGCGAGACCAATTGAAATACACCACAACTATATTCCAACTAAAGCTCCACTTCTATTCGGAAACTCACCTACACCTGTTCCTACATCAATGGCCCCCTTTACAATAGTCTTGCAGGAACTAAGGAGGGATGGGAGGACTCTACAATAGTCTTGCAGGGATTGAGGGAGGGGGTCCACAATAGTCTTGCAGGAACTAAGAATGGACTCATGAACATGCGGCAGGTTTAATTACACTATTAACGGACCCGATGTCGTGTCGTTAAGGGATTCTGCTCACTATATTGTACCAAACTGTTTTCTTACTATGAATACGAGTACATCACGCAAACTTGTTATAACGTGGGCACAAAATACTAACGAGTAATATATAGGGTGTGTCATCGTGTCCCTGCCTTTTTCCAACTATGTTGTCGACTTTGAGTCTTACCAAACGCAGAAAATTGTCAGAAGTTTATGTAGAGTGACTATCAAGAAGAGCTACACAGGCCAGATATTTATCTCAAGGAGCAAGAGCAGAACGCTCGTTTCAAGGTGCTTTATGAAACTTACTATTACTTAACCTCTTGACGACCAACCGACAGCCGGCTGTTGGGTTGCTTTTGTCTTTCTATTGTGTCACGAATCAAGCACGTTCAAACGATTAAGCACACATGACATTCGAAAACAACGTTGTTGTTGTGTGTGAACTAAAGTCAACTCAGTAGTTATAACACCTGAGTGGCATTGTAGAATAGATAGCGAAAACGAATAGATTGTCAAATGTATGGAGATGTCAAATTGTTAGCGAAAGCTTATGTGTCAATTTAAGATTAATTAAAATATATTTGACAATCTATTCGTTTTCGTTATCTATTCTACAATCCCACTTGTCTAGGCCCTCAGGTCACTAATCTATGACGACATCCAGCTTAACTTCAATTATTTAATGTAATAATACGTTATAGTGGGCAGTACACCTTAACACCAGTGGCAGTTGACAGGTAGAAAATGGTCGAACTTTTGTTATTTGCTCTTAATGATTTCCAGCCATATGGTTTATAGTTATTTGTGGTATGACCCTAAAGTTTATAGGTACAGGTTCTAGTAAATAAATGTTCATAAGTTTGATGCTAAAGTGTGATTTAGAATATAGTGGTTTAAAGTTTTGGGTTCGTGGGTATGGCAATGAAAGGCTGTAATTGTAATTATTTCTCTTGAATTGTTTTTAGTTGGAGGGTTTTGTAAATGGGCTGTGTTTACTTACGTTTAGTAATTATTGGTAGGTAATAGTAATGGATTGTGTTCGTAGTGTCATGGAAACAGGATAAGGTATTTGTTGTTTATAAAAAACTATTTTAAATATAAAGATTGTACACTAAAGGCACACTAACATTGACGGACCTGTTGGTCTAGTGGTTAGTGACCCTGACTGCTAAGCCGAAGGTCGTGGGTTCCATTCCCACCCAGGATAAACTTTGCGTGATGAGCATGATTGTTTGTTCTGTGTCTGGGTGTAATTTATCTATAATATGTATGTATTTATAAAGTATATAAGTATGTATATCAGTTGTCTGGTTACCACAACACATCTGCTTAGCTTGGGGTCAGATGACCGTGTGTTACTTGTCCCAAGAAATTTATTTATTTAATTTTACACTGTCTGCCTTGTATAAAAAGCAAACACACGCCTCAGAGCGAGAGTTTTTTAGATTTTTGGCTATTTTTTTCTCATACAAGTGCCCTTAAAAGAGCCATTCGAAATGATATTCTAAATTTTCTTTCTTCCAGAAACTCAGTAAATATACATACCCTCCCAAATCCGTCAAATAACAACCCACAAACGGTTCAGTCGCATAATGTACCTTTCGCAAAACGCACCCCCAGCGAAAAACATCTATTACTCCACATACACAGAAAACACATCCAAAATAATCCACGTAAACTGATAAAATTAATATCAAAACTCCATTTCCTCTGAGTTAGTGTGCCGACATAAATCACTGAACTCACTCAGACAAGTTTAATTAAGTCTTAGAAACTTATTAACCACCTAGGTAGCGTATCAATGGCCGACCTCGATTTTGTCGTGAACTGAACTGTATATATTTATGTAGGTTTCGCCCGCGATTCCGCCGCGTGATTGTCGGTATTCATCCCCATAGGGGTGGAATTTATCAAAATTCTTTATTAGCGGATGCCTACGTTATATCATCTACCTGCATGCCTAATTTTAGCCCGATCCATTCAGTGGTTTGGACTGTGCGTTGATAGATCACTATGTCAGTCAGTCAGCCATAGAGTATATAGAGATTTTTTTCCCAACACTAAAACAATAGCGAACCAGCCTGAAATAATAAATATCATGGAACAACCCAATAACGGCTAGATCCCAAACCAAGCAGAGCTTGTACTATGGCAACGAGATAACTGAAAAACATACTTATAAAATTATACAAGTATGTTTATCAAATGTCTGCTACATATTATAGATAAATTTCACCCAGACACAGAACAAATTATCATGCTTATCTCACAAAGTACGTCATGGGTGGGAATCGAGCACGACCTCCGACTTAGAAGTCCGGATTGCTAACCACTAGACCCTCAGGCCCGTCATTAAATATTTAATTTATTAAATAAAGCCTGTAACATTTCAAAGTTATCTCTTCAAACAGACATTTAAATAAAAAAAAACGGTTCACCCTTGTTTGGCAGAACAACGTTTTGTCGAAAATCACTCCGGCTAATTTTAGTTAGAATAAAGTCATTTCGTATAATTATTCATTTGACCGAATAGTTAATTGGTAGATTTTTATAAAGCATATTTATTTCTTTGAAATAATGTTATTTTATCGAATTTTCAATGCACTAATTTTATTTAAACTAATGTTTTATTAGACTAACTTTGGTAAAGAATGCGTTTAACTGATTAGCATCGCAGCGCGAAGCGGGGCTCCGTCGTCTATTTGTCGACATGTTTAGATATTAGAATACAAATGATGGAAATTTTGTTTTAACCTAACATAACCGCACAACTTTAACCATGGATATCTCCGTAACAATAGAGTTCCGCGGGATAGGGATGGTATTAAATATTCGATAAAATAAATGTTTTACCACCTGAACATTACATCAAATGAATATTTAACCTTTTGATCAATAGCGCAAAGGTTGTTATCGCAAATAAATATTCGATGAGATGAAAATTATGTTAATTGATATTATACAGAGTGATTATTTTCTTTAACGTTGTTCGAAATAGTAATATTATATCAAAAGTTGTTCTGTGAAACAAGGGTAAACCAAAAAAAACACCATACACAAATTACTTGAACTAACATCTCTTCATTCCACCTCTATTTTTAGAGTCAAGTTTCATTAGAAAGAAAGATAAAGAAACCACTCAGATCCTTATAATCCTAGAGCAAGTCTACAACCGTAGTACCGCTCGAGTATTTCATCTAGCTGCCGAGTAATCCCTTATTGGAGTCAGAAGATAAATAGAATTGATAGACTTTAGGAAAACTCTGTCTTGAATAACATTTTTGTAGTACCTAAACGATGTAATGAAGTTAGAAGTTTTTTTTATTAACAACTAGCTTTTGCCCGCGACTTCGTCCGCGTGGATTAATAGTTTCCGTCCCCGAGGGATTTCCGGGATGAAAACTATTCTATGTCCTTTCTCGGGTCCTAGACTATATTTATTTATTTATTTAAACTTTATGCACACATGTATAATGGCGGTCTTAATGCCTTAAGCATTCTCTACCTATATCTGTACCTTTGTTAAAATCGGTTCAGTGGTTTACGCATGAAGAAGAGACAGGCAAAGTTATTTTCGCATTCATAGTATAGATTTAGAGATAAAGATTTTAAGATAACGAGTGCAAAATATTAGATAAAAAAATAGTTTTATTTTTTCTCCCATTCCTACAATTTGTATTTAGAAACCCATACATTTGAAATTAATCATTAAGATAATTGTTAAAACAAAACTAGAGTTGTCCTCCGCGGGTGCATTTATCTTTTATTGTGTTACTAGGGGTTGAGTTTCTCAAAAATCCTTTCTAAGTTCTTCTCCACAAAGCAAACTTTTACGAAATTTCAAGTTTCTAACCTTTATAGTTTAGACGCGTTGATATGTCAGTCAGTTAGCTTCTCTTCTTATATTTATAGATTACTTTGTTATTATGGGTCGTAGCGTGATGTTATTTCATCTATACTATTCTTTATGAGTCTATCTTATTATTAAAATATTCTATTTCCTATGTTCACACTTTGTGCAATATTCGTCTTTGAATTTATTTTAAGTACTATATTACTATTTTTCTTTAAAGCCTAAGCGAAACATTATTGAAAGTCGGGCGTAGCCGTACATAGCAAAGTCACATTATTTTTTACTGTTTGTTGCTCATTAGATTTTGACGGGCCTTTTGGTGTAGTGGTTAGTAGCTCTGACTGCTAAGCCGGAGGTCGTGGGTTCGATTCCCACCCAGAACAAAATTTGTGTGATAAGCATGATTGTTTGTTCTGTGTCTGGGTGTAATTTATCTATAATATGTATGTATTTATAAAATTTTATAAGTATGTATATCAGTTGTCTGGTTACCATAACACAAGCTCTAAGCAGAGCTTAATTTGGGATCAGATGACCGTGTGTGAGTTATCCCAGTATTTTTATTTATTTATAGATTCAGTATTCACCATTTATAATTAACTAGCAACCCTCTTCACCTTCGCTGAAGTGTTACAAATCTTTTAAAATCCCGGCTCTACTTTAATATGTACGTATAAACCTTTCTCTTGAATCACTCTATACGTTAAAAACCGCATCAAAATCCGTTGCGGTGTTTTAAACGTCTACATAAGCAAACTTATGGACAGTCAGCGGACAGCTACTTTGTTTTATACTATTTTATCTTTGCCAGCGGCTTATTTATTTATTTTGTTTTAAAGAAAGCTTACACACTAATTACAGCATTTATTTAACAAACTACATAGGGATATTTGCCTATTTTACCCCTACTTAGCTCCAAAAATCCTTTCTTAAGTGGTTACTTACTTTTTACATAGAACACACCCTACAAGTTCCATGTGTCTAGGACCAGCGGTTTGAACTGTGCACTGAAATAACAACAGTCTTGGGCAATCAATCAGTCAGCTTACCATTATAATATACCTTATAGATATGTAGAGATGTATTTTTTTTTGGTGAGTGGGAAATCATCAAATGACTACTCTGCACCGTCCTGGGTGCGGCGGGAGGGCGTGTCAGACTTTTACTGACTAAAACCCAGTCATGTTCCTTCGATTGCCCTTTATGTTCCGGGGTCACGGTAACTATTATATACACACATCAAAAGTGTCTAGGGATATTTTAATTAAACCTAAATAACTAAAATTCTATTAACTTTTTGTTATGACACCTACACTTTAAAATAAACCTTGTTTAATTGCCTATCTAATCTGATAATAAACTTTTAGATAAAGTTAAATTTAAAAAAAAACTTAGAAGAAGAGGAAAAACTCAACAAAATTTCAATTTAACTTTATTTTTGAAATTTCAAAACCTAAACAACAAAACAATTTTTTTATAAAAATTGTTGAAAACTTAAAATTAATAATTCGTGGATCCACCTAAGACTCTCCTGACACATCTGGAGCGGTTCTGCATACTCAAAACAAGGGTGTCAATATCCTGTTGTGGAGGACTGTCCCAAATCCTGCTAAGATGCAAGAAAAGCTGGTTTTGATGCACAATATCAACAGGGAAATTCCTACGAGCTCTTCTCTGAAGCATATTCCAGGCATGCTCAATAGGATTTAAGTCAGGGGATTGTGCAGGCCGGTCTAAAGCTTGGATAACATGCTGTTGTAACCAACTTGTAACGATACGCGCCGTATGTGGACGGGCATTGTCGTGCATTAGCTGGAAATTTTGTCCCATTTGCTGTTTGTGGGGCAAGATTACAGGCTCTAGCACCTCATCTCGGTATTTTCGAGCAGTCATATTGCCTTGTATCCAAACAAGGTCCGTTCTACCGCCGAGACGAATTCCTGCCCAAACCATAATCGTGCCACCTTAATATGCATGAACTTGTTGTGGGTGCTGCAGTCGATTTCAACGTCCAGGTTTTCTCCAAACGCGTACTCTTCGCGAATCAGGATGAAATCCAAACCTAGATTCATCAGTGAAAAGCACAAGTGACCATTGAGAATGGTTCCAGTTTTCGTGTGCAATAGCCCATTGTAATCTTCTTCCTCTATTACCTCTCCTTAGTGCTGATACCCTAAATGGCCTACGAGCACGTAGATTGACTTCATGCAGTCGCCTTCTCAAAGTTTGACCGCTTACCAGCAAACCATACTCTCTCTGTAGCCTTTGAACCAATTGCATCGCCGCTGCATTTAGTTGACTTCGTGCAGCATTTACTATGAATCGGTCCTGTACATGTGTTGTAATGCGTTGAGGTCCTCGGTGCCGTTCCACCACTTCCTCCGTGACACGATAACATGACCAAAGCCTGGATATAACTCTCTGACTGGTCTTCGTGGCTTCAGAAACGGCAATTATGGGACAGTATTCCACAACAGGATATTGACACCCTTGTTTTGAGTATGCAGAACCGCTGCAGATGTGTCAGGAGAGTCTTAGGTGGATCCACGGAATATTAATTTTAAGTTTTCAAGAACTTTTATAAAAAAAATGTTGTTTTGTTTAAGTTTTGATGTTTCAAAAATAAAGTTAAGATTGAAATTTTGTTTGAGTTTTTCCTCTTCTTCTAAGTTTTTTTTTTTAAATTTAACTTTATTTAAAAGTTTATTATCAGATTAAATAGTCTATTAAACAAGGTTTATTTTAATGTGTACATGTTTTAACAAAAAGTTAATAGAATTTTAGTAATTTAGGTTTAATTGAAATATCCCTTTAGACACTTTTGATGTGTGTACATTCCGCAACTATGTCGAGATGTAAGACTGAAAGTATTAGTTTTGACTAAGCACGGCTATATTATTTAATGCTTGTGTCTTTTTATTCGAGAAGAGGCATTTACACCTACAGTCAGGCATAACTAAGCTGAAATTATTACTTTTACAAAAGTCTACACCCATACTATGTTGAAATCCATACTAATATTATAAATGGGAAAGTGTGTCTGTTTGTCTGTCTGTCTGTCTGTTTGTCTTTCTTTCACGGCAAAACGGAGCGATGAATTGACGTGATTTTTTGAGTGGAGATAGTTGAAGGGATGGAGAGTAACATAGGCTACTTTTTGTCTCTTTCTAACGCGAGCGAAGCCGCGGGCAAAAGCTAGTTTAATCATAAATTTTGCTTTGCTACTGGAAGTTATTAACAGGATCATTTGAGATACGCATACATTGTTGCTAATGGCTTTATTTATCTTCACGATGTTCTAAGATGGAGATTTACATGCCTAAGTCATATGAGTTTGTATTGCAATGTTTCATAATGTTACTTTATCTAGCCAACCGATAGTGGTTAAAACTTAATATCTTAAATTCTTCCAGGATTCTTATGATTTATTTCAGGTTTTTGTTTGTGGTTTTTTGTTCATTGTGGGTACATAATTATATTCAACACTCAATTCTTTATTGCATTCTTTAACTTAGGTCGTAAATATTTGATAAAATTAACAATCATGTTCACAGTTGAGCACAGCATATGAAATACATGAGAACTCCATTCTTATTTAACGATTAACTTTATAACACTGGTTATCAAATAATAGGGACTCTTCGATAAGTATGTTACCGGTTGGTAAAGTCGGTTCAAATACTAACACACTTTAGGGCCAAAACCTCTATTTATGATAGAGAAAGAGGGAGAAAAGGAACGAGGATTACCAGGCTTGGTCAAGGCAGATGGACTCGGACTCATATTCAGTATACATAAGTCCAGATTTTCTAGCGATTCCTTCATCGTTGTCAGAAATGTTTAAGTTAAAAATAAGTAGTTTAGAAATTAAACAGACACATTGGTACTTACCTTGATTTGAACCCACAACCTCTCACACGAGAACTGCATAACGAAACTTTACAGAAATAAATTAAAATACAAAAAAAAAAAAGAAAAAGGTGCTCAACATCTTTCATAAAATAAGTCAAAGAATTATTATTATACTTGCGGCAGAATTTCATGTAAGTTACATGAATAAATTCCATTCATAAAGCTTTGAAATAAAAAAATATGCTTTGAAAAGGCAATGAAGCAAAATGTATGAGCTTCTTATATGAAAAGTTTTACTTTTTTTATGAAGATTTACAGACATGTGAGATATGAAAATTATTTAAATGTATTCTAGTATTTATTGAAGATGTGGTTTGATATTGATATTCGATTTACAGATGTCTTTGTAATGGAATATATTGAATTTTCAGTCAATCATAATCAGTGTGATGTGAGGTTTTATAAATGTGACTTTTTCAATTCATATTTACTATCTAAAGTGAATCTTGGACATCATAGGTGGTGAAACCTTCTATTGTTGTAAATAATTTTGAATGATTCTTATGGGTTATTTGTTTTTAATGTAATTGACATTTCACGCAATTAAAATATAGGTATATAATTACCAGATTTGGTATATTTAAAATGCCGGGAATATTATAATTTTATTCACCAAAATTCCGATCACTGATAATATAAGGCATTTATCCTGCAGTAGGATAATTAATAGACTTGTTTACTAAGTAAGTTTAGATCACTTGATTTCTGCTCTTATTTAATAGAACTCTGAGTAAGTTCCAGGAAAAGTCTTTTATGCATATTTCTTAAATCATTGTTCAGAAACTTTTCCTTTAACAAACACCAAACGGCAAAAAATAAGCCAAAAACATTGAAGTTGTGGAAAAAATTTACAACATTCGCCACTGACAGCCAATTCGGGCGTGCATGATAAAATCACAGAACAACTTTTAATTGTCTGCAACACCGCCTTTATTTACCACACACTAAGATTCACAATCGCTTGCATTTTATTCTGAATAAAATTGTATAATTTTATTCGGCACTAACGCTCTTATTTATAAAGCGATAAGGTTCATAATTGCTTGTGTTTTATGCGTGATATAGTCGTACGGTTTACTATGATGGTTCGCCTGTTCGGCTTTATGGCGACAACTAATATGAAAGAATCAAGTTTTTGTAAGTACCGAGAATTGTTTGTTTTTGTTCGCTGAAGCGATTTAGTGTTAAAATGTTTTGTGGGCTGTTACATTTATTTCCGAGAAGAATCATAATAGATACTTGTAGGTATGGGAGGCTATCTAAATAAAAATAAATATTTAGCTAGGTGCGTAAATATTTATTAGATATAAATATTTATTCTGTAAATAGGATGTCGACTGTTTAACATCATATGGATGTTTGTAAAGAAGTGATTCGATTTTTTGATGTTTGGTTCACTTTTGCTTTTGAATGTTTTAGAAATATTTTATTTAATACGCAGTCAGTAGATACTGTATGTCAATTTATGTGTTGCTATTTTTGATAAATAGAGGGCGTGAGGACTATAATTTTCCATAGTCCTTTTTTCAACATTTCAAGTTTCTAACCGATTTCTAAAATAAGGAAGGGGTTCTCAATTGGAATGTTTGTATTTTTTTTATGTTTGTTCGCGCATATCTCCGTCGTTTACCAACCGATTTGAACAATTCTTTTTTTTTGTTTGAAAGGGTAGACTTCCCAAATGGTCCCATTGCCATCAGGTCCAGGATCTGATGATGGTATCATGCCGAAATCGAGGGAAGTCGGTTTTTTTTTGCAAAAATTATCGTTAAAGAAAAATACAAGTTGACATGATTGTATTGTCATTGGACCATTTGGTGGCCTGGTACTGCACTCATGGTAACTAAAACAATACTAAAGAAAAACTTTTTTTTTACAATCTAACAGCTCATAAATAACGCAAACATTTTAGATAATTAGTTTCAGATGAATAAAAAATTGTGTAATTAGTAACCGATACATAATACTCACAAAAACAAATTTTCTTAAACAGTCATTTTTTTAACTTTTAACGTTACCTGTTACTCCATCCAGTAATCAGTTTCATCAAAAACTGCTAATTACCTGAAACAAAATAAAAGAATTAAGTAAACATAACACGCATAATAAATCCATACTAATATTATAAATGAGAAAGTGTGTCTGTCTGTCTGTATGTTTGTCTTTCTTTCACGGCTAAACGGAGCCACGCATTGACGTGATTTTTTAAGTGAAGATAGTTGAAGGGATGGAGAGAAACATAGGCAACTTTTTTTTCTTTTTAACGCGAGCGAAGCCGCGGGCAAAAGCTAGTATATAATATAACCTTAAACATCACACGTAAAAGAATACAACCTCACTAAACAAAAACTTAAAAAAAAAAAAACCGCCTTCAAAAACTAAAAACCCAATAATAACTAAAATTTCGGAAGTCGGTGGCAACACAAATTGAATGGCAGAAGAGAAACCACCGACTTCCGAAATTTTAGTTATTATTGGGTTTTTAGTTTTTGAAGGCGGTTATTTTTTTTTTTTAAGTTCTTTATTTATTACTTTTTAGTGTCGACTCCCAATGTTTGACTGTGTTTAGTATCTTTCAAAGTAATTTATTTTCAAAATAAAACTACTAACAATCTTATAAAACGAAAATAGAAACTTGAAGACAAAGCACACATCGTCTATGAAAATTTCGTTAATTTTTTTTTGTTCTTAGTGAATTTTTCGAGAAGCACTGAACCGATCGCCACAAAATTTATATGGGACCACCCCTGAATCATGACTTATTAAACAAAAAAAAAAACCATCAAAATCCGTTGACAATTGACGGAGTAATCGATGAACAAACATACAAAAAAAAAACATACAAACAGTCGAACATAGTACCTCCTCCTTTTTGTGAAGTCGGTAAAAAGAATATGATACAAAAACGGTAACTTACAAAAGTCTTTCATAAGAAACAAAGCAATAAATAGACAAAAAAAAAAATGGTTGCCTGTAAAGTCGGTTTTACGGGCGAAGATTTTACGTGACAACGTCTTTTACCGATCATAGTTGAGTGGGAGAGAGACGCAAGGCATTCGGCGGGCCTCTCTCTCGTTCGGTGACTCATCGTAACGTTACCGAGCGTTACACTTTTTCATAAGTGACTCCCAGCCGCAACCTAATTTAAGACGTTGTCACGTCAAAAAAGACGACCCATCAAGCAAAGGGGAGCTTGGCTTACTCCTGATTACATAAGTCTGATTTATGATAATCATTAGTAAAATGAAGTATGGTCATTAGTGACCACTAGATAAACACAAATAATACTAACAATAACAATTTTTCTGAAAACTATTTCATGTATACTCAATCATATTCAAATGAGCATTTTATAAATAAAATAATAACGTTATCAGTTACTTTATATTATTATTTTTCAGTTTTATCTGACGTTGATGCCTAAATGAAAAAAAAAAACCGGCCAAGAGCGTGTCGGACTCGCGCTCGAAGGGTTCTGTACCATATACGTATCATCTCGACGAAATACGAAAAAAACACGTTTAGTATATGGGGACCCCCGTTAATATTTTATTTTTGTTAATTTTAAGTATTTGTTGTTATAGTGGCAACGGAAATACATAAATTGTGAAAATTTCAACTTACTAGCTATCACGGTTTATGAGATACAGCATGGAGACCGACAGACAGACAGACAGACAGACCGACAGTGAAGTCTTAGATAGGGTCCCATTTTACCCTTTGGGTACGGAACCCTAAAAACGGAGGAATCTACGAGTCACATCTATAACCTTAAATAATACACGTAAAAATACAAAACCGCACCAACCAAGCGAATAAGAAAACGATAACTTACAAAAGTCATTCATAAGAAACAAAGCAATAAATAGACAAAAAAAAGGAACACAAAAAAAACGTTCCCATCAAGCAAAGGGGAGCAAGACTTATTCCCGATTACATAAGTCTGATTTATGCGAGCTATGTTTGAGCCAAACTTGTTTAGTACAATGTGCTGGTTATTTACATACATTTGTGTAAATATTACGAGTTATATATTTTAGTTTAGTTATATATGTTATGTTGAATTGTTGTAGTGGAGTTCGAAGTTTCCGATGGTGTTTAGAATTGGATGGCCAATTTTGGTAATTGGGCATTTAACGCTGTTAAAAACTAAGACACAGATTGAATATAACAGTCCTAAACAAAATTGTTATAACATAAAACCTGTCTAGCAGAGATTTTGTGCAAATATAATGATAATTTATCGATTGACTCTATTCAAATTTCAACCATCTGACTATTAAGGTTAACATCGACATTTTAAACTCCGATATTCTATTATGCAGTCTGTAAATAAAACTACAGAAGCTTAGTATCAGAGCTCTTTAAGAAATACTTATAAAATATACACTTTCTCCTAAACTAACACATCACGAAACCTCATCATAACTAGAGATCACATAACACGAATAAAAAACTCCATATTACCATAACGTATCGCCTCACAGACTGCCAGTAAATTCAGTTAAACTTTCACATTGACTAGGGGTGGAAAAAAGCTCCCCGTATATCTTTATCAAAAAGCTCCCCCTATATCATTATCAAAAAGTTATTAAGCCGGGCCTTGAAGCGTCCCGTCAATATATTACCAAAGGAATCGCTGTTGCTGCCAACTTAGGCGTGATTATTATAGTTTATTGGGCAGTGGTGATAATAATTTGGGTTGAAAATTACAGCTTCATTTAAATATGGTGCGGTTGTAAAAATATGAGATCGAATGCCTCAATTTAAAATATGATATTTATTTTTAAATTGGTTATTTATGATACTTTGACATGTCAATATTGTGTCTTGAGTATTTTAAGCAAACGATGGCGTTGGTGTTTCTTAGCCGACTACTCTGCAAAGAAGCATTTAAAATAAAATCAGAGGTCAATTTGTTATGACTATCAAACTTCGTGAACTTCACTGCCTTCAAGAAAATACATATATGCATAATTGGGAACGCAGGCTTCCGCGCGTTGTTTACGTGAAAGTCCATACAATGTACTAGTCAAATCATGCAGGACCATGAAGGTTATTGACTAAGGTGCACTCTCATTTGTTTGAGAGAAGCACACAAAATTAAGTGGAGCTGTCCAGACAATACAAGCATTTGTCAGTAATCGTATAGTCTAACAGAAACCGTAAGAAACCCAAAGTTTTATTGAAACTAGATTTTACCGTTTAATTATCTAAGCTCCGGTTAGTTCTCCTGTGGCGACATCTGTCTTAGTACATGTGAATTACTACTGACGCTTCCTACATCGCGCAATCAAAGTTGGACACGGCGTTAGCATAAATTCGCAATCCTGACATCAACCGTCGGGCAATAGATCTCCAGATACAACACCCGTCTGGTTGGAGGATCCTCCGGAGTTTCAAATCCTCCTTATCTATGGAAGATTTGAAACTTTCCTCTCTGTTTCACAGACGTCTTAAACAAATGACGCCTTATTTCATAATGAAATGAAATGAAATCGTATTATATCCAAATAAGATCTTTAAAATCTCACACACACAAAAAAAATGATGTGTAAACATCTTGACGGGCCTGTTGGTCTAGTGTTCAGTGACCCTGACTGCTAAGCCAGAGGTCGTGGGTTCGATTCCCACCCAGGACAAACTTTGTGTGGTGAGCATAATATTGTTTGTTCTGTGTCTGGGTGTTATTTATCTATATATGTGTGTGTATTTAAAAATTATATAAGCATGTATATCAGTTATATGATTACCATAACACAAGCCTTGCTTAGCTTGGGATCAGATGGCCCAATGTAATATGTCCCAGGATATTTATTTATCATTTTTTTTATGAACCAGTTGGAGCTGGTATGTCGCAACATCATAACTAAGCGTAATTCAATTACAAAAACTTTTATGAAACTGTTAGTAAATCTGGGTTTTCATCTTTGTATAACCAATTTACATATTCAAGTCTGTGAAATAAATTATTATTCTTGACTGTTTTTCTACAAACAAATACTGTTTCAACTGTCTTAACCAAAGTCTTAAACTTATATTAATTTACAATTCACACAAATAAAATTTTCATGTTGGAAACAATGGTTAGTTAGTTAGTTAGTTAAACAACTTTTTGAGAATTCCATATCCAGCCGCAAACTGTTTTAAGCTTCGTTAATTGAAAAGTCTTCCCTTGATCCTGTAAATGGATTATATATATCAAAAACATAATAAACTGTACTAAGATGTTCCCTCCAACACGAATCTTTTCTAAAAACGATACAATGTACGGATCAAACGTGTCCTAAGGGATTTGGCGACAATATTGGATCTAATTCTATCGTCCGGACATTCTGGATTAAACCGTTCAAGAGATTAATATCGTATTTTCTGTGTAGTCAGCACAAAATGTTGGTTTAATATTATTTTCATTGAGAATGGTGTTGGAAAGCTGTGTCAGAATGTTTGTAATCGATTCACTTACACACACAATACATGATTATAACTTAAAAATAAATAAACAAACAATTATACCTCTTTACCTAATGCCTTTACCTTAAACCCACTGTTTCCTGTGCAAATAATTATTGTTACTTATTTGATTCCGTGTTATTTCCGAAAATTGCGTCTTACTAAGACGGTCTTAGTGCGCCTGTAAGCACATTATAATTATGTAGATTCAGTCAGGGTTCAATAATTATGGTTGTAGGTTGCAGATTACCACCAAAAGTACTTTGTCTTTATATTCTTCTTCGATATCTCGCCTTTTATTACGAATTATACATATAAACTTTCGTCCTGAATCACTATATCTTCTGAGGCAAAGAGCATGAAGAATTTAGACCCTTTTCCATATTTTAAAACGCAAGTCGTTTTCAATGTATCCTATGTAAAGATGACAATGAAGGGTCATTCCCAAAACAGCAATAGATTACACGTACTGAAATTTTTATTGCTCTTAAAATTCTTTAGAAAACATGGCAGTATATAGGATTACAGCGATAGTTTCCCAGCGGATGCAGGCCTCCGTAACCTTACCTTTTTGGCACAATTTTATGGGCAACTAAGCCACTCCGCGGGCCTTAATGGCCGAAGTCACTTAGTCTCTATATCCATGATAGTGTAATATAGGTTTCTATACGGTTTATGGAACTACACGTAGATGCATTAAGCTGGTAATGTGACAATACAATTTTTCGTAAGTGTGGAAAAGACGTGTGTGACGCATTTAGGATACAGAAGACATTCTTAGGGTAAAATTAAGTTTAAAATTAGAATAGGCTCATTTTGAGTTATAAATAATTATCATATTCGATTTTGTTCGTGATTTCGTACTGGTGAATTTTGATTATAGAAGTCGCCAACTGAAAAGTATCCCATGCATTGCTTGCGCTTTAAGGTTTAGCTTACTCCGTACCGAATTCAAAAAGCCAATCCAGTAGTTTAGTTGTGTAGTATAGTATAGTCTTAGTATTAGAACTCGGTGTGAAGGATCTTATCCGAAGTAGTACTATCACCATACTGACTTTTGCTGCAAAGTAGCAGCTTTACTGTCAAAATCAAATCATTTATTTCACTAAGACCATTTAAAGGCACTTATGAATTGACAAAGAGTCGGTTGGTTAGTCAGAAAGAAAGTTGAAGCTAGTTGCTTGTTACACATAGGTTGATCTCTATGGAGAAGAACAAGCAAGAAACTTCATGGACATTCTTTTCAAAATATTGACTTTTAATAAAATGTTGGTTACATTTATAGTGTTACTTATTTTCGTGAAAAATGTGTTATGGTGCTGGTGTAGTTGCAAATATTTGAGGCAAGAGGCAACATAGTTTCTGGGAGCTGGTGTTGCCGATATCTTTAGGTGGTGGTGACCATTTAACACGTTTGCTGATTGTCACATATTTCCTCACCAAAACACGTTTCAGACAAAAATCGAATAAATAATATATCTTAAATAACTGTAAAAACATTCCTAACTAAAACATAATTTTCTCCCATTAAAACAAATTTAAACCCAGCCATTGGAGAATTTCATAACTAGCAGAAGCTAATGTTAAACTGAAATAGGTACGTACTGAGTGGGCTATCTCCAGAGTATCGGAATTACTGCTAAAACCGGACGATGGATATTGAAACCGGAGATGCACCGTGCGTTGATATTGAAGCGTGTTCCACGAGAGTGGTTAATATCGTTATGTTAATAAACTTGATGTGTTTTAGCTAGAATGGTATAATAAATAATTTGGTGCTGTTAATGAGATAGTTAATACTGGATGTCATTGATGATTTAATAGTTTTTGGTAATGGAATGTAACTTATAATCTACCTCATTTAATTGGAAACGTTACACATCTTTGTAGCGGGGCCCTCTAGGGCCAATGCCTGCTGGGGTTGCAGAGTAGTTCTAATAGTTACCGCGGCCCCGAAACAAAAAGGGCAACCGAAGGAATAAGAATGGGTTTTAGTCAGTAAATGTCTGACACTCCCAACTAATGACTTCTCCCGCCCCGCCCAGGGCAGGAAAAAGTCATTAAAATTAGATGATTTTCCATCAATAAAAAAAAACACACACCTTTTAATGTTAGATCAACTATCCCGAATAGTATTCTTTCCACATGCACAACAGAATGATCGCGTCTTAATAAAAAACCCATCAAATCATCACGACTTGGTTATAACCTGGTTCATTAAAGAAAGGAATCTAAAATGGCGGCGCTTATCATGTTCTCTCGCTCGCACACTAGTGCCGTCTATACTCACTCGCGCGCGTACCATCACCATAAAAAAATTGTCTTGATTTTCTTCCACGCTGCCTTGACGCACTCAGTACTCCTTTTTACGAATATCTTGAGTTTTTTGCTATTTTTCCGTTGTTACCTGTTTGTTATTGTGGTAAAAGTAGGCACTGTTTCCGATGAAAACAATAAAAAATCTTAATAATATTTTAGATTTGAAAAAAAAAAACTTCAACTTTAAATTATAAATGCAGTCATCGCAAGTACATGCCGCCATTTAAGATTCCTTTCTTTATTGAACCGGCTTATACTGGCTTACACGATACTCCTTGCTTAGACTAGCTGTCAGGTTTTTAGAAGAGAGGAAAAAGAACATACAGACAGAAAGACCAAAACTATCTTAAATTTAAAATGATTCTCAAGTAAACAACAAACTAACTAAAAAAACCTAATCGATTCTCAAAGTATTTGTCAAACTGCTATTACGCAAGCCTTCGGGGCCGGAAGTGGCGTAAGTAAAGCAAATATGGCTGGCGGATGTGGGTCGTAAGTCACGCCACAAATACCCGCCGACATCCGGGCGGCTGGCAAGACTGTCGGTGTGTTTGTCTGTTTCGCTTCACTTCAGGAATTCATTGGTGATCAGTCATTGTTTAATTTGGAATGTCTTTTGTTTGTTTTAATCTATGTGTATATTAATACGTTAAAAAAATCTTTATAGGCTTTGAAGCATATTTCTCGAATGGACGCGTTGACATCATTTTTCTGCAGAGAAAAAATGCAGAAACTGGAATTAAAACGTACAATAATAATTACAATAACCTTTATGAAATACTAACTTAACAGCGATTGTGTCAATAACTTGTACCTTAGCTTTAAGCCAACTGTAAACATTATGGAACGCAAATAAAGAATATGAATATATGAATGAATAAATCGTATCGATAACTCGGAACACAGAGCTTTTTGGACTTGCGCCTAGATTAAAAACCACTCAACAACAGATTGTGTGACTGAGGAGGATGTAAACTGACGATGGCTACGAACCGTCGATTTGGATCTTAAATTGCTTCAGATAGAACACTATTTTAAAAGTGAAAATAGTTTCTTTATCGACTTTAAATCAGCATACTTCTAGATCTTGTACTAGAATTTCATGTATCGGAAGGGCCAGACCTTTTAATACACACTGTCCAAACACATCATGCCAAATAGCCATTTAATTCAGTAGGCCACTAAAAGCCACGTTTGTTAAGGCCGTAGACACATGTGCTAGCTGTTTCTTGGTTGGGTTCACATTTTCAAAGGCCTTTTACATCCACCATCCTGAACACAAAATGGTGGACTCGGTGCTGTCAAGCATAGATGACAGGAGTACCTTTGAATGTCATCAATTATAGAAAGCTTAAAATTTGTGATTTAGTAGGGATTCGCTGATATAATAAACTAGCTTTTGTCCTCGACTTCGTCCACGTGGTAAAAAATTCCCGATCCCGAGGAATTTCCGGGATGAAAACTATCCTATGTTCTTTCTTGGGTCCGAGACCAAATTGTACCAAATTTCATTTAAATCGGTTCAGTGGTTTAGGCGTGAAGAAGAGACAGACAGACAGAGTTACTTTCGCATTTATAATATTGGTACGGATTAGCGGGTATCTTGTTAGCCTTGTATTTTGTTAGTAAAGTAGACTCTATTATAACTATTTTGCACTACATAATAAATACTATGTGGTTACGCCTCAATCTTGATTTTTACAATTATATAGTTTATGCACTTTGACAGTCGTTACTGGTTAGCCAGAAACTCTGACCTGTTTAACCAAAAGATATCGTGTCGCCCAGTTACTGGGTTGTGGAGTTCTGACAGGCAGTCGCTTCACGTAAAGCACTGGTATCCAGCTGAATCCGGTTAGGCTGGAAGCCGACCCCAACATAGTTGGGAAAAGGCTAGGGAGAAGTATATGGTTTTATGCATTTTGTGATATCTGTTATTTACACGTCTAACCCAACAAGATGACATTAATTTTAAGCAAATTTAAAACTTTTTTTTGCATGAAGAGTGGCTTCATGCAAAAAAATATCCATATGGCACTTCAAATATACATAAAACTCCAAACGCAGCAAGAGATTGCAATATTATCAATACCTCTAAACATAAATTCTGTTTATAAAAGAAAAAGTTATTGGATTTATCCACACTCGAACACAACAAAAAAAAACATACAATCGCATTAACTCCAAGGAAAAGCAAATAAAATACAGAGTAATAATTTAATACCAGTATACTAACGAGAAAGAGTTCAAAGTATACAAAAATAAACAATAACAAATGAAGTTGAAATTACGGGAATCCTTCTTACATTATTATCTGAGTATTACCGTATCCATTAAGGTAATAACGTAAGCACAGACTGGCTTACATACACTATGTATACAAGGTGTATTTTTGGTCTTGCTCAACCCGCTAGGAGATGATTCTACCCATGAAAACAAACAACTTTTATTAAGGAACCAACTCTGAAATCGCGAAAAAAATATCAGCTGTTTCTATGAAAAGTTCAATGCCCTCCCGACCATAATGTATGAAACAGCTGATATTTTTTTCGCGATTTCCGAGCTGGTTCCATAATAAAAGTTGTTTGTTTTTATGAGTAGAATCATCTCCTAGCTGGTTGAGCAAGACCAAAAATACACCTTGTATAGATGGTATCGTATGATAAATATTTACTTAAAGAGGAATATGGGATGGGTCTGTTGGTTGTTTTAGTTCTTTTTTAGAAAAACAGGCAAGTTTGGGTTGGCGCATTATAAGGGTTTTTTAAAAACGTAGGCTTGTTTTAATGATATTGGGGCCGTTTCTCTTATTCACCAACTAACGTAAATTTAAGTTAAGTGCATCTTTCTTTCCATTTAATTAAAAAAGAACATAAATATTAGTTAAGTCCTGTCAAATTTAGACACTTCATAGATAATTTAGACGCGGTTTAAAAACATATGTTGCCTAAATATACGTCAATTTTCTTTAGGCGCTGTCTAATTTGACAGGATTAAACTAAAATGTATCTTCTGTCCTTTTCTTTATGAAATGGATAGAGAAAGATGCACTTAACTTAAATTTTATGAAGTTTGTGTACAAGAGGATTAGCGCCATTATCAGTTTTGTTTTTGTCAGTTCAAAGTCCCCACGTTTTAATTCCTAGCATTAAAAATGTCTATAGGCATAGATCATCATCATCTCCCTAGCCTTTTCCCAACCGTGTTGGGGTCGGCTGCCAGCCTAACCGGATTCAGCTGGATACCGGTGTTTTACGTGGAGCGACTGCCTATCTGACCTCCACAACCCAGTAACTGAGCGACACGATACCCCGTGGTTAGACTGGCCAGAGTTTTTGACTAACCAGTAACGACTGTCAAAGTTCTACGAATGACAACCGGGACCAACAGCTTTACGTGCTTTCCGAGGCACGGGATGTCAGTGATGTCTAAGATAAACTTAGAAAGTACATATGAATTGAAAAAGTCACATTAGTACTTGCCCGGATTCGAACCCACAACCTCTTACACGAGAGGCGGGCGCCTTATTCACTGGGCCATCACGACACATACGTCTATAGGCATAGATGACCATTTAAAATTGGGTGGGCCATTAGTTATTTTTTTGACATCCTCATTATGCTGCTAACTCAGTTACCGTAACCGTTAGGGCCTGCGAAGATGAAAAACAATAGCGAAGAATTTGTCCACGGCGAGCTCTTATGACTACTGTCATTAGGTTGCTTTGTGTTCGCTTGCAACCCGCCAGTCGAATTTGTATTGAACGGATTATTGTAGTACTAATAAATGCGCACCGTATACATTTTATCGGCCGTTGTCCCTCGTCTACGCAGGCCTTTAGGCTTATTGTGGAACTTTGTGACAAAAGTCAGATATTTTTCTTGAAAAAAAAAAAATATATATATATTCACACTCCGGTCTACTACCGAGCTTTGCTTTAAGGTTTAAGGTAAAAAGCCTAATAGAACTTTGCCTCACTCTAAAGCGATGTGATTGCGACCAAATGATCAAGAATGCAAGCAGAAAAAAAACCGTCAGTGTTGAATTAAATAAAATGTTTTTACTTCAAAAGTATCACCACCTACGGTGTTACTTATCTATAATATTTTCAGAGCATTACACATTCATTTTTATGATCAAAATGGAGGCATAATAATAAAATATATTCCCTATAAAAGGTATCAGGCGTTAAGATAAGGAATGTAAAGCTACATGCTTAAATATTGAAATTCTTAAAAAATGTTTCTTGTTGTATTTTTTTAACTTAAACTTTATTTCTCATATAAAGCATAACGTGTAATACAATAGATTATAATAAAGTTTTAAACACAAGTTAAAAAGCTCTCTTGGTTTTTGTTACTAGATATATTTAAGTTACCTTCATTGTACATAAACGAAAATGAAACCTTTCTCATTAAAACGTAATTATTAAATTATTAATATAACACGAGTTCATTAAAATGCGAACAAAGAGCCTTCTTAACAATAGTGCTCTATTTATATTTTAATTATAATGTAGTAATTACAAGTTATTTTTTGTTTCTCTTTACATGTAGGTATAACAAGTCAGGTCACCTCATTTCATATTAACCTAAGCATTGTGGCTTTGTTACAAAAACTTTTTATTAGCAGACCAAAATTCCAATTATTTAACACTTCATTACGATTAAAAATTCCTTTTGAATTACTCTATCTATTAAAAAAACAGCATCAAAATCAGTTACGTAGTTTTAAAGACCTAAGCATACATAGCGGGTTTATTTTGTATTGTAATGATTAGCTTTAAGGATATGAGAGGCTCTCTGTTGACCCCTTAAGAAAAACAGCCTTAAAATTATCTCAGTTGAGCAATACGACTAGACAACACCAAGCAATTATGCCGAGCACTTTACTCCCACTACAATATCCAATAACCGATTCGTATCCGCGTTTTGAGGGTGATAAATTATCCGATAAATGGAGTTATCCGCGGCGCAATTTCACTAATTAAAACTGATGGTCATGTATGTGTGTTTGCGATTATACTGACGTTTGGGATATTCGTTTTTGTTTCACTGTTCATGTTGTGAGGTAGGGTTTTGTACTATTTAATGAGAGAATTTGGAGAATTTATAGTTTACTTGTAACATTCTAGTGGCCATCTAGGGCCATTAATATAATAATAATTTGTTTATTTGTACAAAAGAAAACATACTTTTAGTACACAAGACAATAAACAAATGTTGTACATCAGGGTCAGTTTACATGGCGAACTAATGCCTCCTAAACTAGGCCAAAAGTCTGTCTTAGAAGCTAATGGTCCTCGAAATGCCTGCCGGGGTTGCGGAATAGTTATAATAGTTACCGTGGCCCCGGAACATAAAGGGTAACGGGTACGTAAGTGGGTTTTTAGTCAGTAAAAATCTGACACGACCTCCCGCTCACCCAGGACGGGAGAAGTCATTTTATGACTTCCGACTCTTCAAAAAAAAAAACCCGATTATTAAAATGCCACTTACCTATAAGACACATATTATTATAACGGGTATTACCGCAAAAAGTGATTATAAATACCTTGGAAGGTTTGAGGTTTCGACCTGTCGAAACGTCGAAATGTTGAAACGTCACGTTAACATGAAACGCGAAAGTTTAAAAGTATAGCATACCTTTAAGACGCTCTGAAATCTGTTGCCATCCTTATCTTATTCCTTAAAAGTGATAATGACACAGATTCGAGAAAGTCTTAAAGTTGAGTGACGTTTAAGTGTTCGGCGATTAGTTCCTCAGGCAACTAGAGTTTTCTAAGTTTATTTATTACACCAAAGACACCCAGTGCTTTGAAAAGCAGGTTGGTCTAGGTTGCCAAGCGTACATATTTGACAACCAAGAGTAGTGAAAATCAGGAAGTTTGACAATTGGTTTAATGAAGGAGTAACATGTACCTAAAGAGAGCCTCCACATGATAAACAGGTAGCTTAGTATAAAACATTGATACTCAACTATATCCATATATATACTGGAAGCCGACCCTAACACAGTTGAGAAAATAGTTAGGAAGATAATGATGACATTATAGTGTAAAACTGTTTGTTTCCTTTTATAATTTTAAAACTGACGATCCTCAAACAAACAAATAAAATAATCAAACAAAATTTCACTTTAAAAAGCTTTAAATAAAAGAGTGATCTCGGTTTTATCATTACCGTCAACAATTTTCCATGCGGATATCGTGTCAAAGAGATTTTAATAAAAGTAATATTGACGATGACGTGTTCAGGTAGAAAATTCAGAAAGGATAAAGGTAAATGCTATTGTGAGTAATTAATACCGATTTAAATCAATACACACAATTAACGTATCGATGGAGATACATAATGAGGCGGGCGAGGTCCTTTATTGAAAATGGTAATGTTTTGTCACATATTGGAATTGTGGAAGGTAATGATTTTGTTTGCTTGCTACATGTTTTTTGTTGGTTATTTAACAGGCTACGTTTATTTTGAGGTCAGATGGTCGCGTGTTAGTTGCCCTAAGTTTTTTTTTACCGAGCGACACCCAAGTTAAACTGCATATGAGCATAAGCAATGATTGGGACATGAGAAGCACAGACGTACAATAGCAGTTAGTTACGACCACTCAAAGAACAGACTTGAAAGACAATTCAATTTCAAAACACAGCGTGACAAACGCCTAACTGTCGGAACACTTCGCGTGCCGTATGTAAAGTTCCTTAGTCTGGCTCCACGGACTTTCATTATAACTTTGAAACATGTCTGGTACCGGAGTGCAGAGTAAATGCACAGACATTTGATTTTATGAACAGAGTAGTTATGGGGTGTTGTAAAAAGTAAATTAAGGGGATAAAATGTAGTGATAGAGAAAAAAATATCTTTTGAAAAATACAATGTTAAAATATCCTACTCATATTATTAATGTGGCGGTCATAGGGGGTTCTTATATTTTTGATAATTCCAAGATGCATCAACACCTCTTCCCATAGACATTATTTTGTATTATCATAGGCAGAGATGATTTTATCTCATGTGTAATTACAGAACGGTCTTCCAAACTGAAACAATGCTTTGCCTATGGCAGTGGTAAAAGGTTGACTAATTTGTTAAAATTGTTGGTTGTCCTAAATCTGGGTGAACTTAGTCATGGAAATGGGTGAGCAAGAAAACTTCACACTTCCCAGTCAAGTTTTTATAAGAACAACAACAGAAAGCGCAATATTAAATAATTCAAAGTAAATAAAAATTTAGATTTCATTATAACTTTGAACAAAAACATGTCTGGTATGCCAGAGTGCGAAGTGAATGCTTATAAAAGGGGACATCTGATTTTATGTACATAATACTCATGGGGTGTTCCAAAAATGGTGTCGTAAGTAGATAAAATATTGTGATAAAGAAAGAAATGATTTTTGTGTGATTGTGGCAAGTAAGATACAAAAAAAATAACATTTAAATATGTATTTATAACACCAGCTTATATTTTTTAAACTGAAAAATAGCAAAGTAAAGTTTCGTGGTCAAAAATCAGTTTTTTAGTTGAATTGATCTTACCACACTTGATTAAAATACCTACCTAGGTATGCAGAAGAATACTTAGATATGCATAAGTAGAAAAATAAACAATAAACTCCACAGACTTGTTCCAATCAAGTTTTTATAAGACCAGCAGAAGAAAGAGTTGCAATATAAAATAATTCATACTAATATTATAAATGCGAAAGTAACTCTGCCTGTCTGTCTTTCTGTCTTTCTGTCTGTCTGTCTGTCTCTTCTTCACGCCTAAACCACTGAACCGATTAGAATGAAATTTGGTACAGATATAGTCTGGGACCCGAGAAAGGACATAGGGTAGTTTTCATCCCGGAAATCCCCCGGGAACGGGTACTTTTATTCCACGCGGACGAAGTCACGGGCAAAAGCTAGTTCAAAATAAACAAAAATTGAGATTTCATAAAAACATTGAAACATGTTTGGTAGGTACGAACTGCGAAGTAAACGATTATAACAAGGGACATTTGATTTTATGAACGTCGTGACTACCATGGAGTCTTTTGCAAATGGTTTGGTAAGTGGAAAATATAATAACGTAGAAAATACAATTGAATTTTATGTGATAATGTGTTATAATATTAAAATATGCATTTATATCAGCACTTTGCACACTTCGCTCGCGTTAGAAAGAGACAAAAAGTAGCCTATGTTACTTTCCATCCCTTTAACTATCTCCACTTCAATCCGTCGCTCCGTTTTGCCGTGAAAGAAAGACAAACATACAGACAGACAGACAGACAGACACACTTTCCCATTCATAATATTAGTATGGATATTATAACCTCATTGTAGGCTGGTAACTCTATTAACTAAATGACATCAGAAATACAATTACAAGTTATTTGAGTATATTTTACCTGTAACCTGAACTACCTAACCAAACTAACCCCGGAACTCCGACCATCAAAATTATATTTATTAACTGTCAAATTATATTTAATTGTCGATTAAATTATTAATGAATCGATTTAACATTGAATCATAATTAACAAATGTCTTAAATCGCCAATTCTCTTTAACCTTTTGACGACCAAGCGACAGCCGGGTATCGCGCTGCTATTGTCTCGAATCACGTGTGTTGGAAGTTCTAAGCTAGATTTTGTGGCTTCTGTTTTCTGAAAAAGCTTTTGCACTATTATAATTAGAACGTTTGTAGTTCCCTCATCTATACATACATATACATATAATAATCGTAGGAAAGTCAAAACTGTACATTGAATATTTTTTAAAAAGAATACTTGGGGCGTGATCTACAATCAATACCGAAGCCAAAAAAATAGTTTTCTGAATTTTTGTCTGTTTGTTTGTCTGTATGTATGTCCGGGATAAACTCAAAAAGTACTGCATGAATTTAGTTCAAATTTTGCAGGGATATTACTAAGAGGTCGGGTCAAAACATAGGCTACATATTATCACGCTGTCACCTACGGGGGCGGTGTTGAAGCCTTCACGCAGAAGATGTCGCTGGCAGCAGCTAGTGCTTAATAAACCACGAAACTATATTGACGTCTAAGTAGTTTTTAGATATTTAAGTAACGAAATAAATATATAATTTTATCACTTTTATTTATCAGAGAGTAAATAAAGGCTACATTTATAATTTATAAATACTAAATAAGCCTATACCTTCTAATAAACTTTTAAAGTCATCAGGTGTTACACTTTCAGCTGATATCACAAGCTCTCATTTTCTTTAATGTCGGCTTATTTTTACGATACTATAAAATTGTGAGAAGCGATGAACACTTACAATATTCATGAAATATTTATGTCTTACCTATACTGTAACTTTATGATTTACTAGCTTTATGCTGCGGTTTTATTCACCCTAAGGTTCGTCTTTGTACGCTCTTGTGGTTGTGAGAGATTTTATATGACCAATAACTTCTTATCTATGAATCGGCTTTATAGTGTGAAATGTTTTATCCATATTGGAATAGCAGTTTTTGAGATAAGCGCAGTTGACCAAATGTTTATATTATTATGATGTTAGTAAAAATCAATTAAGTTAGTAACGTAAAAAACCATAGATACGTTCTCTAAACTTCGAAAATTCTATACGAAAGTGACATATTATCGATGATGCGACTTCAAGTGGCGTATTTGTCAAATTATTTGCGTGTTCGATGCCACGTAATATGAACCTTATTCCAGTAGTCCTATAGTGCAGTTTATATATCCAAGTTATCCAAATATATTTAGACAAACACGCCAAAAGAACTTGCACCATTAGGTAGGCCACATGGTAAAGTCCCAAAGAGCCTCTTACGCGAGCGCTTGGGACCTATCTACATTATTAGGATAGATTATATAAACTACAGTCGATGTAGGTATCATTAGGCTTTACGTTTGTGTGTAGACGTCCTAATTTTCTACTATAAAATGTTATTTCGCCTGATATCGACAAGCGACCCTGTAATAAAACATATACGCATCACAACACTGTGAACGACCTAGGTCTACAGAAAACACAAAGATAATTTCAACATAATCCCAAACTATAATAGCCCATATCCCTTTCGAAATAAAGGCCATACTGACCGAAACTACCTTTGGTAATTTACGATCGCATCAAAATAGACGAGTTCTCAAAGAGAAATCAACTTTATAGCCTCCAAAATTAAGTTCAAATTGCTTTGGGCTCGTAAATGGCAGCTTCAGAGCCTTATAGGGCCCAACAAGTACATACATAACGCTTGAATGGTGTCAGATACTCGTTTTAGTATTCGCTGAGTCCCGAAAAATCTGATAATATTTCTATGGGTTTTGAGAATGGTGGGTCTTAATAAAACTTGTCGCACACTTGAAGAAATTGATCAGTCTCAACGATAATTCTTGGAATGAAGAACTGAGTTTTTTTATTTTATTTTTACGATCTAGGGCATTTATCGCCTTGCTTTTAAATGGCAATCTAAATACCTACGTTTATTTATTCATTTATTTATTTATCACAAATAGTTTCCTTTGCCATTACAGAGTAAATCTAATGCGACAAAGTAATTTAAATATATAAGTATCTTTTAATAAAAGTCAAAAATCCATTCATATTTGAGTGTGATGAGCATGCTAACTTGTTTGTTCTGTGCCTGAGTGCAAATACTGGGCGACACGATACCCCTTGATTCT